>JAGFNQ010001032.1:0-71410 GCA_024364735.1 Boesenbergia rotunda
AGGTCAATCCTTAGTTTTGGTTGTTGGACACATCCAAGCCTGACTAAACAGTTGAATGAGCTCCAACCATATTAAAACTATTTCTTGATTAATGGGTCAGCCTTAAGCTTGGAGCATCAATTTGTTGTGCCACAGCCAAGGTCGATGCAAAGAGAGGTGCAGTTGGGTGCTATGTATAAAGTTGCATACTTGTTAATGAGTTAACAACCCAATGTTTTATGCAAACATTCAATTAGTTGATAGCATAATGTGATAGTTACATATATGTGATATGTAATCGGTATAATTACCTACCTTCATAGCTAAGAATAACTTGATGGCCACAGCCATGGTTGTTCTTACCTATGGTTGGATATCAACCTATTTGGAGATGTTCCTACAATCTCCCGAATTGATAAAAAGGGTTATTCAATTTGAAAAATAAATAGGATTTTATTAATGTATATTGATACATTCTTTAATCATTCTTCTCACATAAGCTCAATTTGTATTTCTAGGATAATCACTCGATCATGTCTTCTCTGAATTTGCGTTTCATTTTGGACATCAATAAACTAACTGGGCCAAACTTCATGGACTGACTTCGAAACCTGAGGATAGTCCTCGAGGGAGAGAAGCTTGCTTATGTCCTTGAAGAACAACTTCCCAACCGTCCTCCTGAAAATGCAACTCCAGACCAGTTTCCTGAGTTGCTTAACCTGCTGAAGACTGTAGAGCCTTCTGTGAAGCAGGATCAAAAGATGGTACTGTTAGTTGGTTCCTCGAAGAAAGGTTCTACGAGGAAGGCCAAAGAACAGAATAAAGGAAAGAAGAAAAAGGCCAAAAAGACTGAAAAGAACCGAAAGGAACTTGCCATCATTGTGGCAAGGAGGGTCACTGGCGAAGAAACTGCAAGATTTATCTTGAGTCCATGAAGAATAAGGCATCCGATGCCCCATCCTCTTCAGGTATTTTCGTTATTGAATGTCACTCTATTTCCTCAAATACCTGGGTACTTGATACTGGGTGTAGCTCACATATATGTAAAGACATACAGGGGCTAAGGAATAGAAGAAGACTCGTCAAAGGAGAAGCAAATCTGCGAGTTGGAAATGGAGCAAAGATTGCTGCTGTTGCCATCGGAACATATTTGCTAAAGCTCCCCACTGGACGTATCTTAGAATTGGATAATTGTTATTTTGTTCCTTCGTTAATAAAGAACATTGTATCTATTTCATGTTTGAATGAAAAGGGTTATCATTTAACTTTTAGTAACAATTGTTGTTACATAACTTTAAATGACGTTCTTTATGGGAATGGAACTTTGTGCAATGGCATCTACACGTTAGATTTATCCAGTGACGTTTTCAATATCGAAGTTAGCAACAAACGTGCTCGAATAGATAATCGAATAGACTCCTACACTTGGCATTGTCGTCTTGGCCATGTAAGTAAGAAACGCATGACCGAATTACACCGATGTGGAATTCTGGAATCATTTGAACCCGGTTCATTTGATACATGCGAATCATGCTTAAAAGGCAAGATGACCAAATTACCCTTTTCCGGAAAAGGTAATCCAGAGGGAGAATTGCTTGGTCTAATACATACTGATGTATGTGGACCAATGTCAACTCTTGCACAAGGAGGCTATAGCTACTTCATCACCTTTATCGATGATCACTCACGATTCGGGTACGTGTTCTTGATGAAACACAAATCTGAAGCCTTTGAGAAATTCAAAGAGTTCAAAAATGAAGTAGAGAAACAGCTTGGCAAAAGTATTAAAATACTTCGATCCGATCGGGGTGGTGAATACTTAAGTCAAGAGTTTCAAGATTATCTTAGGGACAATTGGATATTATCCCAATGGACTCCGCCGTATACACCACAGCATAATGGTGTATCTGAGAGGCGCAACCGAACCTTGATGGACATGGTTAGGTCAAAGATGAATCATGCAACTCTTCCAAAATCCTTTTGGGGCTATGCACTTAAGACAGCTGTTTACTTGCTAAACAGAGTCCCGACCAAGGTAGTCTCTACTACTCCATATGAGACATGGAATAGTAAGAAACCCCACTTAACTCACCTTAAGATATGCGGTTGTCCTGCTTATGTGAAGCGGATTGTATCAGACAAATTGGATGCTAAGTCTGATAAATGTCTATTTATTGGATACCCTAAGGAAGCGAAGGGTTACCAATTCTATCATCCCTTGGAACAAAAGGTGTTTGTTTCAAGGCATGCTGTATTTCTGGAAAAAGAATTTCTTTTACAAGAAAACAGTGGGAGTGGGATTGAACTTGATAAAGTTCAAGAAACTCCAATAGACATTATAGAGACACCTAGTCTAGACCCATAACCAATACCTCATAATGATGAGCTATCAGTTGAACCTAAAACTACACCACCTCTTCGTAGATCTGATAGGACACGCAATATTCCAGAGAGATACGGATTTCTCGTAAGTGAATCGAACGACGTGTTACTCATAAGTGATGACGAACCTATCAGTTATGAAGATGTTCTGAAAAGTTCAGAAAGGGACAAATGGCTTGAGGCCATGAAGTCGGAAATGGATTCCATGTACGAAAACCAAGTATGGGACTTGGTTAACCCACCCGAAGGGATTAAGCCCATAGGGTGCAAGTGGGTTTTCAAGAAGAAAACCGACATGGAAGGTAATGTTGTTACCTTTAAGGCTAGATTAGTGGCAAAAGGATATCGTCAGAAGCAAGGAATTGATTATGACGAAACCTATTCGCCAGTAGCTATGCTTAAATCCATTCGGATGCTCCAAGCCATAGCAGCTCATTATGATTATGAGATATGGCAAATGGATGTGAAAACAGCTTTCCTTAACGGAAACCTGCTTGAGGATGTATACATGATACAACCTGAAGGTTTCACATCGGTTGATAAAACCAAAGTATGCAAGCTTCGACGATCCATATATGGACTAAAGCAAGCATCTAGGAGCTGGAACATCCGTTTTGATGAGACAATCAAAAAGTTTGATTTCTCACAAAATCCTGACGAACCTTGTGTGTACAAGAAGGTTAGTGGGAGTGCAGTCGTATTCCTAGTATTATATGTCGATAACATATTACTTATAGGAAATGATATATCAGTCTTACAGACAGTTAAAATTTGGTTGTCCAAAACTTTCTCCATGAAAGACCTGGGAGAAGCAACCTATATCCTTGGGATTAGAATCTATAGAGATAGATCAAAACGGTTGCTTGGTCTTTCGCAGTCTACGTATATAGACCGAGTGCTAAAAAGGTTTAGCATGTCGGAATCCAAGAAAGGTTACCTTCCCATCAAGCATGGGATCAACCTTTCAAAGTCTATGTGTCCGCGCACAGAAGACGAGAGGATTTGCATGAATAAGATTCCTTATGCATCCGCGATAGGATCTATCATGTATGCTATGTTATGTACAAGGCCCGATGTATCGTATGCTTTGAGCGTCACAAGCAGATACCAGTCGGATCCAGGAATGGATCATTGGGCGGCTGTTAAGACAATCCTTAAGTACTTAAGAAGAACTAAGGATGTGTTCCTAATATATGGAGAAGGAGATATGGTAATACGTGGGTATACATATGCCAGTTTCCAGACAGATAAGGATGACTCCAAATCTCAGTCTGGATACATATTTACTTTGAATGGAGGCGCAGTAAGTTGGAAAAGTTCCAAACAAGACACCATAGCGGATTCCACCACGGAACCGGAATATATCGCAGCTTCGGAAGCAGCAAAGGAAGCAGTCTGGATCAAGAAGTTCGTCTCCGAACTTGGCGTGATTCCAACCATTGATGATGCAGTGTCGATTTACTGCGATAACAATGGAGCTATTGCACAAGCAAAGGAACCAAGGTCTCATTAGCGATCCAAACACGTGCTTCGCCGCTATCATCTGATCAGAGAGATTATAAGTAGGAATGATATACAAATTGAGAAAATTCCCACTGAAAGGAATTTAGCGGATCCTTTAACAAAGGCCTTGCCTCAGAGCAAGTTTGAGGGTCATGTTAGAGCTTGTGGTATTGGATACCGTAGCGATTGACATTAGGCCAAGTGGGAGTTTGTTAGTGATATGAGAGAAGTGTCCTAAGGCAATCGCCTTATGATTGTAAACATTTATTTTAATAAATGATAATTCACTATTTGAGTATACATGCTTGTGTATTTGATTGAGATCTTAAACTCATCTACTGAATGTCCGCAATACAACTCACAGCATAAGTGAATTTGTGATGGGATCACAACTAGTGATTATCTCTAAATGTGCAAATGTGAAGTATTGAAAATATCCCTAGTCGATGAATTGATAAATACAGACACTATCAATTCTGTTGAGACTAGCATGGGTTATTCTCTAATCAGCTGATTCTCACTGGCTGGTGACATTGGGATGTCCGGAGATAAACATGGATGCTAGTTATGGGAACTAGTTCATTGGAGTGACTAGCTGTAAGACTTCATATGGTAATCTATATAGATATGTCAATGAAGTTCTTACTGCAGCTTAAGTGCGATGTTCCTTTGACTTGCGGTGTTCAAGTCATCTTGGTCATGGAGATTTATACTTTAACATCTTAAGCAAGCATCTCCAAGGAGGTGTGGACCCAGGATGATTGGGTATAAGCTGAAGTGCCCGAAGATGTTTGAACAGCCTACAAAGGATTCACCACTCCTTGCGAGGAGATGTATACCCAGGCCTATCGTCGGATTGTTACTCAAAACCTCTGGCCAGAGTATATCATGTTTAGAGAGCGAGTCTCTTAAATACATGAGAGTAATTAGAAATCCAAAGGACGAGAAAGACACTACTTGGGCTAGGTGTGACGTAGTCAGCCTAGTGGGGACTGACACAAATAGACCGTGTCCTGAACCAAGTGGGTATAAGATGGTGAAGGGAATGGGGCACGAATCATTAGAGCTGCTGAAGGGTTTCAGAATAATTTCTTCTGAGGTCAAGCCGTTGATCTTTCGATTAATTGGGGATCATGATGTACTACTAGGTGCCACTCATGATCGTTCTATAATTAGTTGATTATAGACGGCCAACATAAATCGAAAGCCTATTTAGTCACACGCACTACGAGTAATCCGAGGGATTTAAAACGTGTTGAAAATTGGATTTTCCGATCAAGAGAAATAAGTCAAATCTAAATTTATCAGAGGCGCAATGGAAGCTAAAATGGCTAAGTCTTTTGAAGGCTTATTGGGCGAATTAAATGAGTTTAATTCGCGATCGGTTCGGGTTGGTTTGGCCGGCCAAAGAGGGTGCCAAACCTCTTTGTTGTAGCCGGCCACATTAAAGGGAAGAAACCAATTTAATTGGTTTAATTAATAAAATAAATCTAGTGTGATTTGTTTTATAAATTATGGATAAATAAATTTATGTAAAGAAATTTATATAAATAAATTTATAGAAATTTATTCTTTTTATGAAAATTAAAATGATCCATGGAATGGTTTATTTTAATAAAATCAATTATGAATTGATTTATCCATAATAAGAAAGTTTATAAATTTCTTATAAAATTTATTCCATAATAAAAGGAGAGATTAATTAGTTTTATTATAAAGTTAGTTATAATAAAATTCATAAGAGAATTTATAGGATAAATTTCTTATGATAACTAATTAGTTTTATTATAAAGATTAGTTATAATAAAACTTGGTTTAAACGGAATAATTCATAAGAGAATTTATAGGATAAATTTCTTATGATAACTAATTCCGTTAATTCCGTTAAGAGGAGACTTGGCAAGGGAGAAGCAACTATATAAGGAACCAAAGGGAAGCATTTATTCCTAATCAATAATCGAGTATTGATATAGAGCTCCCTCTCTCTCTCTCTCTCTTTATTCTCTTCTCCTTCCCTTCTCCCCACCTAGGGCCGGCGCCCACCTTGAGTCATCTAGGGCCGGCGGCCCCTCTTGAGTGCTAGGGCCGGCGCACCTCCTCCCAACCTTGGTTGCCGTGAGCTATCAAGAAGAAGGAGAAGCCAACCAAGAAGAAGAAGAAGCGGATCACATCTCCTTCCCTCTCGGAATTCGATTACGTTTCTTTGGTGGTTAGTTTCCTATTTATTCTCTTATTCTTCTTTGTTGTGCCTTTAGAGAATCTAGTAGTTCTCGTCGGCACAAAACTCATGACTTTGCGAAGTCATCCCGAAGAGAACTCGGCGTGGACGCGAATAGAGGCGGAGCTTCCAAGGGACGCTACGGTTGGATCTCGTCCCTTTCTTCGAGTTACGAAAGGTATAAAGTAAATTAGTTTACTTTTCCGCAAAGTTTTATTTTATGATTATGTCAACACACCATAAGGTTGCATGCTAGATACGAAGTTAAAATAATTTAGGAAATTATTTTATGCAAATTCTTCCGCTGCACGTAAAAATTTAAAATTTTACGAACTCGTATCCTTGTCAACATGCATCCGGTCCCAACAGCACCAACATTGATAATGGCAAAGGGTTCATGAGTTAAGGTGTTATTGTGTTTTAATGTGTTTCCTAAGTGTGTAGGAAGAAGCCCTAGGTACACTAGGCAAGAAGTCCTAGCAAAGGATTGGGCAAAGAAGTCCTGGTCAAGGACTGGGCAAGAAGACCTGACCGGAAGTCGGGCAAAGAAGTCCTGGTCGAGGACTGGGCACGAAGTCCTGGCAAGGGGCTGGGCACCGAAGACCTGACCGAAAGTTGGGAACGAAGGCCTGGTCAGGTGGATCAAGTAAAAGTCCAACTGGAGGAGTCGGTTGGCAAAAGGTAAACTCTCTTGAGAGGAGTAGGTGAGGACGCGTTCCTCGTCGAGGGAATAGTAGGCGTCGGTTCGACCTAGGGTTCCATTTGGGAGACCCGAAGTCAGAACCAAGACAGCTACGACTGTAAATAATGACTAACACCTTTGCTTTTTCTGTGTTGGAACTAACCTTGATTGCAGGGACCGAAGGAGTATGTTTCTGCAGCTCAGAACGCCCCAAAGGAAGGGGGCAGGCAACTGGGCTAGGCGCCCAAGGTAAAAGGCCAAAACAGAAATTAAGCAAGACCGCTTCGAAATCACACTAGGCTAGGCGCCCAGGAGGTCCCGGGCGCCCAAGGTCAATGCTAAAGAGGTAATCGAAGCAAATTAGCCACGAAGCCAGCAGACCAAGTCAAGCTAGGGGCCCAGGAAGTCCCGGGCGCCCCAGTCTGACCAGGGGCCGATTCAGAGGGGATAAGCGCTGACCAAGCTTCGGATGAAGGTTCTCCGATTTGAGGGCACGTGTCAGGCGGCCCCAGCGAATCAGGCGCCCCCAGGAACACTATAAAAGGGGCTCGACCCCCAAGGCTTCAACAACACCTTCTCCAACGCTCCAAAGCTTTTCGTTCAAGCGCTACGCCTCGGCAAACTCCGACTTCGAGATCCCAGCGCCAACGACGACCCTCTGCTCCGAAGTATGATCCACATCGGGCGTCGGTAACGAAGAGTGTAGCATTCTTAATTTCCTGAAATATTGTTATACTCAAATTGTAAATCCTTTTTGCGCTATTATAGTATTGCCCAAAGTAAACGGTCAAGGACCGTGTGCCTTGGAGTAGGAGCCGACCGCGACTCCGAACCAAGTAAAAAATCGGCTTGTGTTCGTGTGCACTTATTTTCTTTCCGCTGCGCATTTTCTCTTATTCTTATCCAAAAAAGTTTAACAATATTCACCCCCCCCCCTCTATCGTTTTCTCGATCCAACATTGGACGCATTCAAAGAGCGGCCCAGGGCCCAGAGGTGCATAGTCTGATTCCTCGAACCCGGAAGTCTGCCAGTGATGTGGTAAAAGATACAGGGGCCACTTGGATACAACTTCTTCATCACGACACTAGTCTAATCAGTCAGACACACATCCTTCGATCATACTTAAAGGGAGGGACTTGTGATAGGGTTGAGTACCCTATGACTGACACGTGGGTTGAAGAAGCTGCGTGACAAGAACTGTCGAGCCGGAACAACTATCTTTTCGGTACACCCGAGACCCTCTCGGGAAAGGGTTTACCCGAGACCTTTTCGGAACTTGTGTCAACTCAAGTAGACATAGCCCTGAAGATCGCGCCAAAAAGATACTTACCTAAGATCACCTCGGGAAGCAGGTCCCCGAGATCACCTCGGGGTAGCGGAGCCCAATGAGCATTCAACCTCAAGTAACGCCCCCACTATCTTCGGATCTAGGGATAACAGTCACCAATAACTACAAGATAATAATGACCCGTAATCCACGGTCGTTGACGCCTTCATCCTTGCAGCGACTTAGATTTAATGACTACGACGACGGTTACAAGGGCAATCCAGTAGCCGAAGATGGGGGGACGTGGGGGAGATCGTGGGGACTCGTGGGACGGCCACCTCAGGTATAAAAGGTACTCTAACCCCTCTAGTAAAGGGGTTACACACTTTCTGTTTCCCGTATCTCCCTTTCTTTGCCTTCTTTTCATCTCCTTGATAAAGGCACTGACTTGAGCGTCGGAGTGGGCTCCGCCGGACAACCTCCGATGTGTTCCCCTAATGCTCGTGTTAATCTTGCAAGGTGAGAGTTCCTCCTCTAGCGTCAGTGTCCGCTTAGGTTGAACCCTGGTGACTGACCGTCGACGTCGATTCTTTTCGGAACGCCGATAGACACAAGTCAACATCTATCGAAAAACTGAAGAGAAAGTATCTCTCAGGTAGAGTACGCTCGGATGATTGGAAGTCTGATGTACTTGATGAATTGTACAAGACCAGACTTAGCCTACGCAGTGAGCAAACTGAGTAGATACACGAGTAATCCCGGTGTTCAACACCGGAAAGGGATAACAAGAATACAGAGGTACTTGAGATATACTCGTGGAATTGAATTGCACTATATGAGATATCCTACTGTTATCGAAGGATACAACGATGCGAGTTGGATATCTGACATAAAAGATTCGAAGTCTACTAATGGATATGTATTCATTTTGGGAAGTGCAGCCATTTCATGGAAATCTTCTAAGCAAACCATAATAATCAGATCCGCGATGGAGTCTGAGTTTGTAGCTCTTGACAAATGTGGTGAAGAAGCTGAATGACTACGAAAATTCTTAGAAGATGTACTGAGATGGCGGAAACTCGTGCCGGCAATCTGCATACATTATGATAGTTAATCAGCAATTGGTCGGACACAAGTCATCTGAATTATGGCAAGTCTAGACATATACGTCGGAGACACAATATCATTAGACAACTAATCTCAATGGAAAGTGAGGTGGAGAATAAAGAAACTCCATTGTGAGTGGGGCTTTAGTCCCATATTGGGAGTTTTAAGGCACAATTGTTGGTTTATATTGTTTCACAAATATGTTAGTTGTGAACAAATGTTAGCGGGGAGACTCTCTCTCACGCGTGGGTACGCAGGAGGTGCAAATCCAGAGTCCGAATTTGTACTGAACCAAGTAAAATCGTGTGCGTGCATGACCTGCGTGCGTCGAATATCCGACCGGTCGGGGCAAAATTTGTCCAATCTGATAAACTAACGTTTTGCCAAAGACGTTTGGATCTGGGCGGTTAATTGGTAGTAAATGACGTTAATTCGGCCATTAATTACTACGGGGGTCTGAGCATATGCATATATAAAGAGGTCGTGATCAGGAGCAAAAGAGATAGAGAGAATAGATTCTTTTCCCCCTCTTTCCCGACCTCCCTTGATAGCGTTCGGGTACTTCTTCAGTTCGCCATGAGCAACGAGTGCTCCATTGTGCCCGTGACCCCGCTGTTGTATCCTGAGAGAAAAACGTCCATTGGAACCTCGAAACACCATCGGAGGAAGACAAATATGTTTCAAGAAAACTGCGTTACGCAGGCCTCAGCACCACTACTGGTCGGGAGAGCTGGTCGGGAGCTCGGGAGACCTGGTTGGGAGACCGAGACCTGGTCGGGAAACCCAGTCGGGAGATTCTGTTCGGGAGATCCAAATCGGGAATTCAGCTCGGGATTCTGTACTCTGCATAAAGAGTAGTTCAGACCACTCAACAGATAAGTTGAAATTTATGTAATTTCAATTTAGTTTTATTAACTCTCCAGAAAAAAAAGTATTTCCTCCAATAACAATATCACTTTTTTCGTGTTGACCCTGTGACAAATTAACACGGATACTAGAGAGGATTGAATTATTTGTACCATTTAAAAATCCATCAGCATGAAAGAACGGAAGACGTCGAAGTTTTCTCGCTGCTTTCTTTTCGTGTGAAGTAGCAGATTTTGATCGTTTCTTGCAAAGAATAGCTAATGTTAAATGGCTTACAGAAATTACGGACGAGACGCCTTCCATACTTTAATTATCTTGGTGCTCGGAAAAACAAAGATGATAACGAAAAACTAGAGTAAAGGAGATGAAATAGGATGATGAATGATGACAACGTCGGCTCTGCTCGGCCGATTGGATTAGGTCGGTCGGTCGGTTGATCGTCGGTAGGAGCTTACTGACATCCCACGTAGAATTTATATATTTACATTGACCAAGCATTTGCTCTTGCTGACAGGATAAGTTAGATCCTTAATTTGATAACAAATCAGGTTGTGGTTTATTATTAGAATTTTTTTAGGGAGATTTTGAAAATATTGGTTTTCATTTGCAATTCTCTGATTTAACTTGATGACAGATAAAAATTTTTTTGAAATTGGATCAGCCGTCTCAGATTTTACTATTACCTTATTAATTAATTTTTTTATATTAACTAAGTATTCTTGGCAATCGATGAAAAATTTAAGTAGAATTTTATCGGTTGTCTTAGGTTCGATTGTTAAATTTTTTTTTTATATTGATCAAGTATTCTCGACGACCGATGAAAATTTTTCGTGGGACAGAGTTAATCGTCCCAAATTCAACTATTACTCCTTGATATTTTTTATATCGACCAAGTATTTTTGATAACCTGTTGGAAATTGTTGTGAGTAGATTTGACTGTTACTTAAATAATTATTTTTGTTTATATTGACCAAGTTTTTTAAACGGCCGATGAAAAATTTTTCTAGAGCCAATCTGATCATCTTACATTGATTGTTACCTGATTTCTCTTATATTTATATTTATATTGATAGAGTATTGGATTAGATCATACGTCCCTACATTGGATTACATATCTTCCCATCAATTACTAAGTTAAAATATGAAAAATAATAACTATGAAAAAAATAATATTAAGTTTTTATTTATGGTTATGTTATGTAATTGGTCTACGAAATGGTGATAACATAATTATATAAGTAAGTATATCTTCTAAAACAAATAATTATATATTTTAGAAAATCTATTTAATAGAATGATATATATTTATTTTATGTAGTTAGTATTTTTAATAGCCATTTATTTAATATTATATTTAGAGTATTTTAATTAATATGTTAAGGCATAAATAGCTTAATCATTATTTAAAATAATTTTGTGACGACAAATGGATTTAAATTATGGAAAAATTGGTAAAAACTCTCCAAATCGAAATTGGCCTTTGCATGCAGTCTTCACTTGATAAAATCTTTGCGTGTACTCTCTGATAGGATTGACAAGATGATTTTGTGTGTTATTTTTTTATCAGTATAAAAAAGTAAAAAATTAGTATATTTTGTAAAGATTTGAATATAAATTGTTTGAGATTGAGTATTAATTTAAGAAATTTGAATATTATTTAAAAATATTTGAGTATACATTATTTCAGTATATAGTAAAATTTCCAGTTTACATTATAAAAAATTAAGTATAAATTGATTTAGATTTAGTATTATTTGAAGGAATTTGAGTATAAAATTTAGAAATTTGAATATGTGAGGTTGCATCAAGATCATGATGGAGGGGTCACCGCATCAAGATCTTCACTTGAGGGGTCACCGAAATTTTATACTCAAATTTCTTAAATTAGTACTCAATCTCAAATAATTTATACTCAAATTTTTACAATGTATATTGAGTTTTTACTCTTTTATACTGATAGGGATGAGCATCCTAGGGTGGACATGTGGCATGGGGAAGCTACGTGGCAGGGCCCGCCGAACCAGCGCCCCGAGGTCAGATCGGCAATCAGGATCCTAAGACTATCTCGGGAGAAGGGAAGAAAGCCCCCGAGGTCAGACCGGGAATCGGACTCCCGAGCCTATCTCGGGAAAATGGATGAAGGCCCTGAGGTCAGCTCGGGAGATGAGACTCCGAGACTGACTCAGGAGAGTGGAGCCTAAAGATCAACATAGGGATCAGAAAGTCCGACTTTAAGTACTAGTTCCTCCTTACAGAACAAGAAAGTCATCGGATAATTATTGTTCGCAACGCATGGTAATTAAGACCTTAATGATCGCAGTGATCGTTACCAAAAGAGAGAATGTCTATCAAGTAACCGATGATTAACGAACGTGGAGGAGAACATGGGGACACGTGTGATAAAAACCTCAGGTATATAAGATGCCTGAGCATCCAGGTAAAAGGAGGTAAGTTTTCCGAAACTATAGCATGTTGATTCCTCGTTGTCCTCCGAAAAAGAGAGAATTCTGAGTTGAGCGTCAGAGAGGGCTCTACCGCAAAATGTTTCGGTGCATTCCCTTTAACGCTCGTGTTAATCTCGCAGGCGTGGGCATCCTCTCCCCGTCGTCGTCGCCGTGGGCTATGCTTTGGTGACTCGGGATACCACTGGCTGTGATTTCATTTCAATGTTGGATGTATATCAGGGATACCACCAAGTTCCCCTTGCTCAGGAAGACCAAGAAAAGGTCAATTTTGTAACGGCAGATGACACTTACTGCTACAAGGTCATGTCGTTCGGGTTGCACAACACAGGTGCAACCTATCAGCGAATGATGGATAAGGTCTTTCGCTACCAAATCGGGAGGAATATTGAGGTGTATGTAGATGACATCCTGGTCAAGACGGAGAAGGGGAAGGACATGATAGCCGACCTAGAAGAGACATCGTTACCTTGAGGGCCAATGGACTGAAACTAAACCCCACTAAATGTTTGTTCGGGGTGAAAAGTGGTCGGTTCCTCGGGTACATGGTGACAGAATGAGGAATTGAGGCTAATTCAGAGAACGTGCAAGCCATTCTCAACATGACGTCCCCTCGCAATTTCAAAGACGTACAACGGCTGAATGGTAGAATTACAGCTCTGTCCCGGTTCATCTCCAGATATGCTGACAGAACTTTGTTGTTCTTCAAAATTCTGAGGAAAGCCATCAAGTTCAAATGGGATGATTAATGCGAGAAGGTTTTTACATATTTAAAAGCATATCTCTCCGAGCTCCCCATCCTATATAAGCTGCTGGAGGGAGAAACGTTGTTTGTCTACCTGTCCGCAACTGAGCAAACTGTGGGTTCTGCGCTTATTCGGGAAGAAGGTTTTACTCAGTATCTCATCTACTTCTTTGGGCACCTCCTGAAAGATGCAGAAATCCGGTATACTACCCTGGAGAAGTTGACCTATGCCTTAGTACTGATGGTCCTAAGACTGAGACCATATTTTTTGGTGCATCCCATCGTGGTGCTCACCAATAGTCAACTCGGGCGCATCCTCACCAATCCAGAGGCTTTGAGATGACTGATTAAGTGGACGACAGAGTTGAGCGAGTATGAGATTGAGTACCACCCTCGTACTGCCATCAAGGCTCAAGCTCTGGCTGACTTTATGCTCAAAGTTATCCCAGGACCTGAAGCTGATGAAGTGTGGAAAATTCAATCCTAGAAGGGCTCCAAGCTGCCAAGCAAGTGGGAGCTGCTCGGATCGTCTTGCACTCGGATTCTCAGCTCATAGCTCAATAGCTAAAAAGAAAATTCGAAGTTAAGAGTGAGTGCTTGCAAAGGTATGTGACCATATATAAGCAACTGAGGTATTCTTTTACTGAAGTTGTTCTGCAGAAGATATCCCGAACTGATAATGTCAAGGCAGATGAACTAGCCAAATTGGCCAGCTCCATTACATTATAGACGCTGGAAGAGCCCAGCACTCCAGAAGGAGACGTAGCCCAGATCGAAGAGGAAGCTGCTGACACTATATTACTCGACTGGAGAGAACCCTATGTGGAGTTCTTACGCAGTGGAGCCATGTCGGCGGGTGATAAGGAAGCTCGGCTTTTCTGTCACAAGGTTGCCAAGTTTACGCTGGTCGGGGAGTAGTTATATAAAAGAGCCTTTACCCAACCTTTAATCAAGTGTATTGGTTCAGGGGAGGTCAACTACATCATGCGGGAGGTTCATGAAGGCATATGTGGAAGCCATATTGGGGAAAGATCCATGGTCAGAAAGATTATTCTGGCCGGATATTTTTGGCCCACACTGCAGGCAGATGCTATCAAATTTGTTGCCGGGTGCGAAGCCTGTCAAAAGTATCAACATATCACTCATCGCCCAACCGAACTACTTCGAGCCTCCACTGTCTCATGCCCCTTCGACCAGTGGGGAATGGATATTGTGGGTCCTTTCCTAATCGGACCTCAGCAGAAGAAGTTTCAGTTACTACTGGTCGACTACTTCTCTAAATGGGTTGAAGCCGAGCCGCTTGCACACATCACAGAGGCCGTCGTGATGAAGATCCTGTAGAGGGATATAGTCTGCAGGTATGATATTCCTTATAAGTTGGTGTCGGATAATGGCAGACAGTTTGCAGGGCGCAAACTCAAAGAGTGGTGTGAAGGACTAGGTATTCACCAAGCCTTTACCTCAGTTGCTTATCCTCAAGGCAACGACCAGGCAGAAGTGGTCAACAGGGAGATCATTATGGGGCTTAAGATAAAGCTCGACTATGTCAGAGGCAGTTGGGTCGAAGAACTCCCAAGCATCCTATGGTCGTATCGCATCACTCCTAAAGAAGGAACTGGTCAGAGTCCTTTCAATCTGGTGTATGGAGCGGAAGCAGTGATTCCTGTGGAGATAGGTGATAAGTCAATCTGGCGACAACACTACAACAAAGAAGACAATGATCAGGAATGGCTAATCGACCTGGACCTAGTAACAAAAGTGCGAGACGAAGCAGCAACTCGACTAGTTGCATATCAGCATCGTATGCAGCAGGTGTACAATCGCCGAGTGATCACTCAGATTTTTCAGATCGGAGACAAGGTCTGGAAAAGAATCAAGTCGGTCGGCGACCCCAGAAAGCTCGAGCCTCAATGAAGTGGGCCTTACATCGTTGTCAAAAAGCTCACCGGAGGTAGCTATTATTTACAAGACGCTGAAGGCAAAAGGCTGGAGAGGCTATGACATGCAAATCACCTCCAACCGTATTATACCCGGTGAGCCAAGTGAGCAATGCATGTTGATCCTGGCCTAGCATACGTGTGGCTCAGTCTTCTAGTATGACACCTCATAGGGATATTTAGAGCCACGAGTACTCCGACGGTCCAACGTGGCAGGTCGAGGTTAGGGGCTCGAGTTCTACTCAGGCTGAACCGCCCGACTAGGTTAATCGAGTGTACTCTGGTCTAGTCCTGCTCGGAAACACCGAGTGTCCGACTCAGGCCGGTCACTCAGCAATAATCCTCATATTGTGATAACTATTTTTTGAGGGACGAGTTGGCCGAGTTAAGTCCAAATATCCCACAGCTCGGCGTGGTACAAGCACTCCGGTAGGTATATTGGTAATGGCATAACAACATCTCACTCGGGGTGGACGATCGGCGCTCTAACTCGGATGTTGTCCTTATCTGGGGCAGAACCTGCCCTCTAACACTATACTAATAAAGAGTAATTGAGTCAGCGCAGGCCGACCCCAACCTGACACCACTCGTGTCCGAATCGCGGATATCCCGTTGACACGGTACTCTCCTGCCAAATTCTGGCAACACGTACCATGGCGCCCCTGCCCATGTCAGGAGGGGCGGTGCCGCCCAACGAGCTGACAGTTGCCTCTGATCTTGTCCCCACACAAGATAAAATGTGGCAGAAAGTGAGGCAGAGGTCGTCAGCTCCCTCGGTTATATAAGACTCTCCCCCCTTCGCCCATAGGTATGCGCAATCCGCCTTTGTTACAGTCTTTCTCTAGTTTCTTTCTTCTCGACTGGACACTGACTTGACTGTCGAAGGGCCTTGGCGGGGACTTCTCCCGGTGGGTTGCTAACAGTCATCTTCACAATTCCTGGTGTCGCCAGGACCAGCTCATAGCACCACCTCACTCTTGGGAGTCCACCTCACGTTTCGACAGGATCATATTTGGCGCTAGAAGGAGGGGTTTTCGCCTGATCAAGAGTGCAAGATGGAAGATCCCAACCGAGTCACGGTGTCAATCACACAAGAAGAATATGAGTTCCTGATGGCGGCCCGAGCTCATAAAACTCCCCAATTGCCTCTGCACGCAAGTAGCCCGACCACCCGGGCTCTTGAGCCCTTAGCCATGGGTCACTCGGTAGGCCAGGGAAACGCAGTCCGACCAAAAGGCACATCAATCTCATTTCCCCCTGCATTCTACTGAGCTCGAGGTGAGGAGGCTCACTCCAACCCTGTCGAGGCATCCGCGTCCAGCCATATGCACCGGCAGCGCCCGGACAAGGGGAAGGGTTTGGCTGACCCCCCGCCATCTCTCTCGGCAAGCTGTCCCTTCACCTCTCATATCCTAGAGGACCCGGTCCCCAAGCATCTCCGATTCTTCACCATACTGGAGCACTCGGGAGCAAGTGATCCCAAGGAACACCTCATGAAATTCGAAAGTGTCGCCCTGCTTCATTAATATCCCGAGGGCGTGAAGTGTCGAGCCTTCCTAATGACCCTGTCGGGACCGACCCAACGATGGTTCGGTTGGCTCCCGAGTGGGTTCATGTTTAGCTTCGAGGAGCTCAAGAGAGTATTCTTGCAGCACTTCACAAGCAGTCGGAGGCATCAAAAACCAGTCTCAACCTGTTCGCCCTGAAACAAGGCCCGAAGGAGTCGCTCCGAGCCTACATCAAGCGGTTCAAAGGAGTAGCCATGGGCGTCCCACCCGCCACCCCTGAGGTGATGATCAGCGCATTCTCTCAGGGGCTACAGGAAGGAGACTTCTTCCGTTCGCTGATTTGGAAGCCTCTAAAGGATTTTAATAGTCTATTGGGGAAAGTTGTCAAGTACATCAACATGGAGGAAGCACAAGCCGCTCGAAAAAAGGAAGTCGGCGGCGCCCCAGCACCGAGTCCCCCACATCACAGTCGTAGCCTGGGCAGACCCATCCGTAGCCCCAGAGGGGCAATTGACCGGGTGGGAATGGAACGACACCATGTGTAGCAGGTAGCACAGGGGTGTTTGCTGACCCAGTGGACACCTTACTGTGCCTTCCACCAGAGCAACACTCACAGCACCGAGGAGTGCCGACAAGCCGGGAGAGGTCGGGCGCCAGGCGCTCTGGGGGCGGGGGAGCCAAGCCTCCCCGAGGCGCGGCTCAGGTCAGGGCAGTCCTCGGCCGCACCTACGGTGGGGGAACCTAGGCGGAATTTGCCGGTCGCTCGCAACCTGTTCCCTCTAGAGGAGCAAGCTAAGCCTGAAGAGATGGATGAAGAACAAGCTAACCAGCAGAACGTTGTCCGAGGAGGGGTTCATGTCATCTCGGGCAGACTGACCGGAGGAGACTCGAACCGAGCTAGGAAGGCCCAGGTACACCGACTAGAGATCCATCAAGTGGGGACGAGCGCCGCTCAGGCGCAAGGCCCCCAGATCATCTTCGGGCCATAAGACTTGCAGGGGTTAGAGGTTCCCCATGACGATGCCCTAGTTATCACGGCCGTGATCGCCAATTACCAAGTCCATCACACCATAGTGAACACTGACAGCTCGGCCATCATACTATACAAAAAGGCTTTTGACCAACTACAGATCGAGTCATCCCAGCTAGAGTTGGTGGCCATGCCCTTGTTCGGATTCACAGGGAACCAGGTGCATCCGATCGGGCAGATTTGTTTGGCTATATCTTAGGCGAGGAGCCCCTGAAAAGAACTAGATGATCCACTTTCCTAATAGTGGACGCCCCATCGGTCTATAATGTGATCTTAGGACGACTGACTCTCAATGAGTTCCAGGCGATTGTCTTGAGCTTCTACCTCATGATCAAGTTCCCGATCGGCGACCAAGTCGGGGAAGTTAGAGGAGACCAGCGAGCCGCTCGTCGATGCTATACGGACGATGTTCGAACAGAGAGTCAAAAAGTGAGGTGAACGCCCACCAGCTGCAACATGGTGTAGGCCTCCCCTTAGGCAGAGTTACATGAAGACAAAGAGGAGGTCCAACTCATCCCCGACTGAGAAGAGACGAAAGTTAAGATAGCGGTCGGCCTGCCCGGTGAGTTGAAGTAGCCACTGCTGGATTGCCTGGCGCGGAACCAGGACGTATTTGCCTGGTCGGTGAAGGATCTGCATGGAGTCCGATCGGAGGTTGTCGAGCATCATTTGTATGTGTACCCGAATGCCTGACCGGTCAAGCAGCGCAAGAGAGACTTCAGCACGGAGCAGAACAAGGTCATCCGAGCGGAGGTTGAGAAGCTATTGGAGGCCAGACACATTAGAGAGGTCTAATTCCCGGTCTGGCTAGCCAATGTGGTCCTCGTGTCCAAGTTAGGTAATAAATGGATAGTCTGCATCGACTTTCGGGACCTCAACTAAGCTTGCCCGAAGGATTGCTATCCCCTACCAACGATCGACTAGATGGTTGATTCAACAGCCGGTAGCGAGCTCATCTCCATGCTGGATGCCTATTAAGGCTACCACCAGGTCCCTCTAGCGGCCGAAGATCAGGAGAAGGTTAGCTTCATCACGACAGACGGTATGTATTGCTATACTGTCATGCCGTTCGGACTCAAGAATGCAGGTGCCACCTACCAACGTATGTTGAACAAGGTCTTCCGAGCGTAAATCGGTCGGAACATCAATGTACGTGGATGACATTCTGATCAAGACAGGCTGAGCGGGCGACCTGGTACAAGACGTGGAAGAGACTTGCCGCACCCTGCGAATGAATGGGCTAAAATTGAATCTAGCCAAGTGCCTCTTTGGAGTTTGGAGCGGGAAATTCCTCGGGTATATCGTCACCGAGAGAGGTATTGAAGCCAACCCGAGCAAGGTCCAAGCGTTGCTCGACATGCCGCCACCAAGAAATCTCAGGGAGGCGCAGAGACTCATCGGAAGAATCACAGCATTGTCCAGATTCATTTGCCGATCCGCTGAGCAGGGGCTGTCGTTCTTCAAAACGCTTCGTCGAGCCACCAAGTTCCAATGGGATGTCGATTTCGACAAGGCCTTCGAAGAACTAAAAGCTTATTTGTCTGAATTACCTGTCTTAGCCAAACCAGAGCTGGGGCTGAGTCAGTCAGTATGGTGTTAGTTAAGCAGGGAGAGGCCGAGTAGCAGCCGGTGTACTTCTTTGCACATTTATTAAAAGGAACCGAGTGTCGATACACAACACTCGAAAAATTGACTTATGCCCTACTGTTAGCTGCCAGGAGACTCCGACCATACTTCTTAGCACACCCGATCGTGGTACTGACCAACAGTAGTTTGAGTCGGGTAGTGTTGAATTCAGAGGCTTCAGGTCGGTTGATCAAGTGGGCGATCGAGCTAAGCGAATATGATATACAATACCAAGCTCGCCTAGCAATAAAAAATCAGGCCTTAGTAGATTTTCTAAGCGAGTTACATTCAGAAGAGACAGAGGGTGTTCGGCAAATTTATGTGAACAGGTCATCAGCTCGGCAAGGGAGTGGTATCGACATTTTGATGGTCTCCCCCAGGGAAGAACAACTACATCTTTCTGTGCGGCTGGAATATCGAGCCACAAATAATGAGGCGGAGTATGAGGCTCTTATTGCAGGATTGCAAGCCGCCAAGCATGTAGGCGCCGCTCGGGTGGAGTTGTACTCGGATTCACAATTGGCCACCCAGCAACTCGTCGGGCGTTTCAAGGTTAACAGTGACCGACTGCAAGCATTTGTCAATGCCTATGAGAAGCTAAAGGTCGGGTTCCAGGAGGTCAAGTTACAGAAGATTCCCAGAGAAAGCAACCTTCGGGCCGACGAGCTAGCCAAGCTGGCTAGTGCGGTCAACTCTTGGGTGTTGCCTCAGTCAATCAAGCAATGATGGTGATGCATATAGAGAAGCAGGCCGAGTTGGAGCTCGGGACAGATTAGAGAGTGCTGTTGATTGCCTACTTGATGAATGGAGCGCTCTCGACCGACCGGGAGGAAACTCGGCTCTTAAGAAAGAGAGCTTCTCAATATTCCTTGGTCGGGGATGCATTATACAAAAGGGCCTTTGCCTGACCGTTACTTAAGTGTCTGGGCGACGAAGATGCTGACTACGTACTTAAGGAGATATATATGGGGATCTGCGATAATCATGCAGGAGGAAGGGTTGTAGCTCGGAAAGCCTTGCTCTCAGGATATTATTGGCCAACCCTACAGAAGGATGCCGATCGGCTGGTCTCTACATGTTTGTCATGCCAAAAGCACCACAATTTGCCCCATCGACTGGTCGAGACGATGAAAGCATCGGTTGTCTCCTGCCCATTCTGTTGGGTCAATCTATGGTCCGGAGTGACCATGTGTTTTGATGTTTGGGCAAAGGGTTTAAGTTAGGTTTACCCTTGTGATTTAATATGTGTATATGAGTGTGCAGGATGTGCAGGTTACACATATTGACTTAGCTGGATGGCTTCGGTACGGTGAAGGGTGGCATGGAGACAAGATGGAGGCTTGTGTGCACCCGAAGGACCATGGATAGTAGGGACGATGAGCCGAGGGGCGCGGACTTTGAGGCATGCGTGAAGGATGGCATGTAGACAAGTTGGAGGCTTGTGTGCATCCGAGGGACGGAAACAAAGATGAAGAGGATGCGAAGGCAATAGCTGAGGCTGCTGGTGAGGAGTCAGCTGAGTCGTGAGGGTACGAGTGCTGAGTGATTGTACTCGGGGAATCCTAGGATTTGAGTGCTGAGAGAAGTGTACTCGGGAAGGGAGACCTTAGGTGTGAGGGTGGACTAGTCGACTGCCCTTGGGGCAGTCGACTGATAAAGGTCACAGAAACTCACATAATGTAGTCGACTTAGGACCAATCGACTGCCCTGGGAGCAATCGACTGGTAGGTGGCTGGTAAGTGGATGAAAATTCGAACGTTGGACTTGCAACGGTCGATTTTCAGTGGGACCAGTCAATTGCCCTGGGAGCAATCGACTGGTAGAGTGTTTTTTAGCTTTGAGTTTTATTTAAGAGAACTCGGTTTGGGCTGAGGACCTTTGACGAAACAAGCTTGATTAGGGCTTGTTAGTAGTCTGTAAAGCTCAGAAGTGTGTTCAAGGTTGTGGCGAGATTTCTTCACCCACGAGGAGCTATGCGAGCTAGCCAGAGGGCATCCAGGGAGTAATCCGCTGAAGGATCAAGGGATTGTCCACCGTACGGACTGTCATGGAGTAGGAGCATCATCTCCGAACCACATAAATCAGGTGGTGTTAGCATTGTTTAGTTGTTAGTTTTGTTTTATTGTATTTCCGCTTGTGAACTAACAACGTGTAGGAAGAAAACCCAAAAAATTGCTATTCACCCCCACTCTAGCAAGCCATAATCGATCTAACACGTTCGACCAGTGGGGAATGAATATAGTAGGACCTTTCCCTACTGCTCCAGCTCAGAATAGATTTTTATTGGTGGCAGTGGACTACTTCTCTAAATGGATAGAGGTAGAAGCACTAGCGCGCATCACTGAGCAGTCGGTGATTAAGTTTCTATGGCAGAATCTTTTATGCCGATACGGAATCCTGCACAAATTGGTCTCGGACAATGGGAGGCAGTTTCAAGGCAGGAAAATCAAGGAGTGGTACTCGGCTTATGACATTCAGCAGTCCTTCACTTCTGTTGCATACCCACAGAGTAATGGTCAGGAAGAAATTGCCAATAGGAAGATCTTAAGAGGGTTGAAGACGAAGCTGGATCATGTGGGCGACACGTGGGTCGACGAGCTATCCAGCATCTTGTGGGCTCAACGGACCATGCCGAGGGAGACAACGGGCCACACGCCCTTTCAGCTGGTCTATGGGAGCGAGGCAGTGGTGCCGATTGAAGTCGGTTGCGAGTCCGATTGGCGGAAAGTGTATGATCAAGAAAATGCAGAAAGAAGACGCTTGGAGCTGGACCTAGTAGAAGAAATCCAAGAGAAGGCCGCTGCTCGGATGTTCGCCTATCGCCAAAGAATGAAGCAAATATATGACCGAAAGGTGCTGGCTTGGGCGTTCTAGGTCGGGGATCTCGTGTGGAAGAGGATAAAGCCGGTCGGCGATGTCAATAAGCTGGAGCCCCAATGGGGAGGGCCCTTTAAAGTAGTCCAGAAGCTGGCATTGGGAGCATACTATCTGGAGAATGAGCAAGGGAAGAAGCTGGACCGGCCCTGGAGTGCCATATATCTCCAGCCATACAGAGACTCATAGTGAGGATGTGTGAACTTTCTGTATTATCCGGCCTGGCTGTATAAATGAAATGGCAAGGGTCTCTCAGACACATGCAAGCTTCCAGACTCTCGCCTTGCCAGCGAGTTATAAGTGGGCATACCCCCACGCCACCACTTGGCTCGGTATCCCCGATCGGACGCGTGGCAACCCACGCTCCTTGGAATTGGACCGACCTAGTGTCCAGACTCTCGCCTTGCCAGCGAGTTATAAGTGGGCATGCCCCCACGCCACCACTTGGCTCAATATCCCCGATCGAACGTGTGGCGACCCACGCTTCTTGGAATCGGGTCGACCTAGTGTCCAGACGCTCGCCTTGCCAGCGAGTTATAAGTGGACATTCCCCCACACCACCACTTGGCTCGGTATCCCTGATCGAACGCGTGGCGGCCCATGCTCCTTGGAATCAGACCGATCTAGTGTCCAGACTTTCGCCTTGCCAGCGAGTTATAAGAGGACATGCCCCCACTCCACCACTTGGCTCGGTATCCCCTATCGAACGCGTGGCGGCACACGCTCCTTGGAATCGAACCGACCTAGTGTCCAGACTCTCGCCTTGCCAGCGAGTTATAAGTGGGCATGCCCCCACGCCACCACTTGGCTCGGTATCCCTGATCGGATGCGTGGCGGCCCACTCTCTTTGAAATCAGACCGATCTAGTGTCCATACTCTCGTGATTAACCGCTAAGTTGGCATGCCCCCACGACCCCACTTAGCTCGATGCTCTCGAGCGAACGCGTGGTGACCCATGCTCCTCAGGAGTGACTAAGTGGCAATAACTATTACGTTGTTCCTGAGCGGATGGGTGGCGACCCACGCTCCTCAGGATCAACAGAGTTCCTATGACTATTACGTTCTTCCCGAGCGAACGCGTGGCTACCCACGCTCCTCAGGATCAACTAAGTCTCTATAACTATTACGTTGCTCCCGAGTGGACGCGTGGTGACCTACGCTCCTTAGAGGGGGACCAACCGAGTGCTGAATATTCCAAGTGCTCACTATTCCACTGAGCTAGCGAGTAAAGGGCGGGTTGGCTCCATACCTTAGCATAAAACCTCGCAATCAAGGACAAGAGCATTAGCCCGCCAACCCGACCTCGCGAAGGGTCGAATGGTGGATAGGGACCCGAACGCAGGTAGAGTCTGAGCACAGGAAATGACACAACATACACAGACAATGAGTGGGAATAGAAAATTTATTAAGTAAAGTAATTCTTTACATGAAGAAGAAACATCCAAAAAAGAAAATTACATCCAAAACTCAGAAACTGCCCGGGCCCTCAAACAAAGGGTCGGCGAGCCTCTTCCGACAATCGTTGGGTCAGGCCCGATAGCTTGACTGTGTTGATGAGTAGGTCGGGAGGAAGGTGCCCCCTTGCTTAAGTTGCTCAAAGGTGTTGAGCATCTGCTGCTTAAGCAGTGGGTTCACCCGGTCAGAGAGCTATTTACTGAAGTCCGCCGAATTGATGTACTCAATTCGGTAGGCGTCCAACCGCTCCACCTTGTTGGGATCGATGGCACGACTAGAGGGGGGGTGAATAGCTCGATCACCCCAATTCGATTTCTCTCCTTACAATGTTAGCACACACACGGAAGTTTAAACTAATAATTGAATCAATGCTAACACATTACTGGTTACGTGGTTCGAAGATTGCTGCCTCCTACTCCACGGCGTGTCCTTGAGGTGGACGAACCCTTGATCCTTCGGTGGATCACGCGCCCGACAATCTCTGGCTAAATCTTTCTCCTTCCTGGTGGAGAACAACCTCTCACAATCCTTTTTCCTCCTTACAAGATAGAGCTAGGGTTTGGGAGGAAGATTGAGAATTTGGACCTTGAGCACTTAGGAGAAGATCTTACAATGAAGAGCTAACCTTCTCCAAGTCTCAAGCTCTCACTTAAATAGTGGAGAGAGCTGTTAAACAAACAGCCCAACCCCGATATCAGTCGACTGCCCCCAAGGCCAGTCAACTGATCCCCAGCCAACGGCTAGCCTAACATATCTATTTTAAAGCAGACCAGTCGACTGGTCCAGACTGGTGCCTGGACCAGTCGACTGATCTTTCTGTGAGTTTCAACTCTGCACTAGTAGTCGACTACTTCCTCTGGCAGTCGACTGCCCAGCTTACAAACTCACTCAACCTCACTTCGAAGTCCATCCTTCGGGAATGCCTTGAAGTCCATTTCCTTGGCTTGCCCCTTGAAGTTCTCTTCCTTCGGCTCTCATCCCTTGGATGCGCACACAAGCCCACAGCTTGCCTCCATGCCATCCTTCACGTATGCCTTTGAAGTCCACTTCCTCGACTTGCCCTTGAAGTCCTCTTCCTTGACTCTCGTCCCTCGGATGTTTCACTCCGTTACTCCATGTGTGATTCACAAAGTCCTGCATGACTCAATCACACATATCAAATCAACATGACTCTTGGTCTCGGGTGGCTAGCTCCGCGACCAGTGAGTTCTCCTCTCCAGCTCGAGCTACCAGTTCCTGCTCCTTAGCCTCCAGCTCGGCCCGCAGCGACTCAGTAGATTCAAAGAGCCGTTGAAGTTCGGTTGTCTTCTTGTTCAGCTCTTCGCAATTCTAAGCCTAGCGGGCCCACACCTTCCGCTCGGCGTATTCGAGAGTGGAGACCCGGCTCTGTGCCTGAGGCACCGCCGAGTTTGCAGTGTCGACGTGGGCCTTGGCTATCCCCAGTTGTTCCTCCGCATGCGCCAGTCAGTCCTACAGGCCTATGACTTCAACCCGCAGGTCATTCAGTGTAGCCTCGTTGGAAACCAGCTTGGTGAGTCGTAGCCGAGTCTCTAGCTGCTCCACCCGGCGCTAGACGGCCGCCCGACCCTCGGCATGTGTTACCAAAGTCATTGATAGGCTATGGCAAGAGCCCTAAAATTGCACGCAACAAGGTAAACATAAATTAGTTTTATTGCACAATTAAAAGGGGAAAATACAAAGGAAGGAAAAGAGAATACCTGGGCAGCCTCTAAAAAGAAGGCGTTCGCCTTACTGACAGAGCTTCGGTAGTAATACCCCCGAACCCCCTGGAGGTACCAGTCGGCGACCGACCCATAGAGGTGGAGCTCTTGGGAGCAGTCAGGCAGGACACTTGGCGGCCTCTCCATTCGGGGGTCAGAGAGCGACGACATGAGAATGCGCATTGGGGGCCCGTTCAGTTGGCCTTCAGCAGGTGGGGATCCCGAGTCCTACGGAGTCAGGAAGTCCGGCACGCTGGAGGATATAGATAGGCATGAAGAAGCGCCCGAGACCGTCGGTCAGGCAGATGACTCCGCGCATGCCGAAAATTCCACCGCGGCCCTCTTCTTCTTCTTCTTCTTCTTCTTCGGTCGGGAGGGGGGAGCAGTCCCGGCTGGAGGAGCGGCCGGCGGAGATGAGGCCGGGCTGGGAACCCGAACCCGACGACGCCTCAAAGATAAAGGTTGGTCATCCCCCTCTAGCTGATTGGCATCAGGACTCAGGGTGGCCTCCTGGTCGGCAGAGGAGGATCCGAGCGCTGGAACGGATGCAAGCGAAGCAATCTCTCGCTACTCCAGTTGTGTGCTGACTCGAGACTCTAGCTCGGTGTCATTCATTCCGAATCCTTCCTCAAGAGCTAGCTGCTGTAAACATCATGTTGGCTGCAAAAACAACAAATGTTTAGTTAGCTATACCTATTCGAAAATAAAACTAAAAAGCTTAACGAGTGAGGTAGGTCGGGGGAACGACACTTGACTGAGCCCCAAGGTGAAAAGGATTTCCTCCTGAAGGAGGTTGACACGTGAAAGAGTCGACTGTTGCTCTTGGACAGGGTGGACTAGTAAGAGGGTGAGGAGCGATAATCTCAGGGAAGAGGGGGAGAAGGTGGCAGGTCTTCGACCCAGGCAGTTAGCCAACTCGGGGCCAGGGTGGTGTTGATATAGAAGTAGCAATCCTTCCAACCTTTATTCGTGGTTGGAAGTTTCACTAGGAAAGAAGCTTTAGGATATAAGAAATAATGAAAGATCACGGGTTGAAGGGAAATTTGATACAAAGAGAAGATAACGATCGACCTGCAGAGTAAATGCATGGCGTTCGAGGCCAGTTGGGAGAGAGGGATCTGGAAATAACGGCAAATGAAGGGAATGAGAGGGTGAAGGGGAAAACAAAGATCGACCTAGAGGTGGTCTCGGGATATGGTTATATAGTCGAGAGGTCCACTCTCGGGTCGGTCGGTCGAGTCTGGCAAATGAAGGCGGTGGTCAGAAGGAATTTGATACTCGGACCGAAATCAGTCGAGATCGTGGAGGTGGAGGTCAGGCACCGCGGTGGCATACCACGTATCGGAGGTCGAAGGAGAAGAAGTCATGAAAAGAAGCAGGGAAGAAGAACTAATCGGAAGGTGAAGGGTTGTCGGAGAGAAAAAGGGGGCTGTCGTCACCGGAGAAGATTCAGAAACCCTAGCAGAGCGCTCGACAGCAAGGGGACAAGGTAAAAGGTAAAACGGGGAATGGCGAAGGGGTCGTATATATAGGGGCGATAGGTGGATGTGGGTCATCCGATGGTGATCCGGTAAAAGGGCGGGATTAGATCCGAGCCGTCCATCCACACCAGAAATACGTCTGGGAAAAACCAAACCACATCTGGGGGAGCCAAACGACGCACGCGACGTGCATTCTCTGTGGCTGACAGGGGATGTTTCGGCAGTCGAGAGCCCCAATAGATGAAGGACATGTGACCTCCAACAATTAATAGGGAGATACGAATCGACCCGATAGGTATCAAGGGATAATACGTGAAAGACAGGAGGAAATGATGATGATTGGACATGTTGTTCGACGATCGGGCCATTGATGCAAGGTCTTGGTCGGTCGATCATCCCACGTGGTTGTGTCAGGCTTGTCCTAAACGAATAGTCTTGTCAGTCGGACTCGGAGCCTCCTTCAACTAGACTTGAGGGGGATGCTTATAATCCCGGCCTAACTTACATATAGCTCAGTCGGCTAGCCTGGCACCTCATAGGGATATTTAGAGCCACGGGTACTCCGACAGTCCGACGTGGCAGGTCGGGGTTAGGGCCCCGAGTTCTACTCAGGCCAAACCGCCCAACTAGGTTAATCGAGTGTACTCTGGTCTAGTCCTGCTCGGAAACGCCGAGTGTCCGACTCAAGCCGATCACTCGGTAATGATCCTCATATTCTGATGACTATTTTTCGAGGGATGAGTCGGCCGAGCTATGTCCGAATATCCCACAGCTCGGCGTGGTACAAGCACTCTGGTAGGTATATTAGTAATGGCATAGCGACATCTCACTCAGGGTGGCCGATCGGCGCTCCAACTCGGATGGTGTCCTTATCTAGGGCAGAACCTTCCCTCTAACACTATACTGATAAAGTGTACCTGAGTCAGCGCAGGCCGGCTCCGGTCTGACACCACTCATGTCCGAATCGCTGATATCTCGCTGACACAGTACTCTCCTGCCAAACTCTGGCAACATGTACCACGGCTCCCCTGCCCATGTCAGGAGGGGCGCCGCTGGTCGGTGAGCTGACAGTTGCCTCTGATCTTGTCCCCACACAAGACAAAATATGGCAGAATGTGAGGCAGAGGTTGTCGACTCCCCCGGTTATATAAGGCTCTCCTCCCTTCGCCCGCAGGTACGCGCAATCCGCCTTTGCTACAGTCTTTCTCTAGTTTCTTTCTTCTCCACTGGACACTAACTTGACCATCAGAGGGCCTTGCCAGGGACTTCTCCCGGTGGATTGCTAACAATCATCTTCCTTGCAGTTCCCCGTGTCACCAAGACTAGCTCGTAGCGCCACCTCACTCTTGGGAGTCCACCTCGCTCTTCGACAGGATCACATGTATTTGTATATATATTTATACTTCTTTACAATTTAAGTAATTAAAGAAAATAAAGAAAATATCTCATCAAGACCCAATGCAAGAGCTGGAAGTTCCTACTATCTCGTGGTTCCTAGGATGCCCAAGATGTGTAGACCTGGTCGTGGTACCGAGGATGCCAAACCAGGAACAGCCGAAGATCTTACCATCTCGTGGTGCCGAGGATGCCCGAGATGTGTAGACCTGGTCGTGGTGCCGAGGATGCCCGACCAGGAGTAGCCTAAGACTCTACTATCTCGTGGTGCTGAAGATGATCGAGATGAGTAGACCTGGTTGTGGTGCTGAGGATGCTCGGCCAGGAGCAGGCGAAGTTCTTACCATCTCGAGGTGCTGAGGATGTCCGACCAAGAGGGGTTGAAGACCCTACCATCTCGTGGTGCCGAGGATGTCCGAGATGAGTAGACCTGGTCGTGGTGCTGAGGGTGCCCGACCGAGAGCAGTCCAAGTCCCTACCATCTCACGGCGCCGAGGATGTCCAAGATGAGTAGACCTGAGCATGGTACTAAGAACGCATGACCGGGAACAACCCGGACCTATACCATCTCGAGGTGAGGACGACACCCAAGATATATTGGCCTGACCGAGGTGTTGAAGAGGCTGAGTCCTGTCCTTGCCAGCACTGACCAATAATAGCCCACCAAGTCTTTGTCTCCTCCTCAACATTAAACCTCGCGCGTGTAAAAGAGGTTTATACGGGAGAAGGAGCGAAGAGCAACACACAGCATACGAGTAATTCGTGAGATAGAAGATAAATATATTTCATTGAGAATTAGGGATTATATTTGGAGTACATTCAACAAGAGTCAAAGATTACGTTTGGAATAACAAGGTACAAAAGATAAATATATTCCATTCAAAATTTGAGTACATTCATTCAGGAAAGAGACAAAAGACAAATATATTCCATTCAAATTTGGAGTATAGAAGATAAAAAGAAAATGGTATAGAAGATGAAAGTATTTCATTCAAAATTTTAGCTTACACAGTGGAGTATATTCAAAAAGCAAGGAAAATGTAAAATATAAGAGAAGAAAAAAAAGATGGAGCGCTACAACTCCTCCTTGGGCGACAGCTCCTCCCAGGCCCGACTGACGCTAAGGAAGCTCAGGTCGGCATCCGACTTCAACACCTCGGCTCGTCGAAGTTGCTGGACTGCCCCATTGAAGCCCTGCTTCAGCTGTCTCAGCACTTGGTCGGCCAAAATATCTCCAAATTCCTTAGACTGGAGGAATTTGGATTTGAATGCCACCTCCTCCTCCACCTGTGGGGACTCCTCGTTAGCCTTATATGTCTTCAATTCTTCTGAGGCTCGGTCCTGGGTAGTCTTCAGCACGGTCGCTTCAGAGGATAGCTGGTCTCGAGCCGCTTGGGCCTCCTCGAGCTGCTATGTGATGGTCAGGAGTTTCGACTTGGCCCGCTCCCTGTCTTCTTGCAGGAGGTGGACACCCTCCGACAGCTTCGCCTCCCCTTATTCGGAGCGCCCTTTCTCTTGAGCTAAATGACTCACCTCCTTAGTAAGGGTTGTTGCCAGCTCTGATAACATGCGCTCCCGGTATCGGTTTCCTGGTCGGATGACAGGTGGCTACCCAAGAGAAGGCAGTCGGACATGGCCTACCACAACAAATAATAAGAGTTAGAAGAGAAAATGATCGTAATGGGAAAACACAAGACCTTTACCTTGAGTAGTGACTCGTGTAGGTTGGTGATTAACCCAGTTGAAGCGCTTGTGGTCCTCCCTCTTGTGACTTCACAGCTCCTCAAAGAAGATGTGCCTTCGGAACGACAGCGAGGGAGGGGCTGGACACTAGGTGCTTCGAGGGGCACTCTGAAGGGCCCTGGGATGTCCTCCTCAGTGTTGGGCGCTCCCCCGGAAGGATGACCCTTGGCCGGGGGCTCCTTTAGCTCCATTGGCCGAGGGCCTAGAGAGGCCGCCTTCTCCGCTGCCCGAACCCTCCGACGCAGATGCACGCTCGTCAGTCGAGGCTCTACTGATTCTGCCCGCTTGCCTTTAGAGTCGTCATGTGAGTCGACAGGGGCGGCGACTGTGGTGCAGGGCTCTGCCAAAGGAGAGGGCACCCGTCGGTGGGGCTTCGAGAGTGGAATGGTGTCCTCCTCCTCCGTGATTGTGGGTGACGCTGGAGGCGCGCGGGTTCTCCTCCTGCGAGGGGGCAGGAGGGATTGATCGCCTCTCCTTGTCGTCCTCCCGGGGCAAGACAAGTCGTCTTCGCCCTGTCTTTCCAGTTGACTCTGGCGCCAACAGAAGAACCCGAGTTGCATGTTCTTCATCGTCACCTCCCGTCCCAATGAGAGCGAGGGAGGGATCAACTCCCTGAGCACCGAGAAGCTCCTGCGTTTGCTCTGAGCCTTCAGTAGGGTCGACTACCGAGGCGGAGGGAGCTGGAGGAGGGGCGAGGGCTTGTTCGTCGGGCAACTCCCATTTAAGGAGCTTGCTCATTGCTCGGGACAACATGACGTTCTCAGCAACACAGAAATAATAAAATATTAGTTAGAATCAACAAGTGTTTAACAAAATGTTAAACTTACTGAGGCTATGACTAAAGCCAGTGGCTTTAGAGCTAAGCCCAGCCCGATACAGGAGTTCTTCATACTGCACCAGGCTGGGGTCGTGGAACTCCATGCCGGCCAAGATGCTTCTGGCCCGTTGATACCTTGAGTCCTGCTGGAAGTTGCCCAGTTCCGGAAGAGGGGTATGCCTTCTCTCTAACGAATTGGGTAGAAGGGACGCTCGAAAAGCCTAATGAAGAAGAAGCACTTCTTCCATCCCTTATGGGAGGAAGGGAGGCTTCCTATGAACTTATAGCCGGGGCGAGCAGTAAAGTTGAACGCCCCTTTGGAGGCCAAGTTTGGGAGGAAGAAGAAGTGAAAGAAGCGAGGGGTCAAAGGTATATTAAAAATTTTGAAAAGGATAAACGTCCTGCCCATCTGAGTGAAGGCGTTGGGAGCCATCTGGTGTAAAGGGATATCAAAATACTCAGATATGACCATGAAAAAAGGAGGAAGAGGAAAACGGAGGCCAAACTTTACTTGCCCTACGAAAAAGGTGAAAACCCTTAAGGGAGGTTCTACAGGAGATTGGTCTATCCTGGGGACCTCAATCTCTAACTCCTTTGGAATGTCATACGCTTCGCAAGCGGCTCTCAGGGCGGCAGATTTAACCTTAGACGAAGTGGTTTCGTACCACTCCGGGCGATAAACCCCTTCCTTTTCAGTTTCTCTTTCCTACCCTGGTCTCTCTTTCCCTTTCCTTCCTTGCCCATGGTAATAAAGAGGAGAAGAAGGCAGAGATGAATGAAACTTGTGCGTGAAGAAGAAGCTCTAGCAAGCAGAAGCGGGACGCATAAGCTTTGATAGTCGGCGGTGCAAGAAGACGGAAGACCGTTTTCACCTTCCCCTTTTATAGGGAAGGAGCCGCTCTCATGCAGAATAGAGGCGCGACACATGGATAGTGATAACTACAAATCTCGAGGCGTCGCCGTCCATTATGGTCGTCGATTGGTATGACCCATCTAAGCATATCAAAGGAAGATCACGTAGAAAAGACCCTACCACATGACAGTATTCTATTCGCTAGAACGCTCTTTCACCATAAGACGTCCCATGCGCTCTTAATGGATGAAGGACAACTATCATTACCGAGTCTTAGAACTCACAAGAACTCGTGGATTAATTCAAAGGACGACCTCAGACCAAGGATGAATGTTTCGATTCCTAGGACCCGATAAGTCGTCAAAAGAGAAAGAATTGTATTAGGGGCCCTAATACTTAGCTTCCCCTGATTGTACCATCATCCTAATTAGTCAGTCACACTTCCTTTGATTATACTTGAAGGGGGACTTGTGATAGGATGAGCATCCCGGGGTGGACACGTGGCACGGGGAAGCTACGTGGCAAGGCCCGCCGAACCAGCATCCTGAGGTTAGACCAGAAATCGGGCTTCCGAGACCATCTTGGTAGAAGGGAAGAAACCCCCCGAGGTCAAACCGGGAATCAGACTCCCGAGACTATATCGAAAAAATGGATGAAAGCCCCGAGGTCAGCTCGGGAGATGAGACTCCGAAATTGACTCGGGAGAGTGGAGCCTAAAGATCAACATAAGGATCAGAAAGTCTGACTTCAAGTACCCGTTCCTCCTTACAGAATAAGAAAGTTATTAGATAATCATTATTCGCAACGCATGGTAATTAACGCCTTAATAATCGCAGTGGTCATTACCAAATGAGAGAATGTCTATCAAGTAACTGATGATTAAGGAACGCGGGGACACGTGTGATAAAGACCTCAGGTATATAAGATGTCTGGGCATCTAGGTAAAGGAGGTAAGTTTTCCGAAACTATAGCAAATTGATTCCTCGTTGTCCTTTGAAAAAAGAGAATTCTGACTTAAGCGTCAGAGAAGGCTCCACCGAAAAATTTTCGGTGCATCCCCTTTAACGCTCGTGTTAATCTCGCAGGCGTGAACATCCTCTCCCGTTGTCATCGCCGTGGACTGCGTTTTGGTGACTCACCATCCCATTTTCGCTTCTGGAATATATACTGATAACAAAAATAACACACAAAATTATTTTGTCAATCTTATAGGGTGTGCATGTAAAAATTTTATTAAGTGGAGACTGCATGCAAAACTAAGTTTAATTTTGGAGAGTTTTCTCCCATTAACTCTTAAATTATCTTAAGTTTTTCACGTTTAGTTAAATTTAATATTTTACTAGCATTATAAATTTAGTTAGGTAATTGACTATATGATTAGGTGAATGCATTTTATTATTTATGTTAACTATGGCTTTTTGTCATCTGATCATATTTTTTTTTTTTTTTTTTTTTTTTTTTTTTTTTTTTTTTTTTTATAAATATGTTGATGGCTGAATGCAAATAGAACAGGCTTGTCCCGTTCAACTGACCAACCCTGACATTTCCCGGTCGATTTGCCGTACGGTTCAATGCGTTTCACGTTTCTACCTAGTCGAAGGCCACCTCACCCGGACAATTTTGTGGGTGACTCAACCCTTCCTGTCTCTTCCGCAGCCCAAAATGTCAATCGCTACGAACGGGACGAAGACTTTTGGCTCGAGAACCGCGCGCGGATCCTCCGCCCTCTCCCTCGCCTCGTCCCCTTCCTCGATTCGTCTGCTCCTCGATGCTTCGTCCTTCACGAGCAGTCGGTTCGTCGATGGATTTCGGGAGGCTTTTCTGGGCTTTGACGCTGTTGCTGCTCGTTCCCGGATCGGTCCACGCTGGCGACATCGTGCACGATGACGACGACATCCCCAAGCGGCCCGGATGCTCCAACAATTTCGTTCTGGTAAGTTCGGTCCTAGGTTCCTTTCTTATGTGTCATGGTTCTCTGGAAGACGTCGGTTCGTCGAGGGGTTAAGCACCAACGGTTGTCGGATTTTGCAAGTTTTTTCCTCGAGTTAGGGTAGTTGCAGGTGAGGGGATTGGGCCTTCGCAGTTTTTTTCTTCTTTTTTTGGCTTGACAACTTTAGTGATTGCATGGGATCTTCAACTTTCGGGCTCTTCAAATGGAATGAGTTCTGCGTTGGAAAAAAAAAGTTCAAAATGAGGTTCTGTGATTTTCGACTCTGCCTGTGGTGGATTAAGTTATGAAGACTATGAGCTTGTGGGTGGTTTTTAACTTCCTATTTCCTTTTCGGTGATTAATAAGTCAAGCTTTCCCTTAATCGTAATTCATTTTTCAATATTATTGATGTCTTCGTAAGAGTGTGAGGTTTTGGATGGCAGAATGTGAATTTCTAGAGGCGGAGGTGGTAGCATGAGAGTAGGTAAAAAAAACTTTCAGTCTTCTCAAAAAAAGGATTTTGCTAAACTTTCAGTCTTCTCAAAAAAAAAGGATTTTGCTATCTTGGCCAACTTTGATTTCATCATTAATGGTTGTATTTTGTGTGATGTTTTTTTTTCGGCAAATTACCGAATCACGTAGTTAAAGTTTCGAAATATCCAAATCACGTACTTAAGTTTCAAAATTATCAAATCACGCACCCCATACCCATTTTGTTCCTTTTACTGTTCCTAGTCGATCGGTAGATTTACCAATTGATTGCTATAGGTAACCTATTGATTGGGAATGATTCTGTGGCCCTAAATAGCCAAACCTAAATCCTAAAATCTAATTCATATTTAAAAAATCATTGCTCTTAATATAGTGGGTCAAATTGATATTTGAGAATATGAAGAACTAGATGAACACAAAGGACTTGATTCATTTAATTTGGAGATTTCTAGGTCCATCAGCTGGATTCTACCAAAATCGACTAATGGACCTAGAGAGCTTGGAATGAATGTCATGGAACCAGATCCTATGTATTCGCCTAGTTCTCCTGATTATATCTATGCTCTCAAACATCAATTTTACACACTATATGAGGGTAGTATTTTTTTGAATATGAATATGTCCAAAAAATTTGATTCGTGCCTCAATATAGGGGGCAAATTGATGTTTGAGGTAGTGGATATAATCAGGAGAACTAGAGGAACACATAGAACCTAGTTCCATGTCATTCCGAGCTCTCTAGGTCGATACGTCTGTTTTGATTGGTTTCGTCCAAAATCAGCTTTTGGACTTAGAGAGTTCGGAATGATATGAAACCAGATTCTATGTGTTCAACTAGTTCTCTTGATTATATTCATGCCCTTAAACATCAATTTGACCCACTATATTTAGGGCAATGATTTTTTTGAAAACGAATCAAATTTTCCGAACACATTCGTGTTAAAAAAATCGCTGCTCCCAATATAATGTGTTAAATTGATGTTTGAGGGACATGAATATAATTAGGAAAACTAGATGAACACATAGGACTTAGTTCCTTGTCATTTCGAGTTCTCTAGGTTCATCAGTCGGTTTTGGCTTAAACTGGTCAAAATTAATTGATGGACCTAGAGAGTTCGGAATGACATGAAATTAGGTCTTATGTGTTCGTTTACTTCTCCTGATTATATCCATACCTCAAATGTCATTTTCATATGCCATATTGAGAGCAATAATTTTTTGAACATAAATGTGTTCAAAAAATTTGATTCATGTTAAAAAAGTCACTGCTCTTAATATAGTGTATCCAATTGGTATTTGAGAGCATGGATATAATCAAGAGAACTAGATGAACATATAGGACTTTGTTTCATGTCATTCCGAGCTCTCTAGGTCCATCAACCGGACCTAGTGTTAGTCTATTTCATGCCCCCAAACATCAATTTGACATATTATATTGAGAGTGGTGATTTTTTGAAAACAATTTGGATTTGGTAAATATGGAGGGTTAAAATAGGTATGGGGTACATGATTTGGTAATTTTGAAACTTGGATACGTGATTTAGATATTTCAGAACTTTAACTATATGTTTCGGTAATTTGCCCTTTTTTTTTGGTTAAATTACAACTGTCATTAGGGAATCTTGCACACTAATATAGAAGTGAGATTTAACCCATGGTATTTTTGCCAAGTATGCCAATATCTTTACCACCAGTATTTGTCTTAATGGTACATGCGGACCATTCATGTGTTTGAACAAGTTGCAAATTGTAAATTTGAAGTTTAGTCATATCGTCCATCCTCAGCCAAACTTTAAGGTCAGTGTACTGGGATTGAAAATATGAGGGAGAGAAGTGAAAGTGACACAAGTTTTACAAGATGATGGAACCCGATATGTAAGTTTGAGCTCTTTTATCTCCCCTCCTAACTTTTCATCCAAGTAAACATAGCCGAATTGAGTTTGACTTGAGGGGTTGCCATGTGGAGTTACCAATCATAATAATACATGCACTAACCTAATACAATTATTTACAAGCTTGGATCTTGCAAGTCAATCAATTGCATTATATTCATGGACTTTGCATCTAGTTGGCCACTTTACAAGCTTGGATCCCGTGAGCTGACTATTCACATTTCTAGTGTGAGCTGATTTGTTTCTTAATGAGTCTACACCCTAATGACACTTCAGGTAAGAACTGGTGGGTTGGTGCTTATTACATTGCAAACATGGATCCCCATGAGTCAGTCGATCCTTTTCTTGGGATTTTGGGATACACATGGTTGCAATCCCAGCTCCCAGGGCCCAGGCCATCTGTACCCGTATGAGTTTCAGTTGTATTGTTTAGATTTCATATACTAAATATTAGGCGCACATAGCTGATCCACTGCCTAAAATTATCCCCAAGGAATCCCTCTTCTATGAGGATGTCTAGGATATTGCATGAGTGTTGTATAGTCATCCCAAGTCCCTTCAGTCAATTGAACACCTAAAAAGGGTTTTCAGCTATCCTTAGCATGATGTTGATCAGATTTGATTTGCTTAAAATGATTTTTGATGCATCCTTACTCTAGAAGTGTCTCAAGTGTCTCTTGGTATTTTGCCAAGCAGATAGTAGATCTTAAGTTCTTGCAATTGCGAAAAAAGGTTCCAAGGGCACTATAGTCTTTATTGTGTTAGAATGAATGCCTGAACAAGACAATTCTTTGAGAGAAGAAGCATCATTATGTCCACTAGAAGCGAGAAAATCATATAGGTTTTTGGTGTGGTTATGATGGGTGCATGAACTATTGGATTCCCCACAACTTTTGGAGCCCAACATGCATTTGTGGCAACATTTGCTTACTATCTACATCAGGTTTCAGCGGATTGAGATAGTCTAGAGCTCCAAATGGGATTCTTCCCAAAAGACACACGATATCGAGGAGGAAGCTTCAATATTGCAATTCAGTCTTTCATAAGCAAACAAAACAGTTTGAGATGTTATGTTTGACTAAAGAAAAACTGTACCGCCTTTAGATCAACATTCTGATTTCTTATTCAACATCTTGTCTAGCTACTTTTTGAGATGCTTGTGGTCTAGATTAAGAAGGTGCATTAAAATAATTATTAGTATAATATTTCACAAGGACTGCTGTATCTCTTGTTCTGCATTACTCGACTATGCAAGGTATCACATGCTCCCTCTCGTGCTGAATATCAACTTTTTTTTTTCTCTTGCACTTCATACCAGGTGAAAGTGCCAATCTGGGTTAACAACACTGAAGATAGTGAATTAGTTGGTGTTGGTGCTCGATTTGGCCGTAGAATAGTGTCAAAAGAGAAGCATTCTAACCGTACTCGTCTTTCCCTTTCAGATCCTTCTGATTGCTGCACTGAACTGAAGGAAAAGGTTTTTATTTCTTTTCATCAAGTACTCTTCTCAAATTCATGCATAAAGACATATTGACATTGACCCTGGGGTTATGCATTGGAACTTGATTTTCTTAGCTTGCTGGGGATGTCCTACTAGTACACAGGGGGAAATGCAAATTCACAACAAAGGCAAAAATTGCCGAAGCTGCTGGAGCATCTGCTATACTAATTATAAACAATCGCAGAGGTGAATGCAGTTCCTAATCTCTAGCTACGGAAAAAAAGAACCTTAGCTGAGGAGTAATTCTGTTGTATATATGAAGAATGATGACTATTGCATTATTTGCATCTGAATTTTGCTTTATTATCATCATTAAAATTTCCTGCACTTTAATGTGGCCCGCCAAGATGTGTTGAAGATTTCAAATTTTAGTCCACTTATAAGATTTTGATTTTCTTTAATATCCTGACATTTGATTGACAGAATTATACAAGATGGTTTGTGATCCAAATGAAAGTGATTTAAATATAACGATTCCTGCCATAATGCTTCCACAAGATGCAGGTGCAAGCTTAGAACGGGCTCTTCAACTTGGTTCCTCAGGTAAGTTCTCGTAAGTATGACATATGAACTTCTAAGTATAGTCTTCATGTTTTAGATAAAATGAAGTTAAGCAAAAAATTTTGTCTCTTGTCTAATTTACAAACCAAAGTACAAAATATCTGTATTTCCTTGTTAATCTGCTTACAACTTAGAAAAATATTGCAACAATGGTGAATTTTAGTTCTTAAATGAGCTGAGCAGCCCAGTCAGCTCGTTTTGACATCTCTATGTGGGTGGACAAACTACATTAGAGAAGAAGACATTTGTATATTTTATTGACATGTGCCAGATCTACCTTGGAAAATTTGTTTTGATAACAGCTTATTATCCTAAAAGTTTACCTTACAACGACAATAACAACAAGAAGAAGAACAACAACAAAGCCTTTATCCCACTATGTGGAGTGGGTATGGATCTTCCTACTCCATTGGGCTCGATTCCCTATTATATCATCTATATTTATATGAATTTTATTTTTTCTTATCCTTGCTAGCCAGGTCTTTTTTTATCTTCATTTTCCTCTATTAATGTGTATTTGTTGTGGTTTCACATCGCTTAATTAAGACATTTATTGGATGTTTAAGTACGTATCCTATCATCTTAAACGTGTCTCTCATAGTTTTCTCTTAATAGGCTCAATCCTGACTTTTGTTCTAATGTTCTCGTTTTTTATCTTGTTCACCTTATATATACGCACATCCTCCTTAAGATCCTTATCTACTTTCATCTTTTGCTCATAGTCGAACATTCAACTTCATATAACATAGTAGTTGTAAAGTTTGTTTTTTAAAACTTCCTTTTAACCTTTAGAGGTACCTTCAATCACACAAAATACTTGTTGCCATCCTCCATTTTAAACCCATAAAATTTTATCTTCTAGGATTAAAAAATTCAATCAAACCTATACATTTTTTTACAATTTTGATGGATTCAAACATTTTTGTAATATAACAATTTGGCGATTTTACTTTAGTCCATTTTATAAACACACAAGTTAATCTATTTTTCTCCAGACTAATTCATGAAGATTCACCTCAACGTTAGCATAATTAAGAATGTGACATATTATTTGAATTTCCTACTAGACAAAGCATGGCTCTTCTTGCTGCGTGTAAACTTCCATACATCATCATCACTTCTCATTTCTCTTTTGGCATTTGATAACGGATATGTTACACAAACGATTTCTTCAAAAAAATTCCAGTTGCTGTGCAAATCTATTCCCCTGACCGTCCTGAGGTAGATACAGCAGAAGTTTTTCTATGGCTCATGGCAGTTGGTTCCATCTTGTGTGCATCATATTGGTCAGCTTGGAGCTACAGGGAAGCATTAATTGAACATGACAAGATACTGAAGGAGAAGGTCCTCATTTTTCTTTCACATATTGCTGAAACCTATCATGATTTCCTTATCTGATGATTGACTAATGATCATAGAATGCACCAGAGGAGTTTCTCAATATGAAAAATACAGGATCTAGTGGTGTACTTGAGATCAACACAGCATCAGCAATGTTGTTTGTTGTGATTGCTTCTTGCTTCTTGATCTTACTTTACAAACTCATGTCATTCTGGTTCCTGGAGCTGTTGGTGGTTCTATTTTGCATTGGTGGAGTAGAGGTGATATTATTCATGCTCATCCTTAATTCCTCTTCTTGTTTTGTGATTATTGATTTGTGTACAAAATAAGTTTCGGCTTTTGAACTGAAATGCTGGCTTTTCTTAGCATATAGTTTTGCAAGGATTAGTAAAAAAAAGTAATAGCAAAAAATAGCCAGTCTGATCAGGGCTATCAAAGTATTTGGAAAAGTTGAAGGGGAAGAATTAAGGACGTGTCAACTTGAGTGGGAAAGGAAAGGAAATGAAGGAACAATAGTGAAGGGAGGAGGGGAAGGGAGAGGAAAGGGGCTTCCTTGTTTTCTTGTCCCTACTTGCAAAGAGTGGAAAAAAATGGGGAAATGAAAGAAAACGGCAAAACTAACCATTTGATTTTGTTATTCCCAAGACATGAAGGGAAACTAGATTTTCACCGCTTTTCCCTCTTCCTGCCCTCTTTTGTCAACCAAAAAAGGGAATGGAATTCCAACATTACCCTCCTCTTCCCTCTTGTTTTTTCTTCTATCCAAGTAGACATGGTTCTAGTACCAGGAAAAGTTGGAGGGGAAGAATTAAGGACATGTCAACTTGAGTGGGGAAGGAAAGGAAATGAAGGAACAATAGTAGTGAAGGGAGGAGGGGAAGAAAGGGGCTTCCTTGTTTTCTTTTCCCTACTTGCAAAGAGAGGGAAAAAGGGGAAAATGAAAGAAATCGGCAAAACTAACCATTTGATTTTGTTATTCCCAAGACATGAAGGGAAACTTGATTTTCACCTCTTTTCCCTTTTCCTGCCCTCTTTTGTCAACCAAAAAAGGGAAAGGAACTCCAACATTGCCCTCCTTCCCCCTTGTTTTTTCTTCTATCCAAGTAGACATGGTTCTAGTATTAGGAACGCAGTAACAATTTCCACACCAAGAAAGGGGATATAACACATAAGAAAAAGAGAAAATTTTTCATTAAATCAAAGAAATATCACTCCTTATGGATCCAAACCTTAATTATAATTGAAAAGATAAAGACTAAGTCTCCTAAGAGGAGTGACTTACCCCAAAAAATATAGCGAACTTAAAATAATTTTTAAAAATTTACAATTGGAATTTAAATGTACTATATATCTACTGTATTACAAGAGAATTTGACTTGTTTTCCCTCCCTTATCTCTACTTTGGCTCCCTTCTTCTCAAGTACACAATACACATGCTTAAAACAACAGAAAAACTAGATGTAGTGTGGTACATTGTTATCAGGTGTATTTATTGTCCTTCCTGTTTGCTTGTTTTTTAAGTCATTCTACTGAAAGTTTAAAATTGCTTAGGCTACGTTTGGTAAGGTGTAATTAGTCTTGTAATGTAATCAGGATTGATTATTTTGTTTGGTACAATTTTAAAATTGTAATGTAATGTAATCTGCATTACAAAAGCTAAAAGTATTGTAATCTGGATTACAAGGCCAACAACATGTAATCTGGATTACATTACAGGCTCAATTACATTATAAATTGGATTACATTACCCCTAATCAAACACAACCTTAATTTCACTCCTGCAAGCTCAGATAGTTGATGAGGTATGCAAAACCCACTCTCAGCAATTTACTGGCAAATTCAACAAAGAAAAAGGATTGAGTCTCGTTAGCAGGCTATGATCCGAATGTCATTGTATTTAAATGTTTAAAATGTCATGAAAACATAATTGCAGAAACAAGCTAGTTCTCTTAAATGCCTGTATAGGCGAGTCAAATAGTTGAAACCTATCTTGGTGGACAACGGACCCAGTTAGGCAACCAGACTTACTTGAGGTTTGTTTTCATATTCTGTTCTAACAGGCAGGTTCTGTTACAGTAATTGGTATCCAATTTCTAAGAAATGCACTATGGTTGTTGCTTCAACATAATGTCAATACATATCCTTGAACCAGGCCAGTATCTGATGCAAACACAGAAATTAATGGTAGCATTTTTTTTATAGGCAAAGTTATTGCACGACAAGTTTCCAATTCTTATAATTGCTTTCAATTTTCCTGTGTCACTCTCATAATTCCTCATTCAAGTAACTTTTGAGGTTCTTTCTTTCTACAACTGTCTTGTTTTTGGTGTTTGTGACACCACAAGATGCATCTTCTTGTGTATAATCTGTGTAATTAATTGTTTCTTATTTAGATAAACAGAGCAAGTCATGCTTCGCTTTATATGTGATGTAATGGGCACATGATCTGATGAAGTTTAGCTTAATTGCATGCATAGCATCTTTATAAGTTACTTTTCTTACCTTTGGATTATAATATTACTGTTGTTGCTTTCCTGTGATTCAGGGCCTACAAACATGCCTGGTGGCTTTGTTATCTAGGTATACTTTTCAAATTTCTTGGTTGTGGCTCATTATAGAGAAGCAAAGAAATAATCTGATCAACAATTCAAATTTTCTACATATTTCTCTAGTTTTGTTGATGAGAATAGCACTACTACATATATTTATAAATTTTTATTTCTGTTTTATCTTCTTTGTAAATGATGTTTGATCATTAGGTCATCTTATTTAAGCTATTGATTCACAATGACCGGAAACATTAGTTATTCTATTGAGTTCTTGAAACTTCTTTTCAAGCATCAGGAATCTCCACTGATGAAGGCTCAAGTTCTTGAACCTTAACTCTGGAAAATTGAAATTTGTTGCAAATCAATATTGGGTCTCTTTCCTGAGAAACAAAGCATGAATTTTTCCTATTGATTTGTTCCTTTGTCTAGTGTACTATTTCATCACACAGTAAGCCCATTTATCGTTTAACTAGTTTATGGACTTCAACCTACCTACGCCTAGGACAAATTAAAGTTTGCTTGATGGCTGGCATGTTGTTAATTTCTACTTTTCTCCGTGAATTTTTATTCTCTTACTCTGGGATTTTTTTTTTTGTATTATTTCTCCAGTTGATTAAATTAGGACTTAGAAATGACGAGAATTTTAAAGAAATTTAATTGGTTTCATCTACACACCCAAACGTACTAATATTTTTTGATATCTGGATTTGGTGATGACTCAAAGTTTTCCTTTTTGTAAACCATTACACTTATTTTGGTTCTTATGCTATATGTGGATTAAGAACTTGTGATTTATGAAAAATTTCAGGTGGTTCAAACATGCTGCAAACACGTTCATTAAAATTCCTGTATTTGGAGCTGCTTCTTACCTTGCACTTGCCGTTTCTCCATTTTGCATTGTCTTTGCTGTTGTATGGGCTGTCTTTCGTGGTGCATCCTTTGCCTGGATTGGTCAGGATATCATGGTAATCTCTCAATTGTTTTTTTATCATTGGCTTATCATAATTTCATGAGCAATTGCACACGTTTAGATCCTCTCCAATCTGGCCATTCAGTAATCATTATTTATGCTGAGACTGCAAAACTTCATGTTCATATAAACAACAGCCCGAGGATGGTTTATGTAAAATAGATGCTTAGCTCCTTTGACATTATTAGTTATTCTCCTGCTTTGATGTTATAGACTACAAAATAGAAAGTGGTAAGAGTATCTACTCTGGATTTGTATTCTAATAGTTTCACACGAGTTTGAAATATTATTATGATATTGATTTCAAAACAATATTGGTAATGAGATATTGAATGGCATGAGAACGTGTTGTTTAGTGTCACAAAATAATTACTATATAAAAAGGACGCAGAAAATGCCCATATTAATTCATATGAAATCAAGATTCAAGAAGTACCCATGCTAAACCTTACTATTTTTTTTTTGTTTATCAATAATTTTGAATCAATGGATCAATCTGAAGACTTAACCTGGCACCATATTCCTTATTGTATCTCTGTAAGTTTTACAATACCCATATGACCTATGTAACCTATCTTAATTTAAAAATGAAAATTGAATTCTGCATTTACTGAGACCTGGTTTATCACAACTCTGAAGGGTTATTATGAATTACAATCACTTCTGTTTTGCACTTCTAGTATCTTCTTGTAGAAATAGCTTTTATTATTTCTACCTGTATTTGGAAAGCTATTTTTTTATATGTTATAGATTTTTTGAGAGTGAAAAATCCCAAGAAGCATTGGTTTATTTCTGACTTTCTGCCTTCTCATTCAGGGCATTGCATTGATTGTCACAGTTCTTCAAATCGTCCATGTATCTAATCTTAAGGTAGGTTTATTCTTCATTAAGATTCTTTGTGAATTATCTAATTAATCTATCCGTGGTTGTTAGTGGCTTTTAATCAAATTATCAATCTAAAGATGCAACATTTGCCTGCAATCACAAATCTGCATACTGATTTTTGGTCTCCGAATATCTTTACATACTTTGTCGAACCATCTTCAACTCTTTTTTCTACCTTGTAAATGGTGCTCTTGCAAAAACTATACATGAGGTGTCCTTCGAGTCTCCTATACATATCCAATTTATCTGATATCTATACTCCTGGATATGATATGGTAAACTTCATGTCAAATAATCTGAAGGTTTTTCAAATTTATTTTAGGAATCTGAGTTATAGTTCTCATCCATGTTATTGAAATTTCTTTTCAGTTCCTCATCTGGTACATGTGCAATCCTCTGTCCAATTAAGTTACTTGTGTTAGTGGAAGTTCAGAATGTTGCTTCTCGTAACTGTTTTGTTTTTGTTGCTTATTAGTTTGTGTATGACCTCATGTTTATGTTCTGGAATTGGAAATTCAGGTAGGAACAGTACTTCTTGGTTGTGCCTTCCTGTATGATATCTTTTGGGTTTTTATCTCGCCAACGTTGTTCAAGGAAAGTGTCATGATTGTGGTAAGTGACCTTCTTTTACTTGTACTTTATTATGTGATTATTAGTGTGAAAGAAAGAAACAATTGCGCTTTTCCTGTAGGTAGCACGTGGAGATGGGACTGCAGAAGATGGTGTACCAATGCTACTCAAGATACCACGCTTGTTTGATCCATGGGGTGGATACAGCGTAATTGGTTTTGGTGATATCATTTTACCTGGGCTGATTGTTTCATTCTCATTAAGGTTAATTAACAATGTCTTTCTGCACATTATTTCCTTGTCATTTAATGTGTTTGGTTGGGAAAAGTTTCTAATTTCATTTTCAGAAAATAGAAATTGATAAGAGAAATAAAATAAATATTTAAAATTGATTTTATTTTGACATCTTTGAGTTTGTTAGACGTGAATGATGTCCATATATGTATATATATATATAATTTTTAATGGATTTATTTTATTTCTGAAAAGGGGATAAATGCTAACTCAAAATTCCATGCTGGTCGCTGAAAGAATTTGGAGGTCTGATGTCTGATAAATCATGTGAAAGTTTAACCAGATGATTTCTTTATTTTTATAGTTATCCTCTAACTTTAGTATTACCTGTTAATTTGCCTTTTCTTTCCCTTTTACCTTTTCCTTGTTGACTATTGTTTTTATGTTCTTTATTTGGCCTTTGGATCCTTTTGCTGGAATCATATTCTTCAATTCTTTGATTTAGACGATTGTGGTAGCACTCCCTCTCATCATATGCCAAACCTCTTTTATCATGCATATATTGATGAATGTGTCTGCTTGGAATTCTCATTTCTATTCAAGATTAACCATCACTAACATGTCATTCCTAACCACTAATGTACTCTCTGTTCGGTTGGTTAGTAGACATGCTAGGGCTTTTCATAGTTCCTTTGGAATTCCAATGTGCTGAATTTGAATTAGTTGCATTGACATGACTGAAACATCATAGTGCTTGTTTGAATGTGATGGAATCATGCCAAAAGAGCCTAAGTTGTCTGAAGTATCAAATCACTAGTTGTTGCCCCTACTCTCTAACTGAAGTATGGCTAAATGGTTGGAGATTCTAGTGTTGACACGAGTGATGATATATACCCTATCTATGAATATATTGTATAGGGGGGATGAGTTACAACGATGCTACTTCCAAATAACTTATGGCTGATCCTATAAGTCTGATGCTTCATTTTAACAAATTATATCGTTATTTTTCTTACTATAATATCTGCAAATCGAATTTTCAGGTATGATTGGGCTGGGAAGAAAAGCTTGAGAGCTGGTTACTTCTTGTGGTCCATGGTGGCTTATGGTTCAGGTAACTTTATAACTCCTTTTCGTCGGACATATGAGCAATGCATGTGTTAGAGCAATACAATTATGAATTAACAGAAATCAGAAAAATATATAAACAATTAGGCAACTTCTTTCAGATGTAACCTGAAGCCCTCATCTGTTTCAATGTTTGCACGCAACAAAGACCATCATGGATGACCAATACCTGCTCTATCTTTTAGTTGCATGTAGTTCATGTTTATATGGAGAATGGTATTTTCTGCTGTTTATCTGTGGGCATTATATTTGTCTATTGTCTTATCTATTGTTTTATTTGATTCTTATTTAGGAAAAAAGTCATCCTGACATTATATTTTTTTCACTGTTTTAATTAGTTTTGTCCATTCTGCTCCCTTTTGTGGATCGGATAGATTATTCCAATTTTCCAATTTACGGATATGAGCTGTTGGAATATGGAGCCTGAGTTCTATTTCTATGTCATTTGTTCAGTCAAAGTGTTAGACTCCCACTTTTACATAGAATATGACTGATTCGACTCAAATAAGAATTTCTACCTAACTGAATCCCATTGGAATTTGCTCCACAATCTATGGGAAGTCAACGATATCCAACTTGGTGCGGCCTTGGGCATAGGCTAACCGTTCATGCACATTGTAGCTGGTGTTTCTTATATCTAATTGTTTAACTTTTTGTCAGTTACTATCTTGTTCATGTACCTCGTTATGCTTGGCTGATCAGGAAGCCAGTAACGAGCGCAATACGATGTTACATCGTGTTCAGTTAAATCTTGAATGTACCATGAGAAAATTAACCAGGGACAATAAAACTAAGATGACCGTTAGTTTGCTTTGAACGAAAGTACTACTGCTTTAAAGAATTACTCAAATGCTGTGTGTGGTTATGTCGTTCTGCAGGTCTTTTTGTTACATACATCGCCTTGAATCTAATGGATGGACATGGTCAGCCAGCCCTGCTTTACATTGTGCCATTCACATTGGGTAAGTGGAAATACACAAAGCCAAAATGGACTAATGGCCAACAGTACACATTCATGAGCATTACTTTGAGAAACTATGATTCTAACAACTATTGGAAGATCTGAATTTAGTTCAATTAAAACATTTTGTACTAAGACCACTATTGCCATGCTTGACTATTGCTATGCAGGCACTCTTTTGGCTCTTGGTTGGAAAAGAGGTGAACTCGAAAACTTGTGGACGCAAGGGGAGCCATTCAGAGTTTGCCCGCACATTCAACCCGAGGAGTTGAAGGCAGCATCTGCAAACTTCATTGGAAACTGATACATAGAAAAATGCAACGGTTTTAGGATTTAGTCCTAGACAAGATCATACACGACGAACCTCTGTAGGCACTACAATGTGCAAGGGATGATGTTTGGAGCTACAAGGATTTTAGAACTATAGACTTGGAAACATGATAGTAATACTAGTAGTGTTTGTTTGCCACAATGTAATGTTTTCCAACATTTCTGATGTAAACATTAGGAGTTTTAATTCTGGTTTTCAAGTGCGTTATCAAAACATGATTAACGAGATTTTTTCAATTCCGGACGATCAGTTCGGTCTCACAGAAGTTTCTTACTGGTCGTCTGGATAAATCGAGAAGCACTCGTGGCGGACGGTCCAGAAGTCCAACGTTTTATGGTTTGTGTCTCATTTGAAATTTTTTTTTACAAAATATGTCGTAGTTAAGGATTGAATCGTGGATTTTTGAGATGATGATTAATCGTATTTCTGTTGTACCATAGCTCCGGAGGTTAAGTGTCTTATCATTGCATCAGGTGGTGGAGGGTTGAGTAAAATTTTAGTTAAATTGAAATAATTGATATTTAATTTTAAAATTTGATTAGGTTAATTTAGAAATTTAGTTTTATTTTTTTATATAAAAAATTAATTATTTTAATTTAATCTCAGTTATGAAATGTAAAATTATCGAATGGTTTGTAGTTGATCTGTCAACATATTTCGTTTTTGTGCATGCTTGGGCGCTTGAACGCTTGAATTTTCATTTCTGCATGCTTGTGCTGGATCAAATTCGAGCGCTTGGATTCAATTTGAGTAGTATTTTTTAATTTTTAAAATTTTTAAAAATATATATTATATACTTACGATCTAAAGTTTTAGAATTTAATGATTGAGTTATAATTAAGTCAATAAGATTTTTTTATAAGATTCAGATTTTTTTTTTGGGTTATTATATTTGAGATAAAAAATTTTAAAGATTCACAAGATATATTATATGTATTTAAGATTTAAGATTTAGAGGTTGAATTATAGTGGTTTAAGCCAATAAGATTTTTTTCTTTAGGGTTCAAGCTTTCCTCTTAGATTTTAATGTTCAAAATAAAAATTTTAAATACTTACGGGATATATTATATGTATTTCGTACTTAAGATTTAAGAAAATTTTGTCTTAAAAAAAAATTTGAATCCAATCGCTTGATCACTGTGTTGCACACAATCATGCAGGCCAACGGTTCTATATATATATAGGGCAATTTACCAAAGGGCGTATCCAACTATTCGTAATTACCGAAATGAGTACCATGGTTTCTATTATACCAAAGGGCGCATCCCATATAGTGAAGTTACTTTTATACCCCTCCCGCCAAAGAATAACTTTATCAGACACAGTTTCGAGACAACCGAACCACTTTATCAATAAAATATTAATTTGTGGTTCGGATGTGTAGCAGTGGAAATTTTCTCCGTTCTCTCTCAGCGCAACAACGTAAATGGAAGTCCTTCATTTCGGATAAAAGCTCACTCTCAACCTCTCTCAGCGCAAGAACTCGCCTTCTTGCAGTCCTACGTGCCCTAGCTGTGATATAGTCGCGAGCTCATCCCCCGAATCCCTGCGGACAACCAAAACCTAGGCATTGCTCGAAAGCGTTTCTGTGTGATCCTGAGGTGGGTTTTAGTGTTAACGTTGAAGTGGAGACTAATCGGCATAATACACCAAGGGGTTAGGGTTTCTGCACGTTGGATTTATTTGATAATATCAGGCAAAAGGTCTGTACGTGGTTCAGCGTCTTCTTCCTTGGCATTATCCACCAAGGTATGTTAGCGATATGCTTAGGTCAAACCAGCATTGTTTGTCAACATGTTTAAAATTATTTTGCTGAATAAATTTGTACTGTATATAAACTGTAGGATTCAGATGACATTGGACAAAAATTACGTTGGTGCAGTATTTCAGGCCACTTTAAACAATTTTTTGAAGAATTTGACATTTTAAATGATCGACACATTGCGAAGATCAAAAGGTCGCCTTTCAGTTTTTTCCTGGACATACAAGAATTGCAGCATATCCGTGGAATTTTGGTTAATATATTTGAAAGTTGGGATTCAACCTCGCAAGGTTTTAAATTCTCAGGTAATAGTTTTAGTTATGAATTGTAGACAATATCTATAGTATCTATAGTAAGATAAGACAGTAATATAGATGGCCTCAAATGATTAGTTTTTGATAAAGTTTAATCATTTCATTTTAGGGCTACTGAGGGACTGAAGTGAAAATGACTTCAGGCCCTCGGTAGGCCTGAAATAAAATCATTTCAGGCCTACCGAGGGCCTGAAGTTAATTTAGTTCAGGCCCTCGGTAGGCCTGAAATGAATACATTTCAGGCCCACCTCGGGCCTGAAATGAATTCATTTCAGGCCCTGGTCGGGCCTGAAATGTATTCATTTCAGGCCCTAGTCGGGCCTGAAATGTATTCATTTCAGGCCCACGTCGGGCCTGTATTGAAATCATTTCAGGCCCAACGTGGAATAATTTCAAGCCTATATTCTTGATGATAACTAAATATTGTAATTGTTTCAGGTGTACCGGTTGCGTTCTCCAGACGAGATGTTGCATTGATACTGGGTATAGTGGACCGTGGTGTTTCGGTCCCTATTAATTCAACTAAAGCATCGGGTGACCTCTATCGTACTTACTTCTCAAAAGAAAAACAACCTACAAGAACAAGACTTGAGGAGTTACTTAAACATTTTTCTAAAAGTGTTGAATCAGAGGATGATGTGTTATTAGTGTGTAAATTTTATATTTTGTATATATTTGTTTGTGTTTTATTTTCATCTAGTACATATAAGGTTCCTCTAGGTCTTGTAGATATAGTAGATGATTATGACAATCTAGGTAGATTCAATTGGGTAGAAGCTATCCATCAATTTTTGTCTCCACAATTACCTAAGATTGGGGACTTATTTTCATCAACTCAGGGAAACCAGAGCACCACCAACCTCCCTTACCTAAAGGGATTTGCAGGGCTTTTGGCAGTGAGTAGAATTATCTTGTTAAATTTTATAATATTTTGATGTCATTAATGTATTTGGCTGCAAAAATTTGTGTAGGTATGGTTTTTGGAGCATGTACCAATTCAAAAACCATTCAATGTTGAAGGGCCCCGAATAAATAAGTGGAGGAATATTCCTTCGCATATTAGTAGGGTGAGGGGCCTTGTCGACCGACTCTCGTCTGAAGAGGTAATTATTCTTAAATGTGATCTATCTGAGTTAGATAGAGAGGTAGTAACATTTGTGTACTTCGTAATTGACAGGTTATTGTTGAATTAATTCCTACCCTACATGAGAACACATTGTTTGAGAACCTTGATATCGGTGATGACATACCACGACCAATGGAGACATCAGAAGGAGATGTTAGCCTATGTGGTGAATGCATTCTTAAGGACAACCGAATCAAGGAGCTAACAGAGGAGAATATATGTTTGAATGAAAGGGTTAAGGAATTACTTTCAATTATTGAAAAAAAAGGCATGGAGGGTCAAGAAAGTTATCCTGTAGTCGATCCTCTTTCTGATCCAGTATCTTGTACACCTAGGAGAGGACGTGACCGAACTCGGTATGATTACAGGGATACTCCAATTGACAGTCCAGTATGGCACCAGCTTTTACCTAAGGGGAAGCGGGACAGGAAACAAATATCAATTGTTATGGACAAGGGAAAAAGGAAACTTAGTGAGGAGGATATGGATGAAGCAAGAGGAAACATTTACGATGTAATGGAAGTCATGTCTGAAGAAGACATAGAGGAGGAAACAAGAAGAACCTCCGAACTATACAAAATGAGGCAACAAGGCATTGATGTAAGTGTGTTAATTTCATTTAAAATACATAAATTGTATTGAATTTGGTCAATAATTAGTTTGGGCTAAATAAATTTTATTGATGTAGTTTGTGAAGAAACATTTTATGAATACAAAGAAGAAAAATAAAGATAAAGAAGTGGTCTACCTGATAAATAGATTGGAGAATCTAAAGTAAGTTACAAAATATTATAGTTTACGTTAGTTAATATATCTTCTTATGTAATATATAATCATATCAATTTACATGGCAGGTTGGCAAATGAATTTATCTGGGAGGATGCACCCTTTGCTTTGAATTTGCATTCATTCTTACAAATCCTCAATGGAGAGGTTTTTACAAAAGACGAGGTCATTGATGCCTTTTGTAAAATTTTATTTAGGGGAGCATCCGCATGTGGTAGGCCATACAACAAGTCAATATATTGTTCAACCTTCTTCACAGTAAGTGATGTATATTAATTAAACAGATATATTGTACAAGACCTAATATTATGATATGGGTATTATTAATTTTGTGAATGCATATTTGTAGGCATCAATCAGATCGTCAAGAAAGATTTCCCTGCAACAAGTGATGAAGACTGATATGCTTGAACAAGGGTTTAGATTTATTTTAATCCCTTTGTGCAGTGATAATACACACTTTCACTTGTTAGCGGTGGATACAGAATCCATGACTTTTAATCATTTTAATTCTCTTGCTAGTGGTCGTAAATATAAGCATGAATTTGACACAGCGGTGAGCTATCTTCCTTTATTCTTATATATGGTCATCATTTTCTCTAAAATGTCATTGATGGTGATTAATAAATTCATGATATGTTTGACAGGTAAAAGAACTTAAACAATATACTCGCGAGGAACTTACGGCTATTCATCCGTATCTACAAAGTCATCATCCCTTGGAGAAATGGTCCTCCGTCAGACAAAAATGTCCCCAACAAGAACATAGGTAACTAAATGAGGAAGAACTTTCTTATTTTTTAAAATAAGAAAGTATTTTATAAACTCACTTATTGAAATCTAAAAAAGTGTTTGTTAATTTCAGCGTGGACTGTGCCTTCTTTGTCATGCAATATGTTCGATGTCTCCTATATGATGAGAAGATGGATTTCAAACAAGGAGACATGAGTAGAATCAGATTTGAGCTGACAGTTAATATTCTGAGAGACATGTTTTGTAAAACTTGAGATAATCTGAAAACTGTATTGGTGATGTAAAAATCCATTGCTGTTGATTAACATCCATTTGTATGGAAAAATCTCCTTATGTGGATGTTGTTATGATTATGTAGATGTTGTTATTCTATATAATATATTGTCAACAAAAAGAAAACAATTGGGTGATGTTTATTCAAATCCAGTTGTTGCATTGTTGTGTGCCAAGTGATACGGTCGGATATAATAACTGATAATGCACTGTTGTGTGCCAGTTGCTGCACTGTTGTGTGCCAAATGATCTATTCTGTTACATCTTGTAGGTAAATATTTATTATTATTCTAAAAATCATTATATAATCTAATCAACAATATATATTATATAAATCATATATAGGAGGTTCAACCGGTGGGTTTTGAGCAAAACCCACTGATGGAACTAAACTAAACCTATAGGTTTGGAAAAAATTATAATTTGATGTTTCGGACACCTAATCTACATTCTCCAACCTCAACCCAAACTACTGATAATGGATTTTCAGAAATCCAGATATGGGAGGTCCATCAGTGGGTTTTGCTCAAAACCCACTGATGGAACTAAACTAGCCCTATAGCTTCGGAAAAATTTATAATTTGAGGTTTCCGACACCTAAAATACTTTCTAGAACCTCAACCCTAACTACTGATAATGGATTTTCAGAAATCCAGATATGGGAGGTCCATCAGTGGGTTTTGCTCAAAACCCACTGATGGAACTAAACTACACCTATACTTTGGAGAAAATTATAATTTGAGGTTTCCGACACCTAAAATACTTTCTCCAACCTGATCCCTAACTGTTGATAATTTTTTTTCATTAATCCAAATATGGGATGTCCATCAGTGGGTTTTGCTCAAAACCCACTGATGGAACTAAATTACACCTATAGGTTTGGAAAAAATTATAATTTGATGTTGTCGACACCTAAAATACTTTCTCCAACCTCATCAATGGGTCCTTCAGTGGAGTTGAGGTGTTACAAACCTCAAATTATAATTTCAGGCCCACGTCGGGCCTGAAATAACTTTATTTCAGGCCCAAGGTGGGCCTGAAATAAAGATATTTCAGGCCCATAGTGGGCCTGAAATACATTTATTTCAGGCCCACCGTGGACCTAAAATAAAAACATTTCAGGCCCACCGTGGGCCTGAAATAAATATTATTTGAGGATCACCCTTAACCATATTATATTTTGACTTCATCCCCCAAGTTGGATTACATATTTTATCCCTAAACCCTAAAATACTCTCTCCAACCTCACCCCTAAATACTGATAATGGTTTTGTAGAAATCCAGATATGGGAGGTCCATTTGTGGGTTTTCAGAAATCCAGATATGGGAGGTCCATCAGTGGGTTTTGCTCAAAACCCACTGATGGAACTAAGCTACACCTATAGGTTTGGAAAAAAATTATAATTTGATATTTCTGACACCTAAAATACTTTCTAGAACTTCAACCCTAACTACTGATAATGGATTTTCAGAAATCCAGATATGGGAGGTCCATTAGGTTTGGAAAAAATTATAATTTGATGTTTCTGACACCTAAAATACTTTCTAGAACTTCAACCCTAACTACTGATAATGGATTTTCAGAAATCCAGATATGGGAGGTCCATCAGTGGGTTTTGCTCAAAATCCACTGATGGAACTAAACTACACCTATAGGTTTGGAAAAAATTATAATTTAATGTTTCTGACACCTAAAATACTTTCTAGAACCTAAATCCAAACTACTGATAATGGATTTTCAGAAATCCAGATATGGGAGGTCCATCAGTGGGTTTTGCTCAAAACCCACTGATGGAACTAAACTACACCTATAGGTTTGGAAAAAATTATAATTTGATGTTTCTGACACCTAAAATACTTTCTAGAACCTAAACCCAAACTACTGATAATGGATTTTCAGAAATCCAGATATGGGAGGTCCATCAGTGGGTTTTGCTCAAAACCCACTGATGGAACTAAACTAGCCCTATAGCTTCGGAAAAATTTATAATTTGAGGTTTCCGACACCTAAAATACTTCTAGATCCTCAACCCTAACTACTGATAATGGATTTTCAGAAATCCAGATATGGGAAGTCCATCAGTGGGTTTTGCTCAAACCCACTGATGGAACTAAACTACACCTATACTTTGGAGAAAATTATAATTTGAGGNGACATTATTTCAGGCCCAGAGGGGGCCTGAAATGATTTATTTCAGGCCCACTGGGCCTGGAAATGCTAGTATTTCAGGCCCAAGAAGGGCCTGAAATGATATTATTTTCAGGCCCTATCTGGGACTGAAAGAGTTATTTCAGGCCCACACTGGGCCTGAAATGCTATCATTCAGGCCCACGCCTCTGGTTGCAAAAAATTATTTACAGTATGATTAAATTTTTATACGCCAATCTTTTAAATAAATGAACATGTTGTGACCACATTTTTAAAAAATAAACAAGAAGGAGAGTACCTAAATACACATTGCACACCACAATTGAATTCCATTCACATCAAAACCTCATATTATCAAAATTTGGCACATCAGGGGTTTGTATGATGGACCTAGCAATTTGGATTTTTCAAACCTCATATCAGTTCTCAGACTTTACCTAATTATTGGTATTTTAGCTAGGATATGCTATTTTTCAGTTGGCACAAACTTTGTTGATACAGTATCAGTTGGCACACAACACTCATTTAACAAAGCAAAAATCAGAGGGGGTTAAACAACAGATTTTCAGAAAACACAGGACTTAGGACTTCAAGTTCCTGAAATAAACATTATTTTGGGTTTACAAATGATACGACTTCGATTCTGATATATTCTGCTTATAACACAAGGTAAAATGTATCATAATATTGAAATACTTCTATAAGTCACAACATTAACAACTGGTTTTTTTAAAGAATACTATACATTCAGTTATCTCCTTACAAAATAAACACTTCCATCAGAAAATTTCAGCAATTCATAAACCAATTAACTCAAGACCTTGGGCCAGGCGGCATTCTACATGTCCTTTTATTATGGCCAAGTTGTTTGCACCGGCTGCATTTAAGTTTCACCTTGCCATTGTGTCTTGACTCAATCCGTGCCTTCTTTCGTCTACCAGGCTGCACAAGGCTACGGGGACATCGAACTGTAATATTGTTTACTCCACTAGGCCAAAACTGCTTGCTTCTACAAGGGTAAATACGATCCATGTAAACCCACTTCCAAGTTTCAGAATAAAAATAATGCTCACAATATCGGAGTGTATCGATATTCCTGTGAACTATTACAGCTATAGCATGTGAGCAAGGGAGTCCTGAAATTTGAAACTCCCACAATGACAAAAGTTTTTTTTCCAAATCAACAATGTATGAAGTGCCCCATGTTCTACCTCCATTTCTGATTGAGAGTAAGGGTGAACCTTATAAGCTCTAGCTTTCTCTCTCCTTGATTCCATTTCTTTTGTAGCATGAGGTGTCAAAGCAACATGCCATTTGGAAACTTCCTCTCTACGGTTATAGAACCATTGAGCTACCTTTCTTCTTGTATTATCAATTAACCTATTTATGGGAAGCTCACGTGTAGACTTAAACAAAGCATTCAAGCTCTCCACACAATTCGTGGTAAGCATTCTATACCTTCTCCCAGTAAAGTGTGCATTTGCCCACCTTTTAGGGTCAATGTTCTGAGCCACTTATGAGCATCTGGATGTTTTTCGAGCATTGTCTGCATTATCATATCATATTGAAGTGTTTGTGTTGGCTCGTGCTGCTGCCCAAAACAAACCTACACCAGCTCTACTTCCAGTATCAGTTACCATATTACAAGACATGTGGTGGCAACAAAAAGCATGATGCGCGTTTGTGAATACTTTTCTGACTGCTGATATAATGCCCCGATGTCTATCTGATACTATGGTGAGTGAGTGATCATCAACAGCAAAGAACCTCTTTGTATGATCCAAAAACCACTCCCAAGCAGACCCACATTCTACTTCAGCTATTGCAAAGGCAACTGGGAGAACATTGTCATTACCATCAATCGCCGTTGCAATCAACAATACTCCTGGATACTTTCCTCTTAGGTGTGTCGCATCAATTCCGATAATTCTACGCAAATAAGCCTTCGGCAAGCACCAAAAGCCCAAAAACACCTCTGGAACTGATTGTCACCATTCGTGCATAGTGCCACATAAGTTTCAGGATCTCTAGCTCTTAACTCACGCAGATATTGTGGGAGATCTCTGTATGCCTCATCATAATCTCCAACAACCTTTTTCAATGCTTTCTCCCTAGCTATGTATGCTTTTCTGTATGATATCGTCACTCCAAATCTAGCTTTAATATCTGAAATAATCATACTTGATTTGTATTGTTCATTATGAAGAAATTGCTCTTCAACAAAAGAAGCAACAAATGATGAAGAGCATGAATGATGATCAGCACTTTCCCTAACACTTCGACATTGGTGTTCCTTTATATATTTTGTAACAGTGAACTCTACTTCCCCCCTTCCTACTACTCTCCATGTACATGGTTGGTTAAAACACACTGCTTTAACTCTGTTTTTCCGGGGTGTCAACTGGGTTATATCTCATATGCTTAACCATCGCATGTTTAACAAGTGCATTCTTGAATTCTTCTCTAGATGGAAATATCTGCCCCACAAAAATTCATGCTCATCTCTTGCCTCTAGCTCTCGAATTGGCCCAGCAAGCAATCGAGAATTCAAAATATATGGATCTTCAGCTAATGGAAACTCCTCCTCTAGGTCACTGTACTGATCTGGGGGGAATTCATATTGCTCAACCTGCATATCATCAGCTTGGAATTCTAGTACACTTGTACTGGGTACAAATTCTTCTGCATTCCGGATTTCAATTTCTTCCTCCCCACTCCAGGTTGGCTGAAATATTTCAACTACTCTTGTAGAAGAATTCAAACCCTCATCTTCTAAATTATTTGCTTCTTCATTTAGATCAATTGTCAAATTCCTTGTAATGCTATTATCACCATACTGGGAACATAATGGAATATTATTACTAGTTATTTCTAATCCTTTCCCCGTAGCCACATTATCATCAAGAGTATTCCATATCTCAGAGAGAATTTCGTCAACAACATTATCAACCCTGAAAAAAATTACATATAACTTTATCAAACTTTGAAATTGATAATAAAGGCCCTAGGAGCCCCTGAGGGCCTGAAATCATTTGATTCAGGCCCAGGGATTTGATTTCAGGCCCTACCAGGGCCTGAAATCATTTTATTTCAGGCCCAGGTCGGGCCTGAAATAAAATTATTTCAGGCCCAGGCAGGGCCTGAAATCATTTCCTTTCAGGCCCACTCCGGGCCTGAATCATTACATTTCAGGCCCAGGGAGGGCCTGAAATCATTTGATTTCAGCCCCTCCCTGGATCTGAAATAAAATAAATTCAGGCCAGGTCCTGGGAGGGCCTGAATTTCTTTTATTTCAGTCCCTCCGAGGGCCTGAAACAAAATTTTACAGCCTCTCCTATTGCCTGAAATCTAATGACATCATGCACTCTCAGGGCCTGATATCATGTAATGCATATCACCCTAAGCCTCCTCCAAAATTAAAATAGTAGAAAGAGTTTAACTTGATTAAAACTATATCTGATACCATATCAAAGAAGACAATCATACGTACATTCCTATTTCTCTTAGTTACCAACCTGTTGCTTCCTTTTCTCCTTCGACAACCTATTTTGTTGCTTCCTTTTTCTCCTTCGACAACCTATTTTGTTGCTTCCTTTTTCTCCTTCGACAACCTATTTTCCTCAGGTGCTTTGGTGATGAATCGAGTTGTGCAAGGAAGCAATATATACGTACATTCGTGATCATTCGACTTGTGCAAATCATTTCACATATATATATTGGCTGAGAAAAATTCGACTGCTACCCATCCGAACCATAAATTAATATTTTATTGATAAAGTGGTTCGGTTGTCTCGAAACTGTGTCTGATAAAGTTATTCTTTGGCGGGAGGGGTATAAAAGTAACTTCACTATATGGGATGCGCCCTTTGGTATAATAGAAACCATGGTACTCATTTCGGTAATTACGAATAGTTGGATACGCCCTTTGGTAAATTGCCCATATATATATATATATAGATATATATATATATATAAAAGAATGATACTTGCATACTTTTATTTGAGTGACAATAAACGACATCCGACATCCGACATCCGACATGGGTAATTTGATATATCAAAAAGTTATTTTTTTAATCTCTTTCATCAGCATGCAAGAATTTCCTTTTCTCTCCTATGATTACATGTAAGATGATGTTGATTTTTAAAACCGGTACCACATGGTGCTGGTTTTACATGGTGCTGGACCAACACCATATTGTGGTATTGATTTGTAGCAAATCAACACCAAAATGGTTCTTGGTGCTGGTATACCCTGCACACCTTTATATAAGTGGCATTTGATGTGAGCAATTTGGCACAGCAAAAAAGTCTTTTTTAAAAAAATCTCTCATTTACATACAATAATTTTCTTCTCTTTCCTTTGATTCTATACAACATGATATTGATTTTTAAGGTGGCGTTGGTTTTTAAAAACCAGCACCAGCGTGATACTTATTTTTAAAAAAAAATAGCATCAAGTTAGTACTGGTTTGCATGCTGGTGTGTAAAAACCAGTACCACATGGTGCTATAAACCAACAACACTTTGATACTGATTTTTAGCAAACCAATACGACATAGTGCTACAAACTAGCACCACGTGATGTTGGTTGCTATAAATCAGCACCACATGGTCCTGGTTTTACATGGTACTGATTTGTAGCAAATTAACACCACACAATGCTGGTTTACTTATTTATAGGAAACCAACACCAAGATAGTGCTAGTTTTTAAAAATTAGCATCAACATTAGAGCTTATTTTTAAAGACCAACTCCAACATATTAGTGTTAGTCTTTAAAGATCATCTCCATGTGGAGTTGATTTTTAAAAACCAGCTTCCATGTTGGAGTTAGTCTTTAAACACCTGATTTTTAAAGACCATTACTAACATGTTGGAGTTGGTCTTTGGTGTTAATTTTTAAAAACCTACACCATCTTGGTGTTGGTTTTTAAAAATCAACACTACTTTGCATACAGGAGAGAGAGAAAAATTATTGAATGCAGATGAGAGAGATTGGAAAGTTTAAATTTTGGTTGTATCAGATGCCTACGTCGAACGTCGCCCATAGGAGCTCATATAAACAGTGTTTTGAAAATCGGACCGGACCGGACCGGCCGGTCGGACCGGTTGAACCGGGAACCGGCCAGATTTTCGGTCTGAGTTGACTCTGAAAAACGGCTACTCAAGAACCGGATGCGAACCGTTCTGAATCGGCCAAGAACAGGTGAACCGGACAAACCGGTCAAACCAGCTTGGTTTATTTTATTTTTCATTTTTTGATTTTTTTTTCCTTTTGCAATTTTGCTTTCTTACTAAAAATAAAAATTGAAAAACAAAATGTCAAAAACCTAGTTTGTTTTCACCCAAAGTCCCAAACGAACAAATATGTTGTTTGCTTGCAAGAGAGTCACCACCACTAGCCTCTCGCTGTGTCGCCCTGCCTCTACCAGCCTCGTCGTGCCGTCGTGCCTCCGCTAGCCTCGCCTCACCCTTGCTATCCTCGCCCCGTCTCCAGCCTCGTTCGTCGTCGTGTTGGCATATGAAGGCAGCAATATATGACATATTTGAAAGTGTAATTTTGCATGTGCTTTACTAGTGTCCCCTATTTAAGTGTTTATGGGCGAACAAATGCTATTAAGATATAATTTTAACTTCTAATAAGATTCTTCAATTCGTATCTAGATTTCTTGAATCCAATGATTTTAAATTTGAATTTTTCTTTGAAACTAATCTTTTTTTCAAGAATACCATACTGAGTTGCTGACAAAAATATATCACATGCTTGACCTAGTTGATCTAATCTTGAAAAAAGTAGTTGGATAAGTTGTTAGTTTCATATATTTATATAAATACATGCTTTATTATATACTGGTTGGACCCCCGGTTAAACCGATTGAACCTCTGTACCCTTGCTCCGACCAGTTCGATGTCCGGTCCGATTCTCAGAACCTTGCATATAAAGGTGTGTAGGCTATCGTCTCTCTCTCTCTCTCTACACACACACACTACTTGAGGAATCAGTAATATCGAATATAAGGGAATTGATTTGGCTTCATGGAAGTTTTTTATCGTCAAGATAAATCCGAAATTACTTGCAGTAAGTGCTCTAGTAGTCCAATATCTTGTTATTATGCGTCTCATTTGGAAGAATTTTTTTTACAAATGCATCATAGTCGGGATCAAACTGTGGATACTTAGGTGACAATTTAATACCCTTTCGCTGCACCGTAGTCTCGGGAATAAAATGATGAGCCAGGTAACACCAAATCTGGGGAGATCGACTCAATCCTATGAAAGTTTCTGATTGTTCGATAGGATAAATCAGGAACTCATGGTTGCGCGTTCCATTTAGAGATCGGATCGCAGATATCTAATTGATTATTTAGTTTCCTTCCATTTCATTGTAGCCCGGGGATGTTCGAATAAATAAATAGTCGAGTGTCTTAGTCGATTGTTGATTAATGATGCGATTTAGTTTGATTTATTCAAATTTAGTGATAAATATTGATTACTTATTTTGGTACTAACAAAATTAATTTAGTTTAATTCAATTTTAATTAAATGGTCAGCCGGTCCCTTATCGTAACAGCCGTTATAGACCTCTTGACAACCCACTAGCTTCCACTCCGTAGTCACACTCTATTGTCTCCTCTGCTGCGATGGTCCTCCCCCTCACTCTGTTACTTCTCCGCCTCCTCTTTCCACCCGACGAAGGCGACCCTCCCCATCTCTTCTCTTCCTTCCTTTAGGGTTCATCCCAAAAGCTCCCCTTTGTCCCGTCCGTGTAGATCTATTTACTCGAATTGGCTTGCCTCCCGCTGTGGAATGGCTTGAAGTCGCCGACAAGGCCTTTGTCTTTCCGAAACTTCACCCGCAAAGGCAATTCCTTTCCGCCCGAAGATTTTACACTTCTTTAGAATGTTCTTTGCTCTTGAGTTTACGTATGTAGGGTTGTAAATGAATCAAATGTTCGTGAACAAGCTTGGTGTTAGGCTTGGTAAGAGCTTGTTTATGTTTGTTCAATATACACAAGATCAATTAAATAAATAAATTTGAATAGCTCGTTAAGCTAAACAAACAAGCTTGAACACATATGTGTTTGACTCGTTAATGTTCGTGAACAATATTTACTAATCATGTTCATTAATAAAATCTTATCAACATGCTAAATAAACAATAAAATAAAATAAATAAGTTTGAATTATAAAACTCAATAATCAATTAATCAAGTAAAAGTTTCAAACAAATAAAAAGTTTGAATTGAGAGCTCGATAACATCTAAACAAATCAAGCTCGAGCCAAACTTGAATTAAAAGCTCGATAACATCTAAACGAATCAAACGCAAATCAAACTTCAAATAAGCTCAAGTCCATAAAAAATAAACCAAGCCAAACTTGAACAATCATTTCAAAAGTTTGGTTCATTTTAAGCTCGGCTCGACTCGGTTACCTTATCAAATAAGCTTGAACACCCTAAAGTTCGGCTCATTTACCGCCCTATACGTATGCATAGCCAATTCCGTAAGGATTAGGGATTAGTTCATGCTGATGCACGAAGCAAGAGTGAGAATCACGAGGTTATCGAAGATGTTCCTCCTGATCATCGAAGAACACTAGCTTTGGTGCTAACTTATTAGTCAAGCATTCTTATGCAGTGAACGGCACTAATACTAAGCTTCATTCCATCGTCTTCTTCACTTGCATAGTTAAATTAGACTTCTTTTGTGTTTCCACATTACTTTTTACTTGTAGTGATTTGAATGAATTCCTTCTGCGCTGTTTTATCATTTTCATAGATTTGCTCAGATTACTAGTCTACTTGGAAAATATGTTTGATTGTTCTTTTACTTGTTTTTTGCAGAGAAGGGGAAATTTCATGGTAAAGTTGTTCATGCTTCTTTATTTCGAGTTGGAGCTCCTGAATCCTTGGTTAGTGGAGTGGTAGCTCTACTGGTGTTTTGTCCTAAAGGCCTCGGTCAGGTAAGCTCCTTCTTTGGACAGTAATTAGTTTAGTTGATTATGTTCTTCTTGCTTGTAGATTTGATATGCCACTACAACTTGTAGGGGTTCCTGTTCTTACAGGTTCTGATAGAGACAAGGTGCTTTGTGATCCAAATACAACAAATACTTTACTTGCTATTAGTTTATTGAATCTATTGATCATTTGTTTTTATGCGACATATCAACAGAGACACAGGCACATGAATGTAATTTTTATTCATCAAATACCCCACTGTCATGAGCATAGCATTTGCATTGTTTCAATACTACCTAGTTGGTTTTTTAGTTCAGTCATTACTCCAATTGATATCTTCCTTCACATATGAAGATGATTTTGATTGTTTATTATTTACTCTGAATAAAAATTACAGGAGAACATTGTTTGTAGTTTATTCAGATGTCGGTGCTAAATTCCAGTTTGTTTGCTTAGTTATTTGCCAACACTACCTCACAGGTAGCACATAATTTGGGGAAGACTTTGCGTGCTTTCCAGCCAACTAGTAGGGGGTTTCAGGTTGATTTTGTTTGCATATTGATAGGGGGAGTTTGGGCTCCTCAACCACTTAGGATAAGTACTAGTCAAGCGACCGACATGAGCTGACTTGGGGACATGTAACAATAGGGATCAATGGAATAATGAAATATTGATAAGATAGGTTAGTTCGGTCGATTGGGTAATGAAGCAAACTTGTTAAATTTTCGCCACAGCATCACCAACCGACTCCACAAGGTTGAGCACATAGCCAATCGGCAGGGCCTGCCCATCTACACACAGTCGATTGGCCGACAAGCTTCTCTTCTTGGACCATCCTAACTACTTGAGCTTGAGCTTAGTCAACCGTCTCCAATAGGACCGTAACTTGACTATCTTATTGGGTCAAATTGGGCCTCACTCTTAGGGGTTTCCTTGTTGGGCCTCCATGTAAGCACCATCAAGGCCATTGGCATACAACCTTTGACTAAACACTGATAAGAGAAGAATGACATCATCTGCCACTTTCTTAAAAATTGATTGATATGCTTCCCTGGCAATCTCATAAAGTCTATAGGTCCAATACTCAACTGCTCAATGGCCCAATTGTTTAAACACTATTCAGATTATCAGCTAATTTGATCTCTTATAAGAAAATCATTGTTATAACATCTCTGTTACAATTGATGTGACACCTTGACGGTAGAGGGTCATCGAAGGTGTATATATATATATATATATTGGGGGTCCCTCCTCCACGTTATAGGTACGTTGAGTTTCCATTTTCTACTCCAGCATTCCACTTTACTTGGACTAACTTGAGCGTCGGAGTGTTTGTGCTGGGATCTCTCGGCCTTCCTTTTGACCTCCTTGATACTCCTTGATTTCCATTTTCAGATTCAATCCAACATAGTTTCGAGTCTTCTATGAGTGTGCATTAGTGATGTGCTGTTTAACATTGGTGATACGCTGTTCTTCTCCGCTTGAGGACAGGATCACATATTAAGTGTCATTTTATTACACAATATTTGTGCCCCTTCATTATTTTTTAAAAAATTCTAAAACTAATAGTAAAATTTTCAATATATCTAAAATGTTTACCTTAGAGTTTATTAGAATTATACACGAGCATAAGCCTTCATCTATACAAGATGAAATATGAAATAGGTTGGCGGTAAAATATGAAAAAGAATATTTACATAGAATTTAGAATAGATTAAATATAAAGATAAATGTGGATAAATCATTAATGTATTTATCGAATTTTTATTTACGATTACGTTAGCACAAGCGTCAAGATGGCATAGATTAAATTTGGAGATAAATTTGAATAAAAACTTAATAGTTTTATTGAATTTATGAGTACGATGCAAGTGTCAGGATGGCCGAGTGGTCTAAGGCGCCAGACTCAAGTTCTGGTTCTCGTGAGAGAGCGTGGGTTCAAATCCCACTTCTGACAACTAAAATTTTTGTAAAATAGAAAATCAAAAGAAGAGGGAAATTTTCTTAAAATAGCTTCAATTTAATCGGGTTTTTACGAAAGGATATATCCAAGAATTAGTATTTATCAAAAAACGTACCATGGTTTCATTTTTACCAAAGGGCGCACTCATTTTAGTAAACTTCCTCTTATACCCCTCCCGCTAACTACTGTCTTTCTTTTTCTCTTTCTGAGTAACGAATTCCGAGACGTCTGAACATACTTTTTCAGACTTTTTATTTTAAAATAATATATTATAGAATCGGCTAAAAAACGTAAGGTACAAATTGAAAAAATATCTCATCCAACGTGATTTAAAAATATAAATATATGATTTTTTTATATTTGATTAATAGAAATTAATATATTAAATAATATTTAATAAATATATTAATATATAAAAAATTCTGAAATCCGTTAATTTGAAGCATATAGATTTCAGGCCCACGCTGGACCTGAAATCTTTTGATTCAGGCCCGACATGGACACAAATTTTTTTCTATTTTAAAAATATATTAATATATAAAAAACCTATCAAAACACGTAATTTCATATTAAAATACAGGGTCTAAAGTCATGCTAGGAGGGCCTGAACACAGATGTGTTCAGGCCCTCCATGCCTAAGGAGTGTTCAAGGCCTGAACACAATCTTGGATAAATATAAGTAAATTAAATAAATATATCAATAGTTCTAGTTAGAGTTGAGCTAGGAGATGATATTTTTGGTGTCCAAACTTCTAATGATTATAAATTATGTTGCAATAGGAGATTTTTAGGTCTATTAGTGGGTTTTTACCAAAACCCACTGATGGATCTAGGATATTTGGATTTCTCAAAATCCAATATCAATAGTTAGAGTTGAGCTAGGAGATGGTATTTTTGGTGTCCAGACTTCTAATGATTATAAATTATGTTACAATAGGAGATTTTTAGGTCTATAAGTGAGTTTTCACCAAAACCCACTGATGGACCTAGGATATTTTGATTTCTCAAAATTCAATATCAATAGTTTGAGTTTAGCTAGGAGATGGTATTTTTGGTGTCCAAACGTTTAATAATTATAAATTATGTTGCAATAGGAGTTTTCTAGGATGAATCAGTGGGTTTCAGTGAAAACTCACTAATGGACCTAGGATACTTGGATTTCTTCATACTTGATATCTCTATTTAGAATTTATTTAGGAGATGTTATTTATGATGTGCAAACTTAGTACCAATAATTTTCAGTTATGTTCTCTAACCGTATCAGTTGACACACAAAGATATATAAATATGATTGCATCTTGGGCACAGTTAAAAGAAACATCTCTTTCAACATGATTTCAAAAATATAAAGAATAATTTTTTATATTTGATTAATCTAAATTAATATAATAAATAATATTTAATAAATATATTAATATGTCAAAAAACTTATCAAAATACGTGATTTCATATTCAAACGCAGAGCCTGAAGTTACCCACGGAGGGTCTGAAATCAGATGATTTCAGACCCTGCTCCACTGATAAAAATAGAGTAAACAATTGTATCCTGTTTGTTTTTCAAAAGATTCTTTAGTATTAAATTTTTCTCAGCCACGGATTCTGGAGTATTAGTAATTTTATACATTAGCTTATGTTTTCTGTAACAGTTGTATCCTGTTTGTTTTTTCTCTTGGAAGTTTCTGTCATTACATTGACCATGCTTCTTTTTAGGTGGTAGGAAGAACATAGAGTCCGTAATCCATTTTCGTCAACAAAACATGACAGGCATAACTAACATAAATTCCTTTTACTCTATTTTTATCAGTGGAGCAGGGCTTGAAATCAAATGATTTCAGGCCCTGCGTGGGTGGCTTTAGGCCCTACGTTTGAATATGAAACACGTATTTTGATAGATTTTTTTATGTATTAATATATTTATTAAATATTATTTATTATATTAATTTATATTAATCAAATATAAAAAATTATCTCTTTATATTTTTAAAATCAAGTTGAAAGAGATGTTTCTTTTAACTGTGCCCAAGATGCAGTCATATTTATATATCTTTCTGTGCCAACTGATACAGTTAGAGAACATAACTGAAAATTATTGGTACTAAGTTTGCACATCAGAAATAACATCTCCTAAGTAAATTCTAAATAGAGATATCAAGTATGGAGAAATCCAAGTATCCTAGGTCCATCAGTGAGTTTTCACCGAAACCCACTGATTTATCCTAGAAAACTCCTATTGCAACATAATTTATAATCATTAGAAGTTTGGACACCAAAAATGTTGGAGCAATCGACCCTAAGATGGTCCGGTGTGACCATGGATTTTGATGTTTGGGCAAAGGGTTTAAGTTAGGATTGCCCTTGTATTCTTATATGCGTATGTTGAGTGTGCAGGTTGTACAGGTTACGCATATGGGCTGGACTGGACGGCCTCAGTACGGTGAAGGATGGCATGGAGGCAAGCTGGAGGCTTGCGTGTGCATCTGAGGGACCTTGGCGAGCAGGGACGATGAGCTGATGGGCGCGGACTTCGAGTCATGCGTGAAGGATGGCATGGAGGCAAGCTGGAGGCTTGCGTGCATCGGAGGGACGGGAGCCGAAGATGAAGAGGGCGCGAAGGCAACAGTCGAGGCTGCGGAGGAGGAGTCAGTCGAGTCGTGAGGGTTCGAGTGCAGAGTGGAATGTACTCGGGGAGCGTAACCCTAGGATCAGCAGGGTACCAGTCGGAGCTGGCAAATTCGAACGTTGGGGGGTCAACGGTCGAATTTGGCTGGCACCAGTCGACTGCCCTGGGGGCAGTCGACTGGTAGCGAGAAATCATCCCCGAGTCCTATTTAAAGAGGACTTCGTGGTGGATGAGTTTCTTGACGAAACACGCTTGGGTAAAGCGTGTTAGTAGTCTTTTGTGTCCAGATAGTGTCCGTGGTGTTGTGGCGAGGTTTCTCCACCCATAAGGAGCGACGCGGGCTAGCCGGAGGTTATCCGGGGAGTGATCCACCGAAGGATTCTTGGATTAGTCACCCGGCCGAGGTGGATACCAAGTAAATAGGTTTGTTAGCAGTGCTTTCGTTGTTTTTATTGTTTATTATTATTGTTCCGCTGCGCATACTAACAACGTAGGAAGAACAAGTCGAGATTTGCTATTCACCCCCCCTCTCTAGCAAGGCGCATTCCATCTATCAGTTGGTATCAGAGCGAAGGACCGCTCTTGATCGGACTAACCTCCGAGGGAGCACACGCTAGAGGAAAATGGAAGGAGAAGGTCCGCTAGGGGACGACATCTACACTTCGCCGACCTATGACCACGAGGATTTCAACTATTGGCGGGCGAGGATCGAGACGTGGTTCAGAATGGATTGGGCATGCCGAATCGCATTTGAAGACCCCTTCGAAGTTCCAAAGGACAAGCACGGGAAGAAGCTTCGTCCTAGATATTGGGATAAAGAGCAACAAGAACAATTTCGAACGAATAAGAAGGTAATAGATATATTAATCAATATTTTGCCTACTAATGTGCTAAATGGTGTAGGGGAGTATCAAAGTACATGTGAATTATGGAGTAATGTGAAAGAGTATCATGAAAGTCCTACACATGCTCAAGAGCTCAAGGAGAAAAGTCAAAGTGGTCAAGAAGAAGAAGAAGAAAAGGAAGTGTCAACCTCTTCAAGTGAGGAGGAGGAATTAAGTGAAAGGTCATTAACCTCCTCAAGAGAAGAAGAGGAAGAGGTCTCCACCTCAAGGATTGAGGGGGATGAGAGACCCAATTCAATGTCAGATCAAGAAGAAGAATCTACATCATCCAAGGTTGAAGAAGTCAACCTAGTCTCCACCTCCACCAAAGCTAAATCGAAGGAGCACATCACATGCTTTGGTTGCAACGAAAAGGGGCACTACAAGGACAAGTGCTCAAAAGGTAAGAAGAAAGTAAAATCTAAATCCGAGTTCATTCGATTTAAATCTAACGTGGGTTGTAGGATTGGAGGAGCCCAAGAAAAGAAAAAGAAGATTAGATGTTTCACATGTGGAGAATTGGGGCACTACCACACCAAGTGCCCAAAGAAAAGTGAGCTAAAGAAAATGGAGCACTTGAGGAGATGGGAGAAAAAAGAAAGAAAGAAGAGAAGAATCCCACATCAAGGAGGGACTCCAAAGGTAAGGAAGGTAACTTCTAACCTTAAGCCAAGATTTAATTCAAATTCAAATTTCTGTATGCATGATAAAAATCATATTAATCATTCATCCATGCATGCTAGGATTAATGAAAATTATCTACTTGTGCACAATTTTGATTTTAAGTACAATGATAGGAATAAAAATAACAAGGTAGGTCAAAACATTAACAAAAACATGCATCATGAGAGACCTAGGACCCTTGTACCTAAGAATCATGGTACTAATTCCAAAAAGGGGAGAAATGTACCTAGGAGAATGGATAGCTCTAGGGATGTCCAAAGTGGACATATGGACTCCAAAGTTAAATGTCTAGAGAGGAAAAATCAAGCCTTGAGAGCAAGACTTGACAAATTGGAAAAGACCCTAGAAAGGTTCACGGTTGGATCAAAGGGTCTAGACATGGTGTTGGGTAGTTTGAACCCCAACTATGATAGATCGGGTTTGGGTTACCGGTCTAAGACCTCCAAGGCCAGCAAAAAGAAACATGCTGGGAAGGCATATGATCATGGCAAGGAGGGAAAGTCCAAGGATGGCAAGAGGGTGCCATCCAAAGGGAAAGAAAAGGACTTAACCAAAGACAAGGTGTCTAAGGTTAAGAGAGTCCGTTTTGTAGGCCAAGAATCACCGGAGGCACAACGGTGTGGTCTAATGTGGGTTGAGTCATCTAGGGAGGTGGCTAGGGCTCAGAGCTCAAGGGGGAGCTCTAGGAGCCTTTGGGGTCCATGGTAAATGGATATCAAGAAATGGTCCTTAGGAAGGTTAAGAAATAAGATGAAATGTGCCAAAAAGGGTTAGAAGACTTGGGTAAGTCTTAATCCTAGGTTTTGGCACATTAAAAGGAAGATTTAGGAGGAAAAAGGTGAAAATGAGGTGTAATTGACAAAATTAAGGTTTAATGGGTAAATATCATGTAACTCAATGGTAGAAATGAACTATGATCAAGGATAAGAAGAAATAGTAAGGAGAAGTTGAAATTAGAACTTTTGGGAGAAGGTTATTTGATACACTTTAGAAGAAGTAGAGTTTTGTGCCAATCTTGGGATCCGGAGTACATTTATTTGGAAACGTATTTTTCCTAAGTAGATATTGGCTTCACAAATCTCCCCACAAAATTTTGGATTTTTTGGAGATTTGTAGAAGTTTTAGGACATTTCTGAAATTAGGACTGAAAACCTGAAAATCAGGTAGCAGTAGACTGCCCCTGGGGGCAGTCGACTGATAAATGCCCAGAAACTCTTTGTGAGTTTTGTCAGTCGACTGCCATTTTGGCAGTCGACTGCCCTCAGCCCAGGAACTCTCTGGTTGCTTTGGCAGTCGACTGCCCATTTGGGCAGTCGACTGATCACTGAGAGTAGGCATAAAAAGGGAATTTTTGACAATGAGAAATTACAAAATTGGATCATGGGATATGGTTTAGGATTAGAATTCTTGATTATAATCTTATATCCCTTGAAAGACATGTTATCCCATGATTTAATGAGGATTTATTGGAAATCTTGAAAAGCAAAGAAGGTTGATAAGTGTCCCTAGGTATCTAAGGTTTAGAGGTTAAAAAGGGGAAATTTAGGACAATTCCATATGTCAAATTATGATGGGTAGCTTTGACAAACACATGGAATTAGAAACATATTTGAAAGTTGATAGAGATGCCAAATCCTTAAGAAATTAAATTGTACCAAAAGTCAAGCACACTTGATATTTTCATAAAATCATTTTCTTCTAGGACAGGGTATATCCTAGCAAGTGTGCTTGCAAATCTTTAGAGTTTTTAAGGTTGTGTTGAGTTCTTTTTGGAACTAAGGGAAAGATTGCTTGGGCAAGTCTATGATAGTATCAAAGGGGGAAGAACTCGGGTGTTGGGTTATGTATAACTCAACGTGGTGATTAAGAGGTTAAGTTGGGTAGAACCTAACCTAGGAAAAATGAAAATTGGGAGAAGGCATGGGTAAAGGGGGGAGGTTGCCTCCTAGGTGCCTTAATTTTCATTTGGAAATTTTTGGATTTTGTGTCAAACTTGGGAATGGTGATAGATACATGGGCAGATGTATTTTTCCCAAGTAGGTATGGGTACCACAAAGTTCTCCACAAAATTTGGGAATTTTTAGAGATTTGTGGAATTTCTGGCGCATTTCTGAAAATGGCCAGAAAAGTTAAAATCTAGAGTATCAGTCGACTGCCCCTTTGGGCAGTCGACTGCCAATTGCTGATTTGTGTATCAACAGTTGGTTTGGGGTCCAAGTGATGAGAAACAAGTGTATGAGGGTCTAGTACACTGTGTTTAGAATCATTGGAGAATTAAAGAACCAATAATTGGAATATTGTTGGGTTCTTTTTGATGTGTGGCAAAGGGGGAGAAATGTTAGGTTTAAGTGGGAAACCAATACCTTTGTTAGAAACCCTAAGTTTAGGGGGAGCATGGTTGCTCCCTTTGGGGCGTAAGGGGAACCTTAGAGAGGTTCTTAAAAAGCCTTTGTAAGTCCAATGTAAGGGGAGCTTGGGAGAAGCTTTAAAAAGCCGTTGTGTGGAAAAGTCCTAGCTTGGAGGGCTAGGTGTTGAAAAATCCTAGCTTGGAGGGTTAGGTGTAGGATGCCTTGGATAGGATCCATACATGCATTGCATATGCATTCATTTTAGCACGGTTTTTGCTATTGACTACTATCTTGTTTTCCCTAACTTAACGTATTGCCAAACATCAAAAAAGGGGGAGATTGTTGGAGCAATCGGCCCTAAGATGGTCCGGTGTGATCATGAGTTTTGATGTTTGGGCAAAGGGTTTAAGTTAGGATTACCCTTGTATTCTTATATACGTATGTTGAGTGTGCAGGTTGTACAGGTTATGCATATGGACTGGACTGGACGGCCTCAGTACGGTGAAGGATGGCATGAAGCAAGCTGGAGGCTTGCGTGCGCATCTGAGGGACCTTGGCGAGCAGGGACGATGAGCTGATGGCGCGGACTTCGAGGCATGCGTAAAGGATGGCATGGAGGCAAGCTGGAGGCTTGCGTGCATCCGAGGGATGGGAGTCGAAGATGAAGAGGGCGCGAAGGCAACAGTCGAGGCTGCGGAGGAGGAGTCAGTCGAGTCGTGAGGGTTCGAGTGCAGAGTGGAATGTACTCGGAGTGTAACCCTAGGATCAGCAGGGTACCAGTCGACTGCCCT
>JAGFNQ010001033.1:0-86101 GCA_024364735.1 Boesenbergia rotunda
TTTGGTGTTGACACCGATTTAAGTTTAGGTTGATGACTATGATTATGTTTAAGTTCTGATCGAGGATTAGGCATGGTTTGGAAAATCCTAGCCTGGAGGGTTAGGTGTTGAAAATCCTAGTCTGGAGGGCAAGGTGTTGGGAAATCCTAACCTGGAGGGTTAGGTGTTGAAAATCCTAGTCTGGAAGGCTAGGTGTTGGAAAAGTCCTAATTCGGAAGGGTTGGGTGAAAAGTCCTAGCTTGGAGGGCTAGGTGAAAAGTCCTAACTTGGAGGGTTAGGTGCAAGTTCCCATCCTGAAGAATTAGGTGAAAAAGTCCTGGCATGGAGGGCCAGGTGCCTAGCTTGGAGGGCTAGGTTGGATGATGTTCTAACTCGGAAGGGTTGGGTGAAAAGTCCTAGCTTGGAGGGCTAGGTGAAAAGTCCTAACTTGGAGGGCTACGTGCAAATTCCCAACTTGGAGAGTTAGATGGAAAAATTCTTAGCTTGGAGGGCTAAGGTGGATGGAAACTTAGCTTGGAGGGCTATGTTTAAGTCCCTGGATCAGTCTGGTGACCGATCAGGGAATCTGGCACGCTGCTCCAACGTGGATCAGTCGGGTGACCGATCCAGCAATGACTGATCGGTCTGGTGACCGATCAGGGAGCACACAGTGAGGTTGGGAACCTACTGTACTGCTCCTGATCGATCCGGTGACCGATCAGGGAGTGCGTGTTTCACCCACTGCTTGGCTCCTGATCGGTCTGGTGACTGATCAGGGAGCAAACAGTGAGGTTGAGTTCCCCTGCTGATCTTCACCTGATCGGTCTGGTGACCGATCAGGATCACTGTGCAGATCGTTCTGGAGAACGATCCAGCTTCGCGGGTTTCTCACTAAGATCGATCAGGACGGTGCCTGATCGGTCTGGTGATGATCTGATCGGACTGGTGACCGATCAGGAGAACCCCTGATCGGTCAGTTGACCGATCAGAAGGCTTAGGCTGAGAAGCTCAGAAATCGCCCGATATAATGGTGGATCGGTCCGGTGAACGATCCACGACCTGGGATCGGTCTGGTGATCGGTCCAGAAGAATCACAAAGAAATCACGATTTCTAATTGAGCGTTGGGGATCGATCAGGACGGAGCCTGATCGGTCTGGACCCAGCCTGATCGGTCTGGTGATCGATCAGGAGGCTCTCTGATCGGTCAGGTGACCGATCACTTTAATTCAAATTGCACTGTCAGACGCTCTGATCGCGTCTGACCGTATCCGATTCGCTGCTGCTTGCCTCTGATATTTGATTTGCTGTGTGATATACTGCTCTAACAGTCTGATTAAGCTGCAGGTGACAGGGGAGGATTCAAACACTCAAGGAGAAGTCAATGGAGGCTTTCCTTGGAGCAGGTTTGTCCATTTCTCATCTCAAGTTGCAATGACTGGAGCTACAGGCCTGAAGCCGCTGACTGAAGCTTGGCTGAGGGATTTCAGGAAGTTCATTAAGGGTTCAGTGGTAGCTAGCATTGGCAATGAGGCAACTGGAGGCTGCTGGAGATGAGGTCACTTGATGCTTAGTGGAGAAACAAAAGGGACGAGAGACAGCTTTGGTGAAGTAGAGTTCTATAGCTTGGGTTTTGAGTTATCGCCGCCTGGAGTTCTCCACGACTGCTTGCTGTGTTCTTGAAGTTTCCATCATTCTGAGCAAGCGATTGAGAAGCAATCATCCATTACTTGAGCACTTGAAGGAGAGAACGAGAAGCTTGGAGTCCGACAGTGGGAAGACACGAAGAAGGGTTCTTGCGTGAGATCGCCACTGGGTGGAGCTCAGGGAAGCTTGCTGCGTTCTTGTCCGTGATAAGTGTTTGAGTAAGATCCTTCTTGTTGTTTCTTTGTGGTTAAACTTTATCTATGATTGAAACATTGTGGAGAGGTTACTCCACCGAGAAGGAGGTTGCTTTTTATCCGGTGATCACCGGGGCTTGATCTGCCGACGATCAAGGGATCGCCCACCTTAAGGGCACGCCAAGGAGTAGGGGCAAGTTATCCCCGAACCTTGTAAATCCTCCTTGTTAGCTATCTTGCTAGCTGTGTTTGGTTTGTTTGCGCGTTAGTTTTCTGCACACTTTGTTTTCTATTCTTTCCGCTGTGCTACTGATTTCTAAGTTGCAGAAACTTGCTAAGTGCCAAAGGTTGCATTGATTGGCTATATTCACCCCCCCCCCTCTCTAGCCATCTCGTTTCCAACAAGTGGTATCAGAGCTTGGGGCTCTGTACACGGCTTAACATCCGAGAGTTTTCAACAAGATGGCGTTGAGAGAAGGCTTCTCCACCACCCGACCTCCATTCTTTGATGGCGCCGACTTCCAATATTGGAGATCAAAGATGGAATACTATTTGAAGATAGATATCCATACTTGGTTCGCGGTGAAGGAGGGATTCACCCCTCCTAAGGATGATGAAGGAAAGGAACTTGAGTCATGGAGGTGGACTGCCGAACAAACAAGAAAAAGTGAAGCTGACGCAAAGGCGGTTGTCACTCTACAATGTGGCATGAACAAAGACCCACTCATCAAGGTTGGTCCTTTCACAAGTGCAAAGGACTTGTGGAACAAACTCATTGAGCTCCATGAAGGCACCCGAGACTCTAGAATTGCAAAGAGGGACTTGTTCCTCAATCAACTTCAAAATATCTCCATGAAGGAGAATGAGTCGGTAAGTGAGCTCCATAGCCGGTTCAAGGAAGTCCTCAATGGACTTCATTTAATTGATGAAAAGGTCGAGAATTGTGACCTTGTGAGGTATGTCTTGAAAGCATTTCCAAGGAATGCTTTGTGGTCATCCATGGTGGATGCCTACAAAGTATCCAAGGACCTATCTATTGTTAAGTTAGATGACTTATTTTGTGAGATGGAATTGCATGAAATGGCTAACAAAGGCCCCAAGGAGAAGGGGATTGCCTTAGTTGCAGGGGACCGAACCACCAAAAAGAAGAAGGAGAAGAAGAAGGAGAAGGAGGTCTCCTCATCTTCATCCTCTTCCGAATCCGAGTCTGATTCCGAGGAAGATGGCAGTGGCTCTTCTTCTTCTGAGATGACGAACTTTGTGCGATGGATGATGCGAAGGGATAGACGCTTCAAGGGTAGAGGTAACTCCAGTGAAGTTAAACTTGACAAGACTAATGCCTCTTGCTTTGAGTGTGGTAGGAAAGGGCATTTCAAGAATGAATGTCCAAAGCTTAAGAAGAAGGAAGAAAAATCCAAAAGAAAAGAAGAGAAATCCAAGAAGAAGATGAAGGCCTTGAAGGCCACTTGGGATGAGTCATCCTCAAGCTCATCCGATGAAGAGAAGGAGGAGAAGAGTACAAGGCATGTGGCACTCATGGCTCTTGGAGAGGAGAGCAGTGATGAATCTTCAAGCTCCTCAAACGCGGCTTCATCATCTTCGGATGATGAAGAGGTAACTTCTCCCGAGCTTGAAAAATGATATAGAGCAATTGCATGTTTAACTAGTATGCTTAAGAAATCAAAGAATAAGGTTAAAGCATTGCAATTAGAAATTGATCAATTGAAGGCATCTAGAGATGATAATATTGACGATTTGCATGTTGACTTGCTAGAAGATGAAATTAAATCTTTGAAACATGAGATCGTAAATTTGAAATACTCTAAGGTTGGGGAAGTAAATGATTTGCATGATAACTTGTTAGTAGAGGAAAATCAATCTTTGAAGAGTGAAGTTGAGAAGCTCAAGAATATTCTTGGGAAATTCTCAACTAGCCCTAAGACCTTAGACATGATCCTAATGCCCAAAGGGCAGTTTACAATAGGGCCGGTATTGGTTACCGACCCAAATAACCCTCATTTGTGTCTCTCATGTCTAGGACTGATATGAGACAATCTAGGACACCCAAAACTCAAAAGAAAGTTGTCAAGGCATGGGTGCCTAAGTCATGTTTAGTTGATGCTTTAGGTCCCAAGGTTTGGGTATCTAAAACTTCTATTTTTCGAATTGTGTAGGTTATGATTGAGGGGGAGCATCTATCAACTTGGTTCGTTGATAGTGGATGCTCCAAACACATGACCGGGGATAGATCATTGTTTACCACACTTCATAAGAAAACTAGAGGTAATGTATCATTTGGTAACAATGGTAGTCTTAAGGTCATAGGAATAAAAGACATTCAAATATCCGAATGCCTTAGAATTTCAAATGTCCTTCTAGTCAAGGGGATGAAATTTAATCTCCTAAGTGTCAGTCAATTGTGTGACACGGGTTACACAATTGATTTCCAACCAAGTCAATGTCTAGTTAGACACAATGACACATTGGACACAGTACTAGTAGGAACAAGAGTAGACAATATTTATCAAGTTTCATTTAAAAGTGCTACTAATGTTTCTGCTAAGTGTTTCATGTCAAAAGAAGAGGAGTCCACTGATAGACCCAAATGGACTGTCACGAATGTGGGTCTCAAATTTAGATATGAGTAAAATACTGGAAACCCTTTTTACAATCAAAATCTAAAAATGTAGCAAAGGGGCCACAGGTCGTATTTTTCTCGGGGCTAGTTGTAGTGTTTGACTCGAGCTTGGTTTATGTGTCGTTTGGGTTTTTGGGGTTTCAAATAAGTGATTGGGTTTTGGGTTTTAATCGAAAATTAAATTGCAATGGAGAAGTAAGAATCTTAAGCTAATGAACTAAACAAGAAGTTGGCACTAAAGAAAAACTCAACTAATCGTACACCAAATCAAGCATTTACCGAATTTTTTTTAAAATCGTTTTATATTTTCAACAAACCAAAAGAAATTCTAAATAATTAAGTAAAGGCAGAATTGGTAGTTTTTGGAAACAAACAAGCTAAGACAAATCAATGCAAGGGAAATTTGGAAATTACACATGCAATAAGCATTAACTAGCTACAAAACTTTGAAACAAACAAAGGACTAAGGACTGTTCAGGATTGGCACAAAGACAATGCTAGATTATTTCAAGCTATAAAACACACTAAAACTCGTAGCTATTTGATACCAAACACTGCCCCAGCTGCCTCTTGATACATATTGCAGGAATTCATCCAATTTGGCACTCAAACAAGGGAAACTATATACTGAAAATCAAACCAATTGCAACACTATAAGCTGAAGTAAAGCAGATGCATCTGAGGCAAACAAATCAAATGCCAATTCAGAAACAATTGAATAGAAAACAATAACTCAGATCTCCTAATCGGATGAGCAGAAATGGAAATTTCAGACACAAAATGCAAAAGAGAAAAAACAGGGCAGACTTGATACGCAAGGTTTAGCTGGGAAACAAACTGAAATTTCGAGTTATCAAAGCTAAACAGAATTCAGGAATGAACTTAAAGTCTAGACAAACTTAGACCAACTAAATTAGCTCACTAAAAGTGAAACAAACTGAAAATTCTGAAACTAAAATGCAATTGCAGAAAAAATTCTGATACAAAGCTAATGGAATTGGCACGCAAGGAAAGAAACTGAAACTAACTGAAATTGAATACAATTATCCACTAAACAAGCTCCTAAACTTCTTAACTTAAAGATTAAAAACTAATTAGACCAAACAATTCAGAAAATAAACTACAGCTGATGAAACTGAAATTCTAGAATAGAACAGATTACGGCATAAAACAAACTACAGCAGAAACTAAATTGTAAACCAATTAAACTACTCCTCGATCCCTTTCCTAGCTCAAAATATTCTTGGTCGTCAAGCAAGAGCTGGCTTCGAACCCCTAGGCTCAGCAAATCAGTGGAAAACAAGTTCAATCCATCAATTCTGCTCAAACTGCTTCAACTGGGAAAATTCCGATCCGAGCCCTTCAATTTTGGCTTGTTGAGCTGCGATGAAGATTTGGAGACGACCTGAGCTCACTTGAGAACCCCTACAAGTGGCTCAGGTGATCTGAATTTGATTGTTACTAAGATCCAAGCTCCCGGACCACAGAGATTGCGAAACCCTCAGCAGCCTCTGTTCGGATGAAGTTTGAGATGAATTTTGGATCGAGACTGCCTTCCAAGGATTCAGATGATGAATTTCGGTTGGAATCGAGGTGGTCGCGCCTTAGATTGAAGAAGAATTGAAGAACAAAGGAAGAACACGAAGAACTGAAGACTTGCGGCGAAGACGCGACGAAGGTTAGCTGCGCAAAAAATTTGATTAAATACATTAGCAATGGACGGTCCAGATCGATTTAGCTGAATCCAACGGTTGATCTTGCTCTGATTTGATCCAAATTTTAATGATGATGATCTGGGGTCAGGATCTACCTCGTGGTAGCTCGGATTCTCCAGATGTACAACGGAGGTCCAGATCAACTCAATCTGTGAATGGATGATCTAGAGCCCTCCGAGCTTGATCCAACGGTTGATTTAGCTCTGATTGGGATGAAACCTTCAGATCTTGATCAGGGTGCTTGATCAACCCTAGCCCTAGCTTGGATTGCTTCAGATTCTCCCGGATGGCACAGATCTAGCCGCTCTTGAATCGGACGGCTCGGATTAATCGTAAGCTTGATAATTCGATCCGGTTCACTTCCGACTCAAGTTGACCCAATACACTCTAGGTCCAGGATCCTTTCATGCCTACAAAAAATATATCAGAAAATTAGTGGCCAAATAATCCAAAAATGTATAAATTTGCAATTAAGTCCAAAATAAGAGGAAATCCTAAAACCTAGGGCAATTTCACAATTAAGCAATAAAAACATAGGTCAAACATGGATTTTAGCAACTCAAATGATCAATAAAATGGTATCTATCAACTCCCCCACACTTAACCTTGAGCGTCTCGCGAAAACACTAAGTATGTATCCCTAGATTTTCTTAAGCATAATTAGAAGCAAATGAAAAGAAATTACCTAAGGTTGTCAATTCTCATAAATCTAAGCCCTATGGATTAGTATCTTGTCCTTAAATCAACAACTTAGCCTTTTCATCCATCATGAGTCATTGAGATGAATTTAAATCACTAGCCTTTCATGGGAAATTTTTGGTGGCTCTCTCCTTAAGTTCTAACTTGATGATGGAAGTGGAGCTCACTTAAACATACATGCTTCTTGCACTACCATAGGCTTGCTTATTATCTACTCTCCACCATTATTCATGATTGGAATTCAAATCTACAAAAACAAATGAAACATGAAAAATGGTGAGAAATGGAATAAAAATCAAGAAAAAGGAAAAAAATTGATAAAGTTGGAAGACTTGAGTGCTCAAAGATGTTTCCAATGTACTTTGCTTCTCTATACAGTCCCCTAATGATCTCAAAAATGTTGTGAAGTCAAACTCGAATAATTGCCTTTGATTTGGATGAAAAACCCTTCCTTGACCTCTTGTGCCAATTTTTGTCTATTCGTGCCAACTTTGCTTTTCTTTTCTCATTCTTCTTTCTCTTCTTTCTTTTCAGCTCAGATTTGTATCAAAGAACATATGATATCAAGTGAAATAGATACTCGACATAAAATTTTCACTCAACAAACCTTGTAACTCACTCTTGATACATTTCCTTTACAAGTTGGCACACTTCCTTCATTTGTTCTCTCTTTTTTTTTCTTTTCTTGTGGTTAGCTACTGAATTCATTTCTGCTTTCTTTTCCTCTAGTGGAGTCAAAAAGATAGTGGAACAAAGATGTAATTCGGATGAGAAGCATTTCACTAAATTCATGAGGCCGAAACTCACTTGGGTGCCCCTTTATCTCTTTTGTTTCCTTCTTTTCTAATTTTTCCTCTTTTTTTCTTCAGCTGTTAACTTCTGTTTCGGGTCTCATTTTGTTCAATCATGTCATGCTCAGCTCCCAAATTTCTATCAGAATTAGCTTCAATCTTCTAGTTCGTGAGCTTCTAAGGACTTGCTTGTTCCTGTTTTTACTCTGCATGTTGTCTATTACTGCAATCAATTAGTTTCCGTATTTTCGGTTTCACAGCAGTCAATTGAATTCAGGCCTGGCAACTCTCTGATTACTTCATATCAGTTGGCATTGAATACTAGCATCTGAGAAGTCCAGTTATCACATTCGAAAATTCCTGATCAGCAGATTTGATTCCCTCTTTGCCTAAACTGCATTTTCCTTTTCCACTTTGCTCCAAAGAAATTTTTCGTGTAGCTACATTTTCCTTAGATTCGATCATCAGTGAGTGTGCCTAACAATTTCAGATGCATTCCTATACCTACTGCCTTGATTTATAGCTTCAAAAACTCAATTAGGTTGCAAGTTGGTACAAACTGCCTTCATAGCATTTACATTGGTTTTCCTCCTTCCATAACTGAATTTCCAGCTTATGTATCAACTTGCTGCTGTCCAAAACCTCTTGGGCTTCGAGTGGGTTTGTTTTAAGTCCTTTTTAGCATCCTTTGCAGCAACCACATTAGTTCCAACTCAATTCATTTGCACTTCCATTTCTGCACTGCACAGATTTTTGTTTCTCTCTTTTTTTTCAATGGCACAGATTTTTCAATTACTTCAGATGTATACAACTTCAATTGTGTTCAGCTACGCTTCCTTATCAGAATTAACATCCAATCACACCGTCGTGACCTTCAATTGGACTGATCAGCACATTTGGCACAATGAAATGGCAACTCCAAGTTCTCATTGTAGATTTTCTTTTCCTTTGCTCTTTACTGATTTTTTCGGCAACTACCCGGCTTCACTTCCAACTTCATCAGCCCTTCAATTCAGATTGTCTTCAGCTGGAGATCAGATTCCATCACTCAGCAACAACAAATCCAATGCAGTTCAGAAATCTTTTTCAGCTGCTACAAAATTCCCTACTTTTGAGTCAAACCAATTTTGGTCCCAAGTTGATACAAACTTGTGCAGAAATTTCAAAATTCAGATATGTTGTGGCCAGCAGTCTTGCAACTCTCTTTGTGCTTGAATTCTGATCAAATATCAGCTTCAATCAACCCTTTCCGTGAGCAACATTTCTGAATTTACAGCCAAGAGAACTTCCATTCAGCTTCAAGTTGACACAATTTCTGCACAAACTGTTTTGGCACTTTATATGTTTTTTTTTTCATTTCGCATTTCAATTCTCAATTCTCTCCAATACATGTGCCCCTACACTTCTTCTACAAATTGCAGCAGTCTTGCAACTCACTTTCATTCAATTCTTGTCATTCCATCAAATCCAAATCACTGCCAACAAAATTCATAAAACTCCACTTTGGCAATAACCTTCTTCTGCTTCAAAGTTTTTACATCTGCTGCAGACTCCTTGTTTCGGCCACAAATTCAGATTATCTCTGTTGTAAATCCATTCCATTCCATATCAGATCAGTAAATTTGATTCCATTTTAAAACCTTGGCACACAATTTCTTCTTCATTAACCAATTTGAGCTTGGTCATGTAAGCTTGGATCTTCAAATTATAATCAAGGATCTAGATACTTCCATTGGCTCCATCCTCAACCATTTCTTCTTGCTCATTTTCACACCAAACTCACTCATACGCATCTTTGGCACATGGATTTGCAAATTTTTTTTTCGGAATGAAAATTGCTTCCAAATCACTTGTCACTCCCCCACACTTAAATCTTTGTTTGTCTCGGGCAAAGTAGCATCAAGAAAACATCCCAAGCAAACAAATCCAAGAAAAATTGGGGTTAAGATTAGGAATAAGGAAAGACAATTAGAATAGACATGATTTTTGCCAAAATTGATGAGAAAGGTGAACAAAGTGATTAGTCTCTATAGACATGATCCAATCATCGAAATATGGTTTTGAAAGAACCTAAGCAAGTTCTAGAGTACAATAACATATGTGTGTCACAAATATAAGGCTAAATCTCACTAGGCAAAAATAATCCATCTCAAATTCTCAATTAAGAATCTAAAGCAAAATCGTACTCAAGCATCCAAGATTTCATTCATGAACTTAAAACCTAAGTCTTGACAACCAAATTTAATTTCTTTTCAAAAGACTCTAAAATGACAATAATTTAACCTAGAGGGATACATTTATTCCTAATCATGCAAGAAAAAGTGCTAAAACATAAGACATGATATTTACAATGATTTTATTCATGTCATGTTTCCTAAAAATTTATTATCAACTATTTACTCCAAAAAGAGAAAGAATTTATTCCTAGAACCATGAAAAATGATATGTACAATGAAATGTAAAGGTAGAGAAAATGAACCCCCCTTAAGTTGGGTAGATAGCTTCGTTCATGTCCAACCCATCCACCTCTAGCTCCTTTACCTCTTTAAAATACCTTTTGAGCCGGTGGCCATTAACTTTCCAAATAAAACCGTTAGATGCATCTTGAATTTCCACAACACCATAGGGAAAAATATTTGTTACAATAAATGGACCATCGCACCTTGACCTTAATTTACCTTTTATCAATTTGAGCCTTGATTTGTACAATAACACCTTATCACCAATTTGAAAATCTTTCTTCACAATATGCTTGTCATGGAAGTTCTTGGTCTTCTCCTTGTAAATCCTTGAATTTTCAAATGCCTCCAACCGAATCTCTTCAAGTTCTTGGAGTTGCAATTTTCTCTCTTCCCCCGCCTTGGTAGCATCGAAATTGCAAGCTTTCACCGCCCAATATGCCTTGTGCTCTATCTCCACAGGGAGGTGACAAGCCTTACCATAAACCAAGCGGTAGGGTGACATGCCAATCGGTGTCTTGTATGCTGTTCTGTAGGCCCAGAGTGCATCATCTAGCCACTTGCTCCAGTCTTTCCTAGTGGGCCCAACTGTCTTCTCTAAGATGGATTTGATCTCTCTGTTTGAAATCTCAGCCTGTCCATTTGTTTGGGGATGATAGGATGTAGAAACTTTATGTGCCACCCCATATCTGCTAAGCATCGCCTTCATGTGTTTGTTGCAAAAATGAGATCCTTGGTCACTGATTATTGCTCTTGGAATTCCAAACCTGCAGAAAATGTGTGACCTAACAAAACTATAAACAACAGAAGAATCATCAGTCTTGGAGGGAATGTCCTCCACCCATTTCGAAACATAATCCACAGCAAGTAAGATATACAGATAACCATAAGATGCAGGAAAAGGTCCCATAAAATCTATCCCCCAAACATCAAAAATCTCACAGTAAAGCATAGTGTTATGGGGCATCTCATGTCTCGCTCCTATGTTCCCAGTTCGCTGACATCTATCACAATTTTTATAAAAAACATGTGAATCATGAAAAAGGGTGGGCCAGTATAAACCACACTCTAATACTTTCCTGGCAGTCCTCTGGGGTCCAAAATGCCCCCCCACAAGCTGATGAATGACAAAAAGTAAGGACAGAAGTAAACTCATGATCGAGTATGCATCTCCTAATTATTTGGTCATTACAAAATTTTCACAGATAAGGATCATCCCACACATAAAACTTTGCATCACTTTTTAATTTATCTTTTTAAGCTTTCGAAAATTGAATGGGAAATACATGTGCAACAAGAAAGTTAACTAGGTCTGCATACCACGGTGTCTCACCATGCACTAAAATCAAGTGCTCATCTCTGAAATCGTCATCAATGGTGGTAGGAGATCCATCTCCTTCAAGTCTGCTCAAATGATCTGCAACTAAGTTCTCTTTTCCACTTCTATCTCTGATCTCCAGGTCGAATTCTTGGAGTAGGAGCATCCATCTGATCAATCTAGGTTTTGCATCAGGCTTCTTCAATAAGTACTTGAGAGCTGCATGATCAGAAAAAATAACCACATGTGAGCACAATAAATAAGATCTGAATCTATCTAAAGCAAAGACAATGGCAAGAAACTCCTTTTCAGTCGTGGTGTAGTTGGCTTGGGCGGCATCTAGGGTTTTGGAGGCGTAGCAAATGACATGTGGTGCTCCATCTACCCTCTGTGCTAGAACAGCTCCCACTGCAAAATTAGAAGCATCACACATTAATTCAAACGGTAAAGTCCAGTCAGGTGATGTAATAATAGGAGCTGAGGTAAGAGCCTCCCTGAGTTTATGAAAAGCTTCCTTGCATTTGTCATCAAAGTGAAACTCAACATCCTTCTGCAACAGTCGTGTCAAGGGTCGAGCAATCAAGCTGAAATCTCTGATGAATCTGCGGTAAAATCCTGCATGTCCAAGAAAAGCACGAACATCTCGTACGCATACGGGGTAAGATAAAGAAGAAATAACACTGATTTTAGCAGGATCTACCTCAATACCTCTCCGAGAGACTATGTGTCCAAGTACTATCCCGTGCTCTACCATAAAGTGACATTTCTCAAAATTAAGAACAAGGTTAGTTTCAATGCAACGATGTAAAATCCTAGACAAGTTATTTAAACATGAATCAAAAGATGTGCCATAAACTGAAAAATCATCCATGAATACCTCCATACAGTCCTCTAGCAACTCACCAAATATACTCACCATGCATCTCTGAAAGGTATCGGGTGCGTTGCAGAGTCCGAAGGGCATACATCTATAGGCAAATGTGCCAAAAGGGCAAGTGAAGGTGGTCTTCTCCTGGTCCTCTGGATCTATACAAATCTGAAAATAGCCTGAAAATCCGTCCAAGAAACAGTAGTGTGACTTCCCTGCCAGCCTCTCAAGCATCTGATCAATGAAGGGTAAAGGGAAGTGATCTTTCCTTGTGACCTTGTTGAGCTTCCTGTAATCAATGCAGACTCTCCAGGAATTCTTGACTCTGGTGGGCACTAGTTCATTGCTTTCATCCGCCACCATGGTCACTCCAGATTTCTTGGGCACCACGTGAATAGGACTAACCCACTAACTATCAGAAATAGGGTAAATGATACCTGCCTATAGAAGTCGAGTCACCTCTTTCTTTACAACATCCAAAATAAGTGGGTTGAGTCTCCTTTGTGGTTGCCTCACAGGTTTGACATTATCTTCCAAAAATATCCTGTGCATGCAGATAGCTGGGCTGATACCTGGTATATCTGATAAAGTCCACCCAATTGCCTTCTTGTAGTGCCTCAGGACTTGCAGTAATTTCTCTTCTTGTTCTGACTCCAAATGCTGTGCAATAATTACAGGAAAAGTCTGCTCCTCTCCTAGGTACGCATACTTCAAATGACCTGGTAATGGCTCCAGTTCACTCTGGTCCTCTTCAGTAGAAATAAGTGGTCCCTGGGGCTTAGTGCAATCCCCTACACTATGAATATCAAGAAAAATAGGTGATCCTTGGGGCTCTGTGCAATCCCCTACACCTAGAAAAACCTCTCCAGCTGGAAGTATATCTGAAATGTCTTCTGAAAAATCCTCAGTCTCAGCAATAAGTACTCTCTCAGCCTCCTCTGAATCAATAGCTCCTCCAGAAAAATCCTCCAGAAATCCCTCAGCCTCTAACTCTGTCTGCGCCAGCTCCTCTAAAATGTCCATGCTCATGATAGAGTGATCCTTTCTCGGATGCTTCATAGCATCAAAAAGGCTGAACTGTACAACTGTGTCTCCAATCTCCATAGAAAGTGTACCGGCATATACATCAATCTTTGTTCTGGCCGTCTTCAGAAAAGGTCTGCCTAAGATAAGTGGAGAACGGTGTGCCAAATAATCTCCCTCCATATCCAAAATATAGAAATCCGCAGGAAATATTAGCTCCTTTACCTTAACCAAAACATCTTCAATCATACCTGCTGGGTGGGTTTGACTCCTGTCTGCTAGCTGTATCACCACACCAGTGGGCTGTAAAGGACCTATGCCAAGCATCTGAAATACTGACCTGGGCATCATATTTATGGAAGCTCCTAAATCAAGCATAGCATCATGGAATATGGTGCTCCCAATCTCACAAGAAACAGTAAATACCCCTGGGTCTTCACACTTCTGAGGAATAGTGTGGATAAGTGCTGAGATATTCTTCCCAAAGCTGACCAACTCATTTTCCTTAAGTTTCTTTTTGTGAACACAAAGATCTTTCAAAAATTTAGCATACTTTGGAATTTACTTGATCATGGTCAACAAAGGTACATTGATCTCTACCTTACTAAAAAGTTCCACTAACTCATTGTATTCCTTGGCCTTCTCCTCCTCCACTTTCTTTTTGGCTAGTGTCTTCCGCTGTGGAAAGGGTAAAGGAACCCTAAAATCATCTTCTTTGGCCGGAAGTGGAGATGCTGAATTCTGCCCTGCTGTCCCTTGCGAAGTGGCTGCTATCCCTTGCGTCTCGGCACTGATTTCTTCTCCGTTTTCCACCAAATTTGGAGGGCTACTTGAGGAAAGGGTTGGGAACGGGCTAGGGTTAGAATCAGTTGAATTTGAACTCATTTCATTGCTGTTTTGAGCTGGAATTGAAGTTGCTGTCCGGTCTTCTGAAAAATCTGCTCTTGGACTCTTCGGAGGTGTTGTAACCTTCCCACTTCTCAAAGTTATAGCACTCATATTTTCTTTAGGATTAGGAATAGTTTGGGAAGGTAGTTGACTTGATCCTTGAGCTTGACTTTGATTGATCCCACTAGCCAATTGACCCAATTGCCTTTCAATGTTGTGATTTTGTTGTTGTTGTTGTTGGAACATTTGTTGAATCATTTCCATCATTTGTTGATGCTGATCATTTCCTCCATTTGATCTCCCATACCCTCCTTGGTTAGCATAGCTCCTTGACTGATTTTGAAAGGATGAAGTAGGCTGAAAATTTTGAGCTTGCTGATTTTGTTGAAAACAATACTGTTGGGGCTGATTAAAGGACTGATTGGGCTGTTGATAGGGCTGATTATATGGCTGATATGCTTGGAAACCATGCTGGGAATTGTAACCTTGAAAGTTCTGATTTTGAAGTGAAAAATTCTGTGGCGAGGGCTGAAAACTCTGACTTTGAAACCCTTGATTTCGGGGCTGAAAATTCTGATTCAAGGGCTGTGAAGGCTAAAAATTTTGTTGGTTTTGAGCTTGGAAAATGGGAAATGATTGAAAACCTTGCTGCCCTTGATGATATTGCTAGAATTGAGGTTCAAATTGCTGAAATTGTTGTTGAAATTGTTGGGAATTAGGCTGAAACGGAGGCTGAAAATTTTGGTTTGATTGCTGAAAAGCTTGCTGATTGTTCTGAGTTTGTTGGGGCTGCTGGAAATTCGTTTGAAGCTGCTGTGAGGGTTGCGTTTGAGGCTCTTGTAGGCAGAAAGCATTCCCATACCTCAAGTTAGGATGATTCCTCCAACCGAGGTTATAAGTAGAGGAATAAGGATTGTTTCTTGCTTGAAATTGTCCTCTCACTAATGCTGCTACTGTTTCATCCTGTTGGAGAGTGGGGCATGAGTCTGAGGTGTGCTCTAGACTAGAGCAAATGCCACACACACTTATCATTTGACTTGACTGTGGAGGTACTGAAGGAGTTGAGCGTTGATTTGCATTATTAACCTTCAACTCCTTAATAAGTGATGTGATCTCTGCCAATGAATTCCTTATCTCTTTTGATTCAGTAGGAACTACCTGAACTTCACCCACTCCTCTGGTGGTCAAGGCTCTACTTCCAAATTGTTGGGAGTTCTCCGCCATATTAGAAATTAGCTCCCTAGCTTGCATTGGCGTTTTGTTTACTAGGGCCCCTCCAGCTGCAGCATCTATCATAACTCTGTCCATCTGCAGCAATCCCTCATAAAAGTACTGAATCAATAATTGCTCACTGATCTGATGCTGGGGGCAACTTGAAAACAGCTTGTTGAATCTCTCCCAGTAGTCATATAGTGTCTCACCCACCACTTGCTGAATCCCACAGATGCTTTTTCTGATTATAGTGTCCAAAAATGCCTTCTTCATAGCGATCCAACTAGACACATGTCCTGTAGGCAGATAATAAAACCAGTCTTTTGCTGCTCCTGTCAGTGTGAAGGGAAAAGCTCTCAGCTTGATGTCTTCTTCAGAAATGCCCTGAGGCTTCATAGTAGAGCATACCACATGGAATTCGTGCAGGTGTCTGTTGGGATCCTCTCCTGTCAATCCCTGAAACTTTGGCAGCAAATTTATAAGTCCAGATCTTAACTCAAAATCCCCCCCCAGCTCTGGATAAGCTATGCTGGAGTACTGAAATGCAGCATCCGGTGCTGCAAGTTCCTTCATCGTCCTCTGGTGGTCTGCCATGTCACTGCCTGAGTGAGTGAAGATAGTCTGAATAGGAGGGATATCTGTAGTCTCAGAAAGAATGCCGTGACTCCTCCTAGCTCTGAAAGTCCTCTCAATCTCAGGGTCGAATTCTTCTAAATCACCACCTGAAGACCTGGTCATAAAACAAAACAAATCGCAGTAAAAGTGGATAAAAAGATAAAACAAATGAAATCAAATCAACAGATATAACAATAAGCACAGAAAATAAATCAAGAATGATATGAAATAAGTGCACAAGCAAAAATCAAACAAATCAACTAGTAAATCCCCGGCAACGGCGCCAAAAATTTGATAGACCCAAATGGACTGTCACGAATGTGGGTCTCAAATTTAGATATGAGTAAAATTCTGGAAACCCTTTTTACAATCAAAATCTAAAAATATAGCAAAGGGGCCACAGGTCGTATTTTTCTCGGGGCTAGTTGTAGTGTTTGACTCGAGCTTGGTTTATGTGTCGTTTGGGTTTTTGGGGTTTCAAATAAGTGATTGGGTTTTGGGTTATAATCGAAAATTAAATTGCAATGGAGAAGTAAGAATCTTATGCTAATGAACTAAACATGAAGTTGGCACTAAAGAAAAACTCAACTAATGGTAAACCAAATCAAGCATTTACCGAATTTTTTTTGAAAATCATTTTCTGTTTTCAACAAACCAAAAGAAATGCTAAACAATTAAGTAAAGGTAGAATTGGTAGTTTTTGGAAACAAACAAGCTAAGACAAATCAATGCAAGGGAAATTTGGAAATTACACAAGCAATAAGCATTAACTAGCTACAAAACTTTGAAACAAACAAAGGACTAAGGACTGTTCAGGATTGGCACAAAGACAATGCTAGATTATTTCAAGCTATAAAACACACTAAAACTCGTAGCTATTTGATACCAAACACTGCCCCAGCTGCCTCTTGATACATATTGCAGGAATTCATCCAATTTGGCACTCAAACAAGGGAAACTATATACTGAAAATCAAACCAATTGCAACACTATAAGCTGAAGTAAAGCAGATGCATCTGAGGCAAACAAATCAAATGCCAATTCAGAAACAATTGAATAGAAAACAATAACTCAGATCTCCTAATCGGATGAGCAGAAATGGAAATTTCAGACACAAAATGCAAAAGAGAAAAAACAGGGCAGACTTGATACGCAAGGTTTAGCTGGGAAACAAACTGAAATTTCGAGTTATCAAAGCTAAACAAAATTCAGGAATGAACTTAAAGTCTAGACAAACTTAGACCAACTAAATTAGCTCACTAAAAGTGAAACAAACTGAAAATTCTAAAACTAAAATGTAATTGCAGAAAAAATTCTGATACGAAGCTAATGGAATTGGCACGCAAGGAAAGAAACTGAAACTAACTGAAATTGAATACAATTATCCACTAAACAAGCTCCTAAACTACCTAACTTAAAGATTAAAAACTAATTAGACCAAACAATTCAGAAAACAAACTACAGCTGATGAAACTGAAATTCTAGAATAGAACAGATTACAGCATAAAACAAACTACAGCAGAAACTAAATTGTAAACCAATTAAACTACTCCTCGATCCCTTTCCGAGCTCAAAATATTCTTGGTCGTCAAGCAAGAGCTGGCTTCGAACCCCTAAGCTCAGCAAATCAGTGGAAAACAAGTTCAATCCATCAATTCTTCTCAAACTGCTTCAACTGGGAAAATTCCGATCCGAGCCCTTCAATTTCGGCTTGTTGAGCTGCGATGAAGATTTGGAGACGACCTGAGCTCACTTGAGAACCCCTACAAGTGGCTCAAGTGATCTGAATTTGATTGTAACTATGATCCAAGCTCCCGGACCACAGAGAATGTGAAACCCTCAACAGCCTCTGTCCGGATGAAGTTTGAGATGAATTTTGGATCGAGACTACCTTCCAAGGATTCAGATGATGAATTTCGGTTGGAATCGAGGTGGTCGCGCCTTAGATTGAAGAAGAATTGAAGAACAAAGGAAGAACACGAAGAACTGAAGACTTGCGGCGAAGACGCGACAAAGGTAAGCTGCGCAGAAAATATGATTAAATACATTAGCAATGGACGGTCCAGATCGATTTGGCTGAATCCAATGGCTGATCTTGCTCTGATTTGATCCAAATTTTAATGATGATGATCTGGGGTCAGGATCTGTATCGTGGTAGCTTGGATCCTCCAGATGTGCAACGAATGGTCCAGATCAACTCGATCTGTGAATGGATGATCTAGAGCCCTCCGAGCTTGATCCAACGGTTGATTTAGCTCTGATTGGGATGAAACCTTCAGATCTTGATCAGGGTGCTTGATCAACCCTAGCCCTAGCTCGGATTGCTTCAGATTGTCCCGGATGGCTCAGATCTAGCCGCTCTTGAATCGAACGGCTCGGATTAATCGTAAGCTTGATAATTCGATCCGGTTCACTTCCGACTCAAGTTGACCCAATACACTCTAGGTCCAGGATCCTTTCATGCCTACAAAAAATATATCAGAAAATTAGTGGCCAAATAATCCAAAAATGTGTAAATTTGCAATTAAGTCCAAAATAAGAGAAAATCCTAAAACCTAGGGCAATTTCACAATTAAGTAATAAAAACATAGGTCAAACATGGATTTTAGCAACTCAAATGATCAATAAAATGGTATCTATCATCCACCCTTTGGCACCGGAGATTAGCTCATGTGAACATGAAGAACATCCGGAAGTTGGCCAACAAGGGACTAGTCCGTGGCTTACCGAGCATCAAGTATGAAAAACACAAACTTTGTGATGCATGTCAAATGGGTAAGCAAACAAAATCTGCACATAAAGTTAAAAGCGCTGTAAGTACATCCAATGCTCTAGATTTACTTCATATGGATCTATTTGATTGTAGTACCATCATATCATTGAATGGAAGTAGATATTGCTTTGTGATCATTGATGATTTCACTAGATACACATGAACTTACTTTTTAAAATATAAGGACCAAACCTTAGATGTTTTCATTTCTTTTTGTAGAAGAGTTGAAAATGAAAAATCATTAACCATTAAGACAATTAGAAGTGATCATGGAGGTGAATTTCAAAATCAAAGGTTTTTAGAGTTTTGTCAAGATAGAGGTTATAAGCATGAGTTCTCTACTCCTAGAACACCACAACAAAATGGTGTTGTAGAGAGGAAGAACCGTGTACTTCAAGAGGCTGCACGAAGCATGCTCAATGAGTACTCACTCCCGAGTTACTTGTGGGCCGAAGTTGTAAATACTGCTTGCTATGTGCAAAACAGAGTCCTTATTCATAGGTTTCTAGGAAAGACTCCCCATGAACATTGGTTTGGGAAACCACCTACGGTTAAAAACCTTAGGGTGTTTGGTTGTAAGGTGTTTATTCTAAACACCAAGGACCACCTTGGAAAGTTCACGGCAAAGGCTGATGAAGGAATACTAGTCGGGTACTCCCTCGTTAGCAAAGCCTACCGAGTCTACAACAAGAAGTCTAGATTAGTTGAAGAGTCTTCTGATGTGGTTTTTGAAGAAATTCCAAAGTCAAGTGACCAATCAGAAAATATAGAAGGAGTTCAACTCGAACTTAGAAGACTAAGTTTGAATGAAACTCCAAGTATTGTTGATGGTGATGAGTCTGATGACGGTGAACCTAGACAACCCATTGATCAGCCGGATCCTGAGGCTGAACTTGTGTCTGGTGAACCCGCTCAAGAAGCACCACCAACACCAAGGCAAACTAGATTAGCCTCTAGTCATCCCCAAAACCAAATTGTTGGAGACATCCATCAGGGGGTTAGAACTAGATCATTCTTCCGGAATGAGGCTAATGAAGTTGCCCTAATTTCCGAAGTTGAACCTAGGAAAATTGATGAAGCATTAAGTGATCCCGATTGGATCATTGCAATGCAAGATGAACTAGGTCAATTTGAAAGGAGTCAAGTTTGGGACTTAGTTCCTAGATCCAAGAAGACCTCCATTATTGGAACCAAATGGGCCTTCAAGAACAAATTGAACCATAAGGGAGAAATCATTAGAAACAAGGCATGCTTGGTAGCCAAGGGACACAGTCAAGTTAAAGGCCTTGATTATGATGAGACCTATGCTCCCGTGGCACGATTAGAGTCCATCCGATTGATGCTTGCATTTGCAGCACATCGTGGTTTCAAATTATATCAAATGGACGTCAAATCGGCCTTTCTAAATGGTTTAATTAGGGGAGAGGTCTACGTCGAACAACCACCGGGGTTTGAGAGTACCGAATTTCCAAACCACGTGTTCAAACTCAAAAAGGCACTGTATAGCCTTAAACAAGCACCCCGGGCTTGGTATGAGCGGTTGTCGACATTCCTAGTTGAGAAGGGTTTCGTTAAAGGCCAAATAGACCTACACTATTTCTGCGAAGCAATAGTGACAATATATTTGTAGCCCAAGTATATGTCGATGACATAATCTGTGGCTCAAATAATAAAGGCTATTTACATGAGTTCATTGGACATATGGAGAGTGAGTTTGAAATGAGTCTAGTGGGAGAGTTGACTTTCTTCCTTGGACTTGAAATCAAGTAAACTCGCGATGGTATCCATGTGCACCAATCAAAGTATATACAAGAAATGCTTCGGAAATTCAATATGAGTGATTCAAAAGAAGTAACCACTCCCATGGCGACAAACACAAGATTAGACAATGATGAGAGTGGTAAACCCGTTGATTTAACTCAATATCGAAGTATGATAGGTAGTCTGCTATACCTTACAGCTAGTCAACCTGATATACTATTTGCTGTAGGTATGTGCGCTAGGTATCAAGTTTGTGCCAAGGAATCCCACTTAATCGTTGTTAAGCGGATTTTGAGATATCACAAGGGCACAATTGGTGTAGGTCTTTGGTACCCCCATACCGAATCTTTTGATTTGATTGGCTACATGGATTCCGACTACGCTGGATGTAAGTTGGACCGGAAGAGCACAAGTGGGGGTTGCCAATTCTTAGGCTCGTCCTTAGTAAGTTGGTCAAGTCGGAAGCAACATTGTGTTACTCTCTCCACGACCGAGGCAGAATATATCGCCATGGGAGAGAGTGTATCACAATTGTTGTGGATGATACATACTTTAGAGGACTATGGATTGAGTTACAAGGGTGTGCAAGTGTTATGTGATAACATAAGCACAATTAACTTAACCAAGAATCCAGTCCATCATTCTAGGACCAAACATATTGAGGTGTGTCATCACTTCATTAGAGATCATGTAGCTAGGGGAGATATTCTACTCTCACATGTAGAGTCCAAGTCAAACCTAGCTGACATCTTCACTAAACCACTCCCCGAAAATGAGTTTAGTTTCCTAAGACGGGAGTTGGGAATGTGTCGTGCTTCATAGGGTTGAATTGCATTCAAAATCCTTCATGATTATTTCGAAAATGTTGGGAAACATTTGGGTAACTATGGGAACATCTCACACAAACTATAAGGTTTACCAAAACGTTTTTGCTTGCTAGAAATAGGGTGAGATGTTAGGTTCAACTAAATTTCTCAAAATATCATTGCATCCCTTGAGAAATTAAGTTGACGAGATAATAATCACGGTGGTGACCAAGTATGGAGAAAACCATTGCATAACATATGTGTATATGGCTCCATGATCATACTTGGACATTCCTGTAACGACCCGGCCCCTCGGCCCCTGGGCGGCCCAACTGGCGGCCCACTTGGCGACCCCTTATGTCGTCAACCGACGACCATTGGCCGTGCCGTTACTCACAAGTACTTTCCACCGCTGGCCAGTGGATTTTTGCCTTCCTCAGGATTCGAACTCTAGACCTCCAGGATAAGTACTAGAGTTTATGAATCCTGATACCAATTGAGCTACCTTTTTATTGTAACGACCCCGGCCCCTCAGCCCCTTTGGCGGCCAAATCTCTATTTGGCGGCCCCTCCAGCGGCCAAATCTCTATTTGGCGGCCCCTATGGCGACCTCGGCCGTGCCGTTACTCACAAGAACTTCCGACCCTTGGCCAGTGGATTTTTGCCTTCCTCAGGATTCGAACTCTAGACCTCCAGGCTAAGTACTAAAGTTTATGAATCCTGATACCAATTGAGCTGTAGCTCAATTGGTATCAGGATTCATAAACTTTAGTACTTAGCTTGGAGGTCGAGAGTTCGAATCCTGAGGAAGGCAAAAATCCACTGGCCAGGGGTGGGAAGTTCTTGTGAGTAACAGCACGGCCGAGGTCGCCATAGGGGCCGCCAAATAGAGATTTGGCCGCCGGAGGGGCCGCCAAATAGAGATTTGGCTGCCAAAGGGGCTGAGGGGTCGGGGTCGTTACAATTCCAATCAAGGAAACTTGATTGGAACATTGGATTTGATACAAACTTAGTTGAAATTGCTTGAGTGATTGTTGATTGACTTTAACTCCATTTAGATGGATCAAAGTGATTATGGAACCTATAAGGACTTTTGATCCTTGTTCAGGGATCAATTCTAGTCATGAGATCATGTCCAAGTTCGATAAACTTCACCAGATCTCGTTAGAAAGTTTCAGAAATTCTGAAACTGAACATTTAAGTTCGTATCAGGGAGTATCAGGAACCCTGATCAGTCAGCGGACCGATCTGGCACCCTATGGAGATCGGTCCATAGACCGATCAGGGGGCTCCCAGGTTTTTCTTCGGACCCTACTGACCATGCCCTGATCGATCAAACGACCGATCAGGAGCGCACCTGATCGGTCACTAGACCGATCAGGACCAGGTCAGTCCGATCAGGCTATAGCCTGATCGGTCTGGGCTCAATCAGATCGAACGGTGATCCGTTCAAACGCATTAAATTCTGGTTGGTGGACCGATCCACCAACCGATTAACTTAGCGAAAACTTACCATTGCCGAACCCTAGTGCCGAGGCCTCCCATTTGCGCAACCCTGTGCGAGAGCCTTTCCCACCCTCGTCTTCTGTTCGCGAGTGTGCGGTGCTAAGGAGTCTTCTCCAAGCCCTGGTTTTTCTACCTGCGTCCTGCGTCTCTCTCTCGCCGAAGGACCTTGCGATCATCTCTTCCGCCGAGTCCCTCTTTGCCCAAGCTTGAATCTCTTCAATGGCACCAAAGTAAGTTTTTGGCTTCGTTTTATCGTTCAATCAGTTCATCAAACTATGTTTTGAAGCTAATCATGTTTTGGTCTTGTTCTTGCTTTTGTGCCGTGACCCTTGTGTTATTGTCGTGACCTTACTTTCTCATCTTATGTCAATGATCAAACCTTAAACCAAATGTGTCTTTTGATCATTGTGTCTTGGTTGCATTCTCTGATTGGGTCTTACCTTTGATGATCAATTCTTGAATTTTTGATTCAACCTATGTCCATCCTGATCAATCGATTCAAACCGTGTGTACTTCCCTTGCTAAATCATGTTTGTATGATCAATGATTCAAACCGTGTGTCTTGATCATTTCAATTCTCTAGAAAATCTTCTAAATGAAAGGATGTTGTTGAGGCCAGCTCTAGGGGGAAAGCCCCTGCTACATCTGGGCCCTCCAGATGGCCACATCCTTCTTCTAGCTCCCGGTTCCCAAATGCGGCCTATGAACAGGCCTTTCAAGCAAGGACCTTCAAACTATTACCATGTCGATCGATTGATGATCCTTTCCTAACTGAGTACTGCCCCTCTGTCATGGAGATTGTCACATACTACAATCTAGGTTTTCTTTTTCCTTGGAACGGACCATAAATTATGACCTAGTCTCTGAATTCTACAACAACCTACAACAAGGTCCTCAAGGGGGTTTCGAGTTCACTACTCGTGTCGGGAAAATGAACCTTGATTTTTCATATGAGATTTTAGCCGAATACTTAGGTGGTCGACGATCACCTAACCTCTATTCGATTTATCCAGAGCTCCTTGATCCTCTGTTGGCCCCGTTCGCAGATGTTACCCCCGATTCTATTTATCAGCACTTCTTTGGTCCTCCTCGCCCTGCCGGGCTTGATGAGTTGGGTTCAGTTTTTCCTACTTTTGCAGCCCTCCGCCTTGCTCCAGCTGACTACGTCCTTTTCAAGATAATCACCAATTGCATCTTACCCATCACTTCTAAGCCTTTGACCGAGATCAGACCCTATCACTGCCTTATGCTCTATGGCATGCATCGCTAGATGGACTTCGACATCATGGAGAGCATTTTCTAGTCCATCCTATCATATAGTGAGCCTAGTCGTCGCACGGTATCCGATTCGCTGCTGCTTGCCTCTGATATTTGATTTGTTGTGTGATATACTGCTCTAACAGTCTGATTAAGCTGCAGGTGACAGGGGAGGATTCAAACACTCAAGGAGAAGTCAATGGAGGCTTTCCTTAGAGCAGGTTTGTCCATTTCTCATCTCAGGTTGCAACGGCTGGAGCTGCAGGACTGAAGCCGCTGACTGAAGCTTGGCTGAGGGACCTCAGGAAGTTCAGTAAGGGTTCAGTGGTAGCTGGCGTTGGCAGTGAGGCAGCTGGAGGCTGCTGGAGATGAGGTCACTTGATGCTTAGTGGAGAAACAAAAGGGACGAGAGACAGCTTCCGTGAAGCAGAGTTCTATAGCTTGGGTTTTGAGTTCTTGCCGCCTGGAGTTCTCCACGACTGCTTGCTGTGTTCTTGAAGTTTCCATCATTCTGAGCAAGCGATTGAGAAGCAATCATCCATTACTTGAGCGCTTGAAGGAGAGAATGAGAAGCTTGGAGTCCGACAGTGGGAAGACACGAAGAAGGGTTCTTGCGTGAGATCGCCACTGGGTGGAGCTCAGGGAAGCTTGCTGCGTTCTTGTCCGTGATAAGTGTTTGAGTAAGATCCTTCTTGTTGTTTCTTTGTGCTTAAACTTTATCTGTGATTGAAACACTGTGGAGAGGTTACTCCACCGAGAAGGAGGTTGCTTTTTATCCGGTGATCACCGGGGCTTGATCTGCCGACGATCAAGGGATCACCCACCTTAAGGGCACGCCATGGAGTAGGGACAAGTTATCCCCGAACCTTGTAAATCCTCCTTGTTAGCGATCTTGCTAGCTGTGTTTGGTTTGTTTGCGCGTTAGTTTTCTGTACACTTTGTTTTCTATTCTTTCCGCTGTGCTACTGATTTCTAAGTTGCAGAAACTTGCTAAGTGCCAAAGGTTGCATTGATTGGCTATATTCACCCCCCCCTCTCTAGCCATCCCGTTTCCAACATGGATGAGTCCTGTGTATACAAGAGATGTGACGAAAACGTAGTGGTATTTTTTGTACTATACGTAGATGACATTTTGCTCATTGGCAAAATGTCAAAGTGTTATCAGACGTAAGGGTATGGTTCTCCAAACAGTTTGATATGAAAGACTTGGGAGAAGCGGGACACATCCTTGGGATCAAAGTTATAAGGGATCGCAAGAAAAGGATGTTGTGCTTGTCTCAAGCTTCATACATTGACACTATCCTTGCTTGTTTTAGCATGCAAAACTCCAAGAAAGGTTTTCTACCTTTTAGGCATGGAGTACCTCTATCTAAAGAGATGTGCCCTAAAACATCAAAGGGGATAGAGGAGATGAAGGCGGTTCCTTATGCTTCAGCTGTAGGAAGCCTCATGTATGTTATATTGTGTACGAGGCTGGATATCTGCTTTGTCGTGGGCATGGTTAGCAAATATCAAAGTAATCCAGGACAGGGACATTGGACTGTGATAAAGCATATATTAAAGTACCTGAGAAGGACTAGAAATTATATGCTAGTTTACCAGGAAGATAAGCTACTCCCTGTGGGTTATGCAGATTCTGACATCCAATCAGATAGGAATAACAGTAAGTCTACCTCAGGTTATGTGTTTACTTTAGGAGGTGGAGCCATAGTTTGGAAGAGTGTCAAGAAGAAGTGTGTAGCGGACTGTACCATAGAAGCTATGTATGTGGCAGCCTCTAAGGTGGCCAAAGAAGTTGTATGGCTCAGGAACTTCTTGATGGACTTGGATGTGATTCCTAGTTTGCCCAGAGTTATCACAATTTATTGTGATAACAGTGGTGCAGTTGCAAACTCGAAGGAACCACGAGCCCATAAGGTGAGTAAACACATAGAGCGCAAGTACCACCTAATATGAGAGAGCGTAAAGCGAGGAGAAGTTGTTGTCGCCAAGATTACATCGGAGGATAACCTGGAAGATCCTTTCACTAAGGCCCTTCCAGCAAAAGCTTTTGATAGACATGTGGAGGGAATGGAAATAAGTTGTATGACACTTTGATGGCAGCATAGTCTTTTAGTATAAGTGGGAGATTGTTAGGATGTATGCTAAGAGCCTAGCCTTTTTGTATGAACATCTACATTTTGGAATAAGAATCACATGATCATGATTGCATTATATCTGATATATGTGTGTACATGTTGTCTAATACTTTACACTGTAGATAATATGGTGTGTGGTGTTACACAGAAAATCATGTTATCAGTCCCTTGGAGAGTATAAGAAGAGGCTCACAACCTAGATGGTCTTGGACAATCCATTGGCATGGTTGTAGTGTAATTTGATATGATCTATCTTGACCATAGAGTTACACTAGTACACTCTGAGTGTATTGAGCGGACCAACTTTGAGATGATTCAATTGATACTGACTATATAATTGAATCAGACCTCAAGATATTATTTTGTACATGCTTTTAATCCCGATATAATAACGGACGCATGTAATTAGTATTTATTTCTTTGATTTACCAGTGGGCGAGATTTATTCATTAAATGGATAGGCTTGGTAAATTGAGAAATAGTATTATTTGCATGGTGTGTCGATGATTATAGGAGGACACCGTGTCCTATTTTAGGATGATGATATCCCCTTGAGGAGTTCATAAAGTTTATCATGTAAACTCTGCAGGTGGACTTGGTCCGACATGATAATAAGGTTGAGTGGCACTACTCATGGAGTTAGAAGTTAATTAATTAATTGTTATATTAATTAATTAATTAACGGACATGCGATATCTTAAACACAGGGAGAATCTTGTACAAATAATAAATTGGAGCCCATATTTTATTATGGGGGTTGGTGAGGTAATTCAATAACGATCCTTTAGTGGATTGGATCATTATTAACGGATCCGGTTTTATGGCTAAAAATTTTTGTAGCTACAAAATTTTTTGTGGCTAAAAAATTTTTGTGGCTAAAAAAATTCGTTCGGTGGCCAAGAACCAAGTCCTCCTCATGGTCCTTATTGTAGCCTATAAATACCTCATGAAGCCTAGACCCAAAATAATATCTTCTTTGGTTTATAAAGCTTCGTTTTAATCTCTTCCTTGGTTTTCTTTCCTTGGTTCTCTCTTGCCCGGCGCCCCTCTCCCCTCTCCCTAGGATTTCAGCGGCAACACAAAGAAGAGGAAGTGAGCTTCCTCTTCTCTTGATTCTTCCTTCTCCTTCTCAAGAGGTGACGCAATCTTGGAGGTGATTCCTCCTTGGTGGCCGGAGGCACAAAGAAGGAGAAGGTGGTGGTGGCCGGCGGCAAAGAAGAGAAGAGGAGAAGAGTGTCTTTCCTCTTGGAGGTTGGCATAAGTAAGAGAAAAGAGAAGAGTGGTCTAGGCGGCTTCAACTCTTGGTAGATCGTCGCCCACACGATGTTTTAGAGGAAGGAGGTCATACAATAGAAGATCAAGAGGTACAAGTTTTGTTTTTGTTCAATTCTTGTTCTTGTTCTTTATTTCTTTCCGTGTCAATATAGTTAGTTATTTGTTAATTAACTTGGACCCCGATTTTAAACACAAAAACTGGCGATCTTACGTTGTTGTTTTTTCCGCGGTTATCCGACTAGAAGAGTCAAATTGCTTAAACAACAAGTTCTGTTTAAGCGATCGCTCAAGTCGTGAGCATGACAACGAAATAGTCACTTGGAAGTTTCGTTTGTGTCCGGATTAATTTCAATTAATGAAATTTTAATCCGGGGACACATCAACGGATAGATTCCATGTGCACCATCCAAGGGCCTAAAATCCAACAGGTTTTTAGGTATATTTATTTGTACGGTTGCATTTTGAGTTATGTTCTTTATGCCAAAGTCTGTGTACCTTTGTTTTCTATATGCTTGTTTTACCCTGTTTATATACCTTGGATTTATTTATTCTTATACCCGCAAAATTCGCTCGGACTCACCACCCCTTGTTCTTCGTTTTGTTTCAAGTAGTTGATAGTCGCGTCTCGTGCCACCAAGAGAGAATCCAGTTGTCAGTCACCATTTAAGTATTATTTTTATTTGTTTTCATACTCTCATAGTATTCTTATCGTATTGATATCGCCCTAGTTATGTTTTTCATTTTGGATGGTATTTGTCTTGTCTATAGACGTGTATTTATTCACTTCCACTGGATTTTGATTTGCATATTTGGTTTACAGAGATTTACTTATTATATTTATTATTTATTATGCAAAATATTTAACTGCGTGGTTGTGTATATGTGAATGCCAGCCGAGTGTGGTTGTGCTAATTATATATGTGTTGAGAGGTGTATGTATTAAGTTTCAGATTGTCCGCTCTATATGGGAGATGTTGTCCGATTTCTTTCGAGCAAGCGCAGACCTCTGGGGCATGACAACAATTGTTTTTATTAATGGGCCTATAAAATGCTTTATGGTGCTCCATTTCCCAAGAATTGCATATGACTTTCCATTGATGAAGCAGTGGACAAATCAACACCTTTTCCATATCCAATTCCAAGTTAATGTGAAGTAATTGGTGATGCTGTAGAAACACTTGATAGTAAAGCACGATGAGGTATATGTGATATTATACTGCAAATTAAATTGTCACTTTTTTATTATTCAACTTATCTAACTTATTTACATATGAAATTATTAGAAGCTTGGAAGGAAGAAGTTTGAACAACTAAAAAAGAAGCAAATATTGTCAACAAGTATCGCAAGATCATTACATATGTTATATTGTTATAGTAAGTGTGCTCTAGATGAAGGAAGATATATATCAATGTGTTTAGATAATGATGTGTTTGACGATGATTGTGAACTTGTTTTGTACCTTAAGGGCATCATCTCTTTGTATAATTTGGAGCCAATTTTAGGAAATTGTGTTGTTGGCTACATATGGTATGTGATTTGATTTAAATAATTTCAGCAACATTTTTTTTCAAAGATGATGTTTTATTTTCATTATTGAAACATTATTTGTTAAAATACGGGAGATTTAAGGGCTAAAATGCTAAAGAGCCTATCTAAGGGTTTAGGTCTAATTTTCTAAACATAGAGGGGCTAATCGCAAGATAGACAACCCTTAAAAATCTCGTTTTCTTCCTACCATGGCAGATCGCGAAACACGATCACAACCCCTCCTCTTCTCATCTCCTTCTGACCACCTTCTCCTTCTTCTTCGTCTTCCTCTTCTTCATCCCGGTATCTGACCTTTCTGCTGAGCTCCTTTCCGCGAAGCAGATCGCAAGTCCAGAGCACGATCTGTTTTCTTCTTCTTCTTCCTCTCGAGCGGGTGACGATCGTGCCACCGCCGGAATCACGAGAAGGTGAGACATGTGCTCATAACCTAGCTTCCAATCTCTGAGATCCATCTCCGATCCTCCTAGCAGATCACGATATGAATTGGTTCTGAGGTTGATTCTTGGATCTAGGCACACCCAATCTCTTTTCCTTAGAGATTTGAGCAGTGGAGTACAAGGGGGCTAAGGGGATGGATTTCGGCGATTACAGATCCAATGCATTCTCAGGTAAGGTTCTTGTATGATATAGATTTTGGATTGCTTTGAATGGCTTGATTCTGTTTGAATTGCGATTAGTGTAGTTTGGGATCTGATTGTTTGGTTTTCGATCTGAGGATTGGATTTAAATCTCATGTTCATACTCGGATTTTTGATTTGTTTATACTACCATCTGATTGAGATATGGGATGTGATTTGGAAATGGTCTTTGATCTTGTTATGTCATGAGGAATGCATGTGGTTTGATCGATGGCATCTCTGATTGGATTTGTTCTGTTCGCAAGATTTTGGAGTTGAATTGGTGTTTGAGACTGGTCTTCCTTTCTGTTTGGTTTTAGATCAATTTTTGAGTTGCGATTTTGGCTTCAAATTCTTTTGATCAAATTTGTTCCTGTGAGCTTGGATCTATGTTTTGGGTTTTGGGATGATTCGGTTGCCAGACAGAAGCTTGATCGAGCTCTAATGTGTGATGGAGGAATTTTGTGAGTGTCTCAGCATGGGTGGAATGATCCCCTCTTCTGGTTTTGAGTTGAATATATGTTTTGTCAGTAGATTCAATTAGTGATCGGTATGCAGCTATGATCTACTCTATTTTGGTTTTGATTTAGGATGTGGCTTTGATTGGAAATGTGATCGAAAACATGGAAGTTGGATTTAAATCTAGGGATAGTATAGTTTTGATTGTGAGCTTGGATCGGTTTGTATTGATTACTAATTTTGGGTTAATTTAAAAGTGTATAATAATTAGGATTAATCTTGAATTATTTTTGATAGTTTATTTAGCTAAATATCGTGTGTGATTTTAGCTAAATAATTGTTATTCTTCTATGCAGGTCAATGACGCGATTATTTGCATTGTGGATATTATTTTAGACAGGGGTTCTCTTCGTTTTCGGACTTCACTTGAAAGCGGATACCGTTGACTTATCGATTCGTTAGATATTGTCGCAGATATATATGCATGGTTGGTTACGTAGTAGTAGTTTCTTTACCTTGTTTTGTATATCTTCGCCGGTTACTTGTAGCATACCTCTGTGATGTATCCTATTTGTTCTCGTATAGCTCGTGCACAATAGGGATTGATCGCGATTATTACCTTGCATATATCATGGTAGATTATTTTCTAGATCACGATTTACAAGCTAGACCTGTGCATACCTTAGATTGTAGGTAGGCCTTTTCGATTCGATGTTGCATGCATTTAGTGGCATGCACCATACTTGCACTGTTGCATTGCTGACAATCCTGAGCTCCCTTGTGGTCGAGTCGGGTCGTCAGATCATGTATTGTGCACACAACCACTCATGGGTGTGGGGACCAGTGTCGTCGATAGGGGGGTGAATATCGACCATAAAATTTTTTGCAGAAACCATTTCATTCGAATATTTGTTCAGGGCACAGAGTTAGTAGCACAACGAAAAACAAAAAGGAACGAAAAACAGATCAACAAATTGCGCACGGGATTTTTTTACTTGGTTCCCGACCCCCCAGGGTCAGTACGTCCAAGGCCTAAGCATGGGAAATACCCGTCCACTAATGGTCTCCTTTCTAGACTTTCCGGAGGCGGAGAAACCCATCTTACATGGCAAGATTTACAAAAAATATTAAAGAAATTAAGAATGGAAAGTAAATCAAACCAAACAAAAAGAGTTGAAGAGTCGGCCGATCTGGAACTCTGAAGTGCCGCGCACTTCCTCCCGGAGCTTCCTTGGCCGCAGAGCTTCATCGTTAGCGCTTTGTCATCACTTGGACCGCTCACAATGATCGTTGAATTGTTGTACTGAGTTGAGGGGTCGAAGCCCCTTTTATAGTTTTGTCTGGGGCGCCTGTGATGAAGGAGGCGCCTTATAAGGCTTGGTCAAAGCTTATCTCCGCGCCAAACTCTCAGCAGCTGATAAAGCATTCAACCAGGGCGCCCTACACCTACAGGGCACCTGAATGACTCAGTCGCCTTGTTCATTGAGGCGCCTAGCTGACTGGGGTGCCCTGGTTGATGGGGGCGACTAGTAGCTTGCTTTCCAGCCCTGTTGTGTGTTTGTTTGTCTGCTTTGTCTTCGATTTCCGGTACCTACAAGATACATAAATACAAGGCACACACATGTATATCCTTAGCCTTAAGGGTTTGGTTCTGACTTTGGATTTCCACAAAATCCTAGGTTGACTTGACACCTATGTTCCTATCCCGGGGAACGCGCCTTTCACCTATTCCTCTCAGGAGACGGTTGCCACCCGACCCATCCGGTTGGACTTTTGCCCAGCTTTACTCACCAGGAATTTTGCCCAATTGTACAACTAGGACTTCGTGCCCAGTCCACGACTAGGACTTATTGCCCAATTCCACGAACCAGGACTTCGGTGTCCAGCCCTCGGCCAGGACTTAGTGCCCAATCCATGATCAGGACTAAGTGTCCAATTCTTCAAACCATGACTTCGGTGCCTAGCCCTCGGCGAGGACTTAGTGCCCAATCCATGATCAGGACTTGGTGCCCAATTCTTTGAACCAGGACTTATTGCCTAGGTTAACTAGGACATTTCTTCACTCCTTTCTTGACTAATCCTTCCTTGTTCAATGTATCACTAACTTAAGCATATTGTTAAACATTAAAACACTTAGAGGAGGGCATCACTGATGCTTCTTGCACCAACAATCTCCCCCTTTTTGATGTATGACAATATTTTAAGTTAGATTGGATTAAAAGGCTAAGTTACAAACCTTGGGATAAAATGGAAAAAATGATGTAAGTTTTAAAAACACTTTTTGATCCTTTGGGAAAAATTCTAACTTCAGCTTTCTATCCTTTGGGAGAAGGAAAACTTCTAACTAAAAAATTCTAACTTCAGCTCACACTCCCCTCTTTTGAAAAAAACATTTTGATCCTTTGGCAAGAAATTTTTTTTTAAAATTTCTAACATAAGTTTATAACTTAAGCGCACTCTCCCCCTTTGTCATACATAAAAAAATGACAACATAAATTTGCACTAACAATGATAATCAGAAAAAAAATTCACTTTGAAAGTACTTAGTATAATTTTTGAAAGCATATCTTTACTAAGAAAGAATGTTGTGCATACTTGTGCTTATAAAAATAGTGCATAGAAAAATTTGTGCATTTCGAAAAAATTTTACTTACAAAGATTTTGTGCACTTGAAAACATTTATTTTTTCTTTTAGAAAAAAAATTTGAACTTAGAAATTTTTCAACTAAAAAAAATGCACTCATAAAAGATTATACACTTAAAACAAATTATGTACTTTGGAATTTTTGCACAAAAAATTTGTACTTTGGAAAATACGTTTGAAAAATATTGCACTTTTTGAAAAAATACTAGTACTTTTGAGAAATGTTTTGCACTTTTTTAAAAATGCAACTACGTTTGAAAAATATAATGAACTTTATGAAGAATATAATTACTTTTGAAAAATATTATGAACATTTGAAATATAAGTACTTTTGAAATATATGCATTTTTGAAAAATACAAGCATTTTTGAAAAATATTATGAATTACAAAAAAATATAAGTACTTTGAAATGAACTTTTTGAAAATATAAGTACTTTGAAAAGTATTATGTACTTAAAAAAATCTAAGTACTTTTGAAAACATGATTTTGCACTTTTGAAAACACAATATTTTACTTGACTTGGTTTCTTTTTCCAGTCTGACACAATCCTAGGAAACCTTGTTAACTACAAGGACATTTCCCTAAGTGTCCTGGAAATTCTCCAAACTCAAGTAAATAGTATTTCCAAAAGTATTCCAACAAGATTTTTTTAAAAAAAAATTCCGAAAGTGGTAAAAATGATAGTATTTTGAGAGAAAAATTATTTATGCTTTCAAAAGGATTTTGAAAATATAGTGCACGAAAATATATTATTTTGAAATGGTCAATAATTCTTTTAAATTTGACCTCCCCCTAAACTTGACCTAGTCCTAGGAAGCTTGTTGACTACAAGTACTCTTCCTCTGAGTTTTTAGAGTTTGGTTCAGACCAAAAAAATTATCTAATAGTTTCCAAAAAAATTAATTGCAGAATTTTTTTTTTTCGAAAAATACTTGTCAGAAAATTTTCTTTTGACTTGGACTCCCCCTAAATTTGACACATCCTAGGAGTCCTTGTAGATCATGAAAAAGATTTCCTCTGTGCCTTTAGGGTTTATCAAAATCAAAAGAACATTTTTGAATGACATGTTGAGTATGGTAATTTTAATGGAGATAATTTTCAAAAATACAATTTTTAAAGCACCGTTTTCGAAAAACCTTTTGAAATGATAGTGTTTTTTAAGCACAGTTTTTGAAATAATTTTTGAAAATCTTATTTTTGAGATAATAAATTTTAAAGCATAATGTTTAAAAAGAAACAAAAAAAAACCTCCCCCTATATCCGACATCGTATGACTCTATTTAATTGTCTTAAGGGACTCTAGTGTTGACCTAAGAGGCTTGTGTCTAATTGTGTAGGTCAAACACTTTTTCGAAAGGATATAATTTTAAAAATCTATGATATATAGACAATCAGACAAGCATAAAGTCCATAAAAACATTATTATGTTAAAGCACTATTTTGAAAATAGATTTTTAGAAAAATATTTTAAGAATTTTGAAAAACATTTTTGAAAAGCATTTTTCACTTTATTAGTCCATAACATCTCACCCATTTTAGATGTCTCAGTACAAGCAAGCATGGTTGCTTTATGGTGCATTATGAGATGCTTGAATAATTTTTCTCAATTTATTGTTAAATCAAAGATTTAATCAAAACTTGTGTTAGATTCAAGTTTATCATATAGTAAATTGAATTTGAGTTTCGATAATTGGCTTCCAGGTCTTGGCGAGGCACAGAGGCCTTCTTTGGTCGTAGCCTTATTGGAGCAACAACCCTTTCCTTGACAAAGCCTTTTATCGAAATTTCATTTTCAAATTACTTCTTGAAAAATTTTGGTCTAACTAGCTTAAGTCTTGGATCGGTAGCTTCGGCTAGTTCCACCAGACTAAACAGACCAAGTAGGGTACGCCTTACCTTACTTGACTTTATTAGAAGGGATTCCTTAACGTACTATCATCTCACCTCCACCTAATACTATGTTGTTCATGTTTCAATTAGTCTTTTTCCTATAATTGTTCTAAATCATGCATAAATTTAAATATGAATGTCATGACATATATATATAAAATAAATAGCAAATGCATGAGCATGACAGTTATGCACGAGTCAAACAATTCAAATCATTTTACTTAAGTTTCTAATAATGTATCAAATTCTCGATTTGATACATGTTGTGTCAACCCGTAAATATGCCAACCCACTTTGGCATATTTAATTTTATTAACTTGATTATTGCAGTTTGGGTAAGATTCTATTTAATTTGAGTTTAAGTTATTTAAGAATTAATTGGATTGACATTGAATTAATTAAGAATAAATTAAAGTTAAAGTTGAATTAATTAAGAATTAATAGAAGTTAAATTAATTAAGAATTAATTAAAGTTAAGCTAATTAAAAATTAGTTAAAGTTAAATTAATTAAGAATTAGTTAATGTTAAATTAATTAAGAATTAATTAAAGTTAAATTAATTAAAAATTTGTTAAAGCTAAATTAATTAAGAATTAGTTAAAGTTAAATTAATTAAGAATTAGTTGAAATTTAATTAATTATGGATTAATTTAAGTAAAACAATTAATTAAGATTTATTTAAGTTTGAAATAATTAAGGTAAAAATGATTTAATTAAGGTTGAAATAATTAAAGTAAAAAGTTAATTACTATTTAATTTGATTTAGGTTTCAAAATTCTGGGTTAATTAACAGTTATGGTTTTAGCTCTATCATTTTTATAATTTCTAAAATATCATATTTATTCACTATTTCTTCTTTATTTAATTTTTCAAGTTTTTCTAATAATTCTTATTTGTTTGAATTTTTATGAATTTTGTTAACTGTAGACTTGATCTTAGAATATTCACCTTCCTCCTCATCCTCATCATCAAAATCATATCTTTCTACATCATGATATTACGTGTGGAGTAATATTCTGACCTACTAGTTAATATTTCATAATTATCTTCAGGACAATTCAAAAAATTAATAATTAAATTACTATCTAAAAAGGTTTCATCTCCACTATTTTCAGAAATATCCTCATTATCCTCAGAAATAATTTTAATATTCTCAGAAATATCATTATTATCCTTAAGAATATTGTCAATATTTTCAAACTTATTTTCAATATTTTCATAATTAATTTCTAAATTATCAGGGTTAATTTCTGAATTTTCAGGGTTATCATTAAAATTTTTAGATCTAATTTCAGAATTATCATTAAAATTTTCAGATCAAATTTCAGGATTATCATTAAAATTTTCATATCTAATTTCAGAATTATCATTAAAATTTATAAATCTAATTTCAGAATTATCATTAAAATTTTCAGATCTAATTTTATCAGAATTTATTTTAGAAATTATTGAATTGACATTACAGATTAACAGTTGATTTCTGATATTTTAACACTATTTACATTTTGTAATTGATCATGCAAAATATTGATTTGACTATTCATAAAGTTTAGTTTTTCAGAAAAATTATCTAAATTATCTACATAAGAGAGTGTAGGAATTAGAAAAAAAATTTCAAACATAAATTTTTTGTACCTTTGCCGGAGACTGATTCTTATAGTGTCCGTACTTTTCACATTTGAAGCATTTGATGTAACTTTTGTCCGGTCGGACCATGGGTGTTGGTGCCTCCTTTACTGCCGGTGGTGAAGTTCGAGTCTTACGAGTAAAACACTGATTTTTATAGTGTCCTCTCTCCCTGCAATTAAAGCATGCGATATGAAATTTAAAAATTGACATTTAAGAAATGTACCTGATTCACCATTGGGATCCCCCTCAACTCCTGGCGTCTTTGCTCCATCGGCTGTTAGTCTGGTGAAGAGCTACCAGGCTCTGATACCACTTGTGGGGGTCGGTATCGTCGATAGAGGAGGGGTGAATATCGATCGTAAAAATATCTTCGGAATCCATTGTAACGCCCGAAAATTCTCAAAACTAATTTTAGAAATATCCTAGAATTTATTCCAAATTTATGGATATTTTTATAGAATTTTTTCATGAACAAATAAGGCAAAAATGAATAAAAATAGAATGCGCAGTAAAAAAGCTTAAATGAGGTTTAACCCCTAAACCGTTAACATATGAGGAGAATAGGCTAACTAAGTGGGATAGTTTACTTTCATTGAAATAAAATAGAGGGAAAGACAATTAAGGTGAAGTTAGTTAAATTTTTCCATAAGTATAAAAGGGAATCTTAAGGGGTTTTAGATTTATTCTTTTCCTCACATTCTCACCGCCGACCCCTCTCTCTCTTGCGACCCTTCCTCTCCCTCTCCCGAGCCTCTCTTCCTCCCTCACTCATAGCAAACCAAGGACAAGGTCCAAGGGTCTTGTGTTGGGCGGATTCAAGAAGGAGGACACGTTAGGGGATCTTCTCAAGGAGTAGTACTTTGTTAGAGCCTCTCCGAGACTCCAAGGATCTTCCCTCTCCCTAAACCCTACGCATTAGAGTTGTAAGAACAAGCGCAGGATGTAAGTACCCCTCACCTGCGGTATAAGTAGCTTCGTTTGTATGCATAATTTTCTTAGTTTTATCTATTTGCAAGTTTATGCTCATGTGTGTAGATTAACTCCCTCTACAGACTTTAAGGGCACCACTAGATGGGTTGGACGTGCTTCCCCCTTTAGTTTGGGGTTTAGATGCACCGTCGAGTGGCTAGGGAGTGTCCGTAAAAGAAAAGGAGAGTTTTAGGTACGCAAGATGCTCGAGAAAATGTTAAGAAGCTCCACTAGATGGGTTGGACGTGCTTCCCCCATTAGTTTGGGGTTTAGACGCACCGTCGAGTGCCTAGGGAGTGCCCCTAAAAGAAAAGAGGAGTTTTAGGCATGCAAGGTGCTCGAGAAAATGTTAAGAAGCTCCACTAGATGGGCTGGACGTGCTTCCCCCTTTAGTTTGGGGTTTAGACGCACCGTCGAGTTCCTAGGGAGTATCCTTAAAAGAAAAGGGGAGTTTTAGGCACGCAAGGTGCTCGAGAAAATGTTAAGAAGCTCTAGTATGAGTTTTAGCATGTTTATGAAATTAGCTACTCTTGCTTAATGTTTATGGGCCCTAGTTCATCCATTGGGTGGGCTCCTAGATCGCCCCTAGGCTCTAGATCGCCTAGTAGATGCAAGGTTAAAGAAAAGAATATTTATGAAAGTATTTTACTTTTTATGGCATGTGCTTGGACTCTAGTTCGTGCATGGGTGGACTCCTAGATCGCCCCTAGGCCCCTAGATCGCCAAGTAGTACCCTAATGGGTTCGGATTAGATACGTCGGATCTATTTAGGGATGCGTGCATTAGCATCACATTGTCGGGCTCACAAGAGCATGATTAGTATTTTCACTTACTATATGTATAAGTTTCAAAATTTCAGTAATAGATTTAAGTGAAAACTGTTTTAAGATCATACTTAGTTCAGTTAGATTCTATGAATGCCATGTGAATTTAGTTATAAGAATATGATTTTGTCCATGTGCTTAGTATGATGAGTATGCCATGATATCTGTTTAGATTATATGTTTCAATAAGAATAAATGACAAGCATGATATGTTTTCTTACATGTGTTTTCAAAAGCCTGATTTTTGAAATATGCATTGTTTTGTGAGTAGGATGGTACTTACTAAGCTTTATGCTTATAGTTTCTTTTTTCCTTATACTGCAGATAAGGGCAAAGGAAAAATAGAGTAGCGGAAGTGGCAGGGATGATGTGGAGTGTGTGATGGTGGAACTTGGAATGGAAAGAACCTTTGGAACTTGCATTATGAGGACGCATTATTAAGAATGTTAAATGAATTAGTTTCTTTGACATGTTTATCATTTTCCGCATCTTAAGCACCTTTGTCATGTTGTTAGCATCACTCTTGATATGAGTCTTGCGAGAATTCTTGTATGAGATTATGTATCATGTGTTGATATCATGTAGTTATGCCATGCCTAGCTTCTACATGTGATATGTTGAGGGATACATTTCAAGTGCTTGTTAACTAGTAGTAGAATGCATGGTCTAAGGCTATAGAACCATTTCTTATATTATAGTGCTACTATTGATGCGTCTAAACAGAAACAGTGCTTAGCATTAGTAGCAAGTTGATACAAAGTTTATGTTTCTAATTTCATGCTTAGAGATGGTTGAAGTATGCTTTATTGTCATGAAAACATGTAGAATATGGCCTAGAATCATTGTATACCTGTTAGTAAGCTTAAATATGAGTTTGTAGTGTTTTTGGTGCGAAGTAGGTTGACCTTGGCACATTTTTGGAATTTGAAATTTCATATTTCAGAGCTGCCAGTCGACTGCGACAGCTACCAGTTGACTGGTCGAGGGAACAGAAACATTCGGGCGAGAGAATCCCAGGTGCAGTCGACTGCACCAGTAGAATGGAAAGATATCAGTCGACTGGTTCCAATGTAAAATAGAAAGTGTTGTATGCCTGCTGGTTAGTGCTTTAGTTATGCAACGCTAAGGTTGGGTGATCAAATCCTGGACAATCTAATAAAATTAAAGTTTTTGTTTTATTTTGACTGCCTAAGCAGTAATGTCAACGTAACAACCCTATAAGTTCATGGATAGTAAGAGAGGGTGGTTACAGAGTCTCCTAATTCTGCTGTTTAAGTTATGAATTGTTAGTTAAGTAAATAGCAAAATTTTTGAATTCTCCCAGTTGGTTTAGCATCCAGAAATCAGTAATCAATCAGCCAGTTAGTAGCGATCCGCCTTAAAGCATAGTACCAGAAGGCGGGTCGTTACAGAGTGGTCTTAGAGCATGTTCCATCTTTCCTCCACACACACATCCAGCATCGTACCTGTAGCTTCCAAGTAATAGTACCTCTCACATTACTTATATTTTCTTGCCTTTTCATTTCCTACTTAACTGAAGCATGTTTATAACTCATGGCACTTTAATATAGTTATAGTAAATATGTATGCCCTCTGTTATGTAGATAATGGTTAGATGACGCCCAAATAGAAGGGCACCAACTACTGAGCCTCAATAGGAGGCAACTGACACAATGACTCTACCTAAGCTCGAGGAGATAGTGGCTCAACTCCAGAGACAGATAGCTGAGCAGCAGCAAGAGATATCCACTTTAAGGGCTAATCAACAGACCACACCTAGGGATGGCAATTTCACCCGAATCCGACGGAGAATCCGACATCCGACCCGAATGGAGGAGGATATGGAGGGACTACCAATACCCGATATCCGACCTGAATACCCAATTAAATAAAAAATACATATATACATTAAAGATTTTTTCCCCAAAACCTACTAATAATTTGTATTAATGTTAGAAATAGATTATATATATGCTTAATCTATTTTTAAAATTATAGATATATATTTTTTAACTTTAATGTTAATTATAATGTACTTTTGTTCAATGATATAGTTGGATTGAAAGAAAAAAAAAGTATTAGTATATAAGATATCCGATCCTTTAATGGGTATGGGTATACCCGATGGATATCCGATACCCGATGGGTATCGGTACGGAGGATATAGAATCCGACCCGAACCCGACCCATTGCTATCCCTAACCACACCTACTACTACGCCAGGACCAAATGTGGAAACCCCAATAGTGACAGAGGTTCCACCTAGAGCATCAATCCCACCAATAGCACCAGATGCCCCAGCAGTAGGGGCTAGAAGAGAAGCATATCTGGTTCAGTGGAAGAAACTCAAACCAGAGACCTTTTCAGGCACTAGTGAACTATGGGATGTACAAGCCTGGTTCAAAACCCTGGAGAGTACCATGGAGCTTCTGGACTGGCCAGAACATGAGAAAGTAAAGTGCGCCTCCTTCTGCATAGCAAGAGATGCTAGAATGTGGTGGGAAAGGGTAAAGGCCAAGCGAGACATAAATCAGATGACGTGGGCTAATTTCGAAGCTGAGTTCTTCGAAGAATTCTTTCATATGCGGGTTACTAACCGGCATTATGATGAATTCATTGAATTTCATCAAGGTAACCTATCAGTAGAGGAAGCCGTGAAGAGATTCAACAGACTGGCTCGCTTGTGCCCTTAACTGGTCAACACTGAACGATAGCGAGTCAGGCTATTGCTCAAGATGCTAAGGCCAGAAATAGCCTTGAATGTGGCCAGCGGCGTCTATAGGCCGCAAACCTCAGAAGAACTAGTTAGCAGTGCTCTGATCATCGAGCACTACCTGAACATCATGCAACAGCAGATGTCAGTCATGATAGAAAATAATGGCCAAGGTAGTTCAGGAACTCAGAAACCCCAGGGCCACAACTCTAGCTGGAAAGGAAAGGATCAAAGCAAAAGAAAGCAGTGGAACAATCCGAAAGGGGAGCCAGCCAACAAGCAAGCCAAGTATCCCACTTGTCCCACATATGGGAGACAACACCTAGGGGTCTGCCGCAAGGGCACCCATGGGTGTTATAACTGTGGTCAAGAGGGGCACATGGCCAAACAGTGCCCCACCAAGAACAGTCTGCCTACTCCATAGCCTACTCAGTAGGGAGGCAATCCTGCACAGCTACATCAGATGCAGGCAGCACTGGATGGTCCCATATCAGTCAGGGCAGATTAGAAGCTCCATCTGCCACTACCAATGCACGGATCTTCTCACTGACTAGAGAGGATGTAGCGAATGCCTCGACAGTTGTGACAGGTCAGATATATATTTTACAGCGAAATGCAACTGTCTTATTCGATACTGGGGCAACCCATTCCTTCATAGCCAGGGCGTTCGCAGAGAAGTTAGCTATACCTCTAGATGTACTCAGTGGCCAGTTCATAACCACCCTACCTTCAGGAGAGATTATGACATCCACACACTGACTCCATGCAGTGCCAGTCAGTATATCAGGCAGAGAGCTTTATGGTGATCTGATCATGCTGGATATGACTAATTATGATGTCATTTTTGGAATGGACTTCCTAATCAAGTACGGTGCCTCCATAGAATGTCATAAAAGGAAAGTCATATTCCAACCTGAAGTAGGAGTTCAGTTTGAATACATCGAAGAACCCAAGAGAAAGGTCAAGAAATTTCTCTCAGCTCTAAAAGCACAGAAACTGCTGGATTCAGGGTGTACCAGATTTCTAGCACATGTAGTCAATACTGAACAAGAGAAGGACCAAAATCTAGAAGAGGTCCCAGTGGTATGTGACTACCCAGCAGTCTTCCCTGACGAGTTACCAGGCTTAGCGCCAGACAGGGAGATAGAGTTTGAGATAGATCTCATTCCAGGTACCAACCCCATTTTAAAAGCACCATACCGTATGGCTCCAGTAGAATTAAGAGAACTTCAGGAGCAACTACAGGAGCTGCTCAACAAGGGCTTCATACGCCCTAGTCATTCACCTTGGGGAGCTCCCGTATTGTTCGTGAAGAAGAATGACGGGTCCATGCGCTTGTGTATAGATTACCGGGCCTTGAACCAAGTGACCATCAAGAACAAGTATCCCTTGCCAAGAATTGACGACTTGTTCGATCAGCTAAAGGGAGCAACAGTGCTCTCAAAAATAGACTTCAGATCGGGATATCACCAGGTGAAAGTTAAGGAATGTGACATCCCCAAGACAACTTTCAGAACAAGATACGGGCACTATGAGTATGTAGTTATGTCTTTTGGCGTAACGAACGCTCTAGCGACTTTCATGGACCTCATGAACAGAGTGTTTCGAGAATATTTAGATAAGTTTGTTATCGTCTTCATCGATGGCATTCTGATATATTCCAGGACTCAGAAGGAACACGCAGAACACCTGAATACAGTATTAGAATTCTTCAACGGAGCCAACTCTATCCGAAATTCTCCAAGTGTGAGTTTTGGCTCTATCAGGTGTCTTTTCTGGGTCACATCATCTCCAATGATGGTGTGATGGTAGACCCCAGCAAAATAGAAGCAGTAAGTAACTGGGTTAGACTGAAGAATGCCAGTGAGATCAGAAGTTTTCTGGGTCTAGCCAGTTACTACAGGAAGTTTATAGAGGATTTCTCCAGAATATCCTCCCCACTGACAGCTCTTACCAGAAAGAACAGAAAGTTTCAGTGGACAGAAGACTGTGAGAATAGTTTTATAAAATTAAAGTGAAGATTGACTAGTGCTCCCATCCTGACTCTTCCAGAGACCACTGACAGCTTTGACATATATAGTGATGCTTCTAAATTAGGACTTGGAGCAACGCTGATGCAGAATGGCAAGGTTATCGCCTATGCCTCTAGACAACTCAAGGATTATGAGAAGAGCTACCCTACTCATGACCTTGATCTAGCAGTAGTAGTGCTCGCTCTCAAGATTTAGAGGAGCTCAGTGTAGGATTTTCACAGATCATCAGAGTCTGAAGTATTTCTTTACTCAGAAGGATCTGAACATGAGGCAACGCAGATGACTTGAGCTTGTTAAGGATTATGACATTGGCATCCTCTACTATCCAGTAAAGCTAATAAGGTAGCAGACACACTTAGCAAGAAATCTAGTGCCACCCTACTAGCTTTGTCTACGATGTCACAACCCCTTCGGAAGGAAATATGAGAGTTCGGACTGGAAATTATAGTTGGGCAGCTCTCCACTTTAACATTAGTGTCAACCCTGCTTGAAGATATCCTGACAGCACAGGACCAAGATCATGACCTTCAGAAAATCAAGCAGGGGATAGCAGAATCAGAAAATGGGGAGTTTCGCCTATCAGATTGTGGGATATTGTACAGCGGTGACCGCTTATGTGTTCTGAACTAAGAAGAGCTCCGAAGGAATATCCTAGAGGAAGCACATGGATCTCCATATGTGATGCATCCTAGTTCTACCAAAATGTACTAAGACCTCAGGGGATGTTTTTGGTGGTCTGGGATGAAGAGAGACATCGCCAGATATGTCAGTACATGTCTGACATGCCAAAGGGTCAAGGCAGAACATCAGAGACTAGGTGGAGTTCTGCAGCCTATCCAGATTCCAGAATGGAAATGGGAAGATATTTCCATGGATTTTATAGTGGGAATACCTAGAACAATGAATGGATATGATGCAATCTGGGTAATAGTTGACAGATTGACAAAGTCTGCCCACTTCCTAGCTATCAGGATCTCCTATTCCATGGAACATCTAGCTCAGTTATACCTCAAGGAGATCGTCAGACTACATGGAGTCCCTAGGACTATCATCTCAGATAGGGACAGTAGGTTCACTTCGCACTTCTGGGAGTACGTACAGACAGCACTAGGCACCAAACTGAAGTTTAGCACAGTTTTCCATCCTCAGACAGATGGTCAAATAGAGAGAGTTAATCAAGTACTAGAAGATATGCTCAGAGCTTGTGCTTTAGATTTTAAGGGCAGTTGGTGCAGATACCTGTGCTTAGCGGAATTCGCCTACAACAATAGTTATCAGGCCACTATCAGCATGGCACCCTATGAGGCTTTATATGGGCGATGGTGTAGATCTCCAATCTGCTGGTACGAGGGTGGTGAGAGGCAAGAGTTAGGCTTATAGACAGATCTTATAAATGATACCACCGTAGCCATACAGCAGATCTGCCAGAGAATAGAAACAACTCAGAGCCGCCAGAAGAGCTATGCTGATACACGGTGCAGACCAGTAGTGTTTGAAGTTGGGGATTTAGTATTCCTCAGAGTGGCTCCCATTAAGGGAGTAATGCGTTTTGGGAAGAAGGGCAAGCTAAATCCCAGATATGTAGGAACTTACCCCATCACTAGAAGAGTTGGCAAAGTAGCATATAAGCTAGAGCTACCTCAGGAGATGTCAGCTATCCACAATATATTTCATATCTCCATGCTGAAGAAGCATATCCCAGATGCCACCCAGGTAATAGAGCCACAGATGGTACAAGTCCGCGAAGATCTCAGTTATGATAGTCGGCCTATTCAAATAATAGACCGAGCAGTTGAGAAATTACGGAACAAGGAGGTACCATTAGTGAAAGTTATATGGCAAAATCACAGAGTAGAAGAAGCAACATGGGAACTAGAGGACAACATGAGGTAGAAATACCTAGAGTTGTTTTAAGTTCGAGGACGAACTTTTTATAAGGTATGGGGGATTGTAACACCTGAAAATTCTCAAAACTAATTTTAGAAATATCCTAGAATTTATTCCGAATTTATGAATATTTTTATAGAATTTTTTCATGGACAAATAAGACAAAAATCAATAAAAATAGAATGCGCAGTAAAAAGACTTAAATGAAGTTTGACCCCAAGACCTTTATTGTGAGAAGAGAATAAACTTACTAAGTGGGATGATTTGTTTACATTAAAATAAAATAGAGGGAAAGATAAATAAGGTAAAGTTAGTTAAATTTTCCCATAAGTATAAAAGGGAAACTTAAGGGTTTTTAGATTTATTCTTTTCCTCACCTTCTCACCGCCGCCCCCTCTCTCTCTTGCGACCATTCCTCTCCCTCTCCTGAGTCTCTCTTCCTCCCTCACTCACGACAAACCAAGGAGGAGGTCCAAGGGTCTTGTGTTAGGCGGGTTCAAGAAGGAGGACACGCTAGGGAATCTTCTCAAGGAGTAGTTCATCGTTAGAGCCTCTCCAAGACTCCAAGGCTCCGAGACTCCAAGGATCTTCCCACTCTCTAAACCCTATGCATTAGAGTTGTAAGAACAAGCGCAGGATGTAAGTACCCCTCACCTGCGGTATAAGTAGCTTCGTTCGTATGCATAATTGTCTTAGTTTTATCTATTTGCAAGTTATGCTCATATGTGAAGATTAACTCCCTCTATAGACTTTAAGGGCACCACTAGATGGGTTGGGCGTGCCTCCCCCTTTAGTTTGGAGTTTAGACGCACCGTCGAGTGCCTAGGGAGTGCCCTTAAAAGAAAAGGGGAGTTTTAGACACGCAAGGTGCTTGAGAAAATGTTAAGAAGCTCCACTAGATGGGCTGGACGTGCTTCCCCCTTTAGTTTGGGGTTTAGACGCACCGTCGAGTGGCTAGGGAGTGTCCTTAAAAGAAAAGGGGAATTTTAGGCACACAAGGTGCTCGAGAAAATGTTAAGAAACTCTAATATGAGTTTTAGCATGTTTATGAAATTAGCTACCCTTGCTTAATGTTTATGGACCCTAGATCATCCATTGGGTGGGCACCTAGATCGCCCCTAGGCTCTAGATCGCCTAGTAGATGCAAGGTTAAAGAACAGAATATTTATGAAAGTATTTTACTTTTTATGGCATGTGCTTGGACTCTGGTTCGTCCATGGGTGGGCTCCTAGATCGCCCCTAGGCCGCTAGATCGCCTAGTAGTACCCTAATAGGTTCGGGATTAGCTAACTCGGATCTATTTAGGGATGTGCGCATTAGCAGTACATTGCCTGGCCCACAAGAGCATGATTACTATTTTCACTTACTATATGTATAAGTTTCAAAATTTCACTAATAACATTAAGTGAAAATAGTTTTAAGATCATGCTTAGTTCAGTTAGATTCTATGAATGTCATATCAATTTAGTTATAAGAATATGATTTAGTCCATGTGCTTAGTATGATGAGTATGTCATGATATCTGTTTAGATTATATGTTTCAATAAGAATAAATGACAAGCATGATATGTTTTCTTACATGTGTTTTCAAAAACATGATTTTCGAAATATGCATTGTTTTGTGAGTAGGATGGTACTTACTAAGCTTTATGCTTATAGTTTCATTTTTCCTTATACAGCAGATAAGGGCAAAGGAAAAATAAAGTAGCGGAAGCGGCAGGGATGATGTGGAGTGTGTGATGGTGGAACTTGGAATAAAAAGAACCTTGGGAACATGCATTATTAGGACGCATTATTAAGAATATTAAATGAATTAGTTTCTTTGACATGTTTATCATTTTCCGCATCTTAAGCACCTTTGTCATGTGGTTAGCATCACTCTTGATATGAGCCTTGCGAGAATTCAAGTATGAGATTATGTATCATGAGTTGATATCATGCAATTATGCCATGCCTAGCTTCTATATGTGATATATTGAGTGATACATTTCAAGTGCATGTTAACTAGTAGTAGAATGCATGGTCTAAGGCTATAGAACCATTTCTTATATAATAGTGCTACTATTGATGCATCAAGGCAGAAACAGTGCTTAGCATTAGTAGCAAGTTGATACAAAGATCATGTTTCTAATTTCATCCTTAGAGATGGTCGATGTATGCTTTATTGTCATGAAAACATGTAGAATATGGCCTAGAATCATTGTATACCTGTTAGTAAGTTTAAATATGAGTTTGTAGTGTTTTTGGTACGAAGTAGGTTGACCTTGGCACGTTTCTGGAATCTGAAAATTCAGATTTCAGAGCTGCCAGTTGACTATGACAGCTACCAGTTGACTGGTCGAGGGAACAGAAACATTCGGGCGAGAGAATCCCAGGTGCAGTGGACTGCACCAGTCGACTGGCAAGATATCAGTCGACTGGTTCAAATGTAAAATAGAAATTGTTGTATGCCTGCTGGTTAGTGCTTCAGTCATGCAATGCTGAGGTTGGGGGATCAAATCCTGGACAATCTAATAAAATTAAAGTTTTTGTTTTATTTTGACTGACCTAGCAGTAAAGTCAACGTAACGACCCTATAGGGTCACGGTTAGTATGGTAGGGTGGTTACAGAGTCTCTTAATTCTGCAGTTTAAGTTATGAATTGTTAGTTCAGTAAATAGCAAAATTTTTGTATTCTCCTAGTTGGTTTAGCATCCAGGAATCAATAATCAATCAGCCAGTTAGTAGCGATTCGCCTTAAAGCATAGTACCAGAAGGCGGGTCGTTACGGAGTGGTATAAGAGCAGGTTCCATCTTTCCACCATACACACATCCAGCATCGTACCTGCAGCTTCCAAGTAAGAGTACCTCTCACATTACTTATGTTTTCTTGCCTTTTCATTTCCTACTTAACTGAAGCATGTTTATAACTCATGGCACTTTAATATAATTATAGTAAATATATAGTCCTCTATTATGTAGATAATGGCTAGAGGACGCCCAAATAGAAGGTCACCAACTACTGAGCCTCAACAGGAGGCAACTTACACAGTGACTCCGCCTAAGCTCAAGGAGATAGTGGCTCAACTCCAGAGACAGATATCTGAGTAGCAGCAAGAGATAGTTACTTTAAGGGCTAATCAGCAGACCACACCTACTGATACGCCAGGACCAAATGTGGAAACTCCAATAGTGATAGAGGTTCCACCTAGAGCACCAATCCCACCAATAGCACCAGAAGCCCCAGCAGTAGGGGCTAGAAGAGAAGCATATCTGGTTCAGTGGCAGAAACTTAAACCAGAGACCTTTTCAGGCACTAGTGAACCGTGGGATGGACAAGCCTGGTTCAAAACCCTGGAGAGTACCATGGAGATCCTGGACTGGCCATAACTTGAGAATGTAAAGTGCACCTCCTTCTGCCTACCAGGAGATGATAGAATGTGGTGGGAAAGGGTGAAGGCCAAGAGAGACATAAATCAGATGACGTGGGTCAACTTCGAAGCTGAGTTCTTCGAAGAATTCTTTCATATACGGGTTACTAACAGGCATTATGATGAATTCACTGAAATTCATCAAGGTAACCTATCAGTAGAGGAAGTCGTGAAGAGATTCAACAGACTGGCTCGCCTGTGCCCTGAACTGGTCAACACTGAACGAGAGCGAGTCAGGCTAATGCTCAAGATGCTAAGGCCAGAAATAGCCTTGAATGTCGCCAGCGGCGTCCATAGGTCGTAAACCTCAGAAGAACTAGTTAGCAGTGCTCTGATCACCGAGCACTACCTGAACAACATGCAATAGCAGAAGTCAGTCATGACAGAAAGTAATGGCCTAGCAGAAGTCAGTTATGACAGAAAGTAATGTTGATATCATGCAATTATGTCAAGCCTAGCTTCTACATGTGATATGTTGAGTGATACATTTCAAGTTCATGTTAACTAGTAGTAGAATGCATGGTCTAAGGCTATAGAACCATTTCTTATATTATAGTGCTACTATTAATGCATCTAGATAGAAATAGTGCTTAGCTTTAGTAGCAAGTTGATACAAAGTTCATGTTTCTAATTTCATGCTTAGAGATGGTCGAAGTATGCTTTATTTGTTAGTGATATGAGAGAAGTATCCTAAGACAATCGCCTTATGATTGTAATCATTTATTTTAATAAATGAATATTCACTATTTGAGTATACATGTTTGTGTATTTGATTGAGATCTTAAACTCATTTACTGAATGTCCACAATACAATTCACAGCATGAGAGAATTTGTGATGAATTCACAACTAGTGATTATCTCTACATGTGCAATTGTGAAGTATTGAAATTGTCCCTATTCGATGAATTGATAAATATGGACACTATCAATTCAGTTGAGACTAGCATGGGTTATTCTCTAATCAGCTGATTCTTACTGGCTGGTGATATTGAGATGTCCGGAGATAAACATGAATGCTAGTTAAGGGAACTAGTTCATTGGAGTGACTGGCTGTAAAACTTCATATGGTAGTCTACATATAGATATATCAGTGTTGTTCTTACTGCAGCTTAAGTGCGATGTTCCCTTGACTTACGGTGTTCAAGTCATCTTGGTTATGGAGACTTATACTTTGACATCTTAAGAAAGCGTCTCTAAGGAGGTGTGGGCCCAGGATGATTGGGTATAAGCCGAAGTGCCCGAAGATGTTTGAACAGCCAACAAAGGATTCACCACTCCTTGCGAGGAGATGTATACCCGAGGCCTATCGTCGGATTGTTACTCGAAGCCTCTTGCCAGAGCATGACATGTTCAGAGTATGAATCTCTTAAATACATGAGAGTAATTAGAATCCAGTAGGATGAGAAAACGTTACTTGGGCTAGGTGTCACGTAGTCAGCCTAGTGGGGACTGACACACATAGACCATGTTCTGAACCAAGTGGGTATAAGATGGTGAAGGGAATGGGGCATGATTCATTATAGCTGCTGAAGGGTTTCAGAATTGTTTCTCAGGTCAACCGTTGATCTTTCGATTAATTGGGGATCATGATGTACTACTAGGTGCCACTCATGATCGTTCTATAATTGATTAATTATAGACGGCCAACATAAATCGAATGCCTATTTAGTCACATGCACTATGAGTAATCCGAGGGATTTAAAACGAGTTGAAAATTGGATTTTCCAATCAAGAGAGATTAGGTTTGGTTGAGCCAAACGATAAGTCAAATCTGAATTTTTCAGAGACGCATCGAAAGCGTAAAATGGCTAAGTCTTTTGAAGACTTAATAAATGAATTAAATAAGTTTAATTCTTTGGGGCGTGGCTTGGACGGGCCGGCCAAAGAGGGCCTCCATCCTCTTTGCTTGGCTGGCCAGAACAAAGGGAGACAACCAATTTTTGGATCAATTTATAAAATAATCCAAGTATGGTTTGTTTTATAATAAACCAAGGTTTGGTTTATTTCTTCATGGAAATTAAAATGAACCATGGATTGGTTTATTTTATAAAATCAATCATGGATTGATTTACCATGTTAAGGAAATTTATTCCATAGATGAAAAGAGACTTGATTGATTTTTATCATGAATTAAAATATGATTTTAACTATGATATAAAATCAAACTTGGCGTGATGGAATAACTTATTCCATATTTGAGAGGCTTGATGGTTGAGAGGTTACTATATAAAGGACCCAAGGCAGGGCTTGGAAAACAATTGAATAGATTAAGGCATAGGGTTTCTCCCTCTCTTTCTCTCCTTCTCTTCTCCCCTTCTTGCCGTGCGCCAACCATCCCCAAGAAGGAGCACCAAGCCTGCCGCCCCTGCCCTTTCCCTGTCGGCCATCCTTTTGTGGTTAGTCTTCCAACTTCTCTCTTGGTTTTTCTTGTCGCGTTCTCGGAGAATCTAGTAGTTCTCGAGAACACGAAACTCGTGGCTTTGCGAAGTCATCCCGAAGATACTCGGCATAGACGCGAATAGAGGCAGAGCTTCCAAGGGACGCTTACGGTTGGATCTCGTCCCTTCCTTCGAGTTATGCGAGGTAATATGTAAATTAGTTTACGTTTCTACAAAATTTTAAATATATGATCATGTCTACACAAGATAAAATTGCATGCTTAGATGTGTGGTTAAATAATCTGAGAAATTATTTATGCTAAATCTTCCGCTGCACGTAATTAATTTTAAAATTACGAACCCGCATCCATGTCAACATGCACTCGGTCCTAGCAGTGGTATCAGAGCCATGTTTGTGTTCGACATAATCATATAATTGTTTTTACGAAAAGCTTTGTCATGATCTCAATTTTGGAAAATTTTCCAATTATGGAAACTTTCAAATTATGATAAATTTTCGATTTAGGAATTTCAATATTTGGAAATCCTCATGAAATTTTACAAACTTTTGAAATATCTCTGTTTCTGAAATTTTATGATAATTGTGAAAACTTACCATTTTTGGAAACTTTTCAATTTTGGAAATTTCCATTTTTGGAAATACGTAAGTTTTCTTTGTACCAGAAACTTACAATTATTCTGAAACCCTTTTATTTTCGGAAACTTTCCATTTATGGAAAGCTCGCAATTTTGGGCACTTTCTTTCAAGAAAGTCTAGACAAATTATTGAAATATTAATTGGCATTTAAATTCATAATTAGAAATTAAATTATTTAAAAATTTCTTTATTTTGGATTGAGCCTCGGGGAGTCGTCCAATTTAAAGTTAGTTGTTATAATTAAATTTCCTAAATTGGATTTAAGTTGTCAAATGTATAATTTGGATTGAACATCGGGGAGTCGTCCAAATTAAGTTATTGATATTAATTTTCCATAAATAAAATATGTGATCAAATCTTGAAAATTTTTGAGGTGATTCTCAAACGATAATTTACTTATTCGATTTATGAGGTGATGCTCTTACATATTATTATCTCCAAAATTAATTAGGGAAATTATTTCCTATTTCCTTAAATAAGATTTTCATGAAAATAATATGTTGTTGGATTAAAGGAATCTGTCTCTTAATTTAATAAGATTTGATTTAGAAAAATCAAAGCCTTAAACATATTAATTCCGAAATTGATTATGATAATTTAGGAAATTGTTTCCCAAAAACAATTCCTTGAATAAAGTATGAAATTAAAATTAGGAAATCAGGTTCCTTATTCAATTAATGAGACTTAATAAATTAAGTCACATACATACTTTGTTAAGGAAATCGTTAGAACATGACATAATTACATGTCATGAATGTGCATAAAAGAAAAGGATGAGACCCAAAACCCCTTACAAAATATTAAGGCCAACACCTTCCATTAATATGGTTAGAACTGGAGTTTTGTTTCTCGTTTGGGTTGATGGACACATCCATGCCCGGCTTGAACCTCAACATGTTTAAACTATGGAATTACTTTATGATTAATATAGTTGGAGTCAGAGGTCAATCCTTAGTTTTAGTTGTTGGACACATCCAAGCCTGACTAAACGGTTGAATGAGCTCCAACCTTGTTAAAACTATTTCTTGATTAATGGGTCAGCCTTAAGCTTGGAGTATCGATTTGTTGTGCCACAGCCAAGGTCAATGTAAAGAGAGGTGCAGTTGGGTGCTATGTATATTGTTGCATACTTGTTAATGAGTTAACAACCCAATGATTTATGCAAACATTCAATTAGTTGATAGCATAATGTGATAGTTACATATGTATAATATGTAATCAGTATAATTACCTACCTTCATAGCTAAGAATAATTTGATGGACTCTAGCCATGGTTGTTCTTATCTATGGTTGGATATCAACCTATTTGGAGATGTTCCTACGATCTCCCGAATTGATAAAAAGGGTTATTAAATTCGAAAAATAAATAGGATTTAATTAATGTATATTGATTCATTCTTATCACATAAGCTCAATTTGTATTTCTAGGATAATCACCTGATCATGTCTTCTCTGAATTTGCGTTCCATTTTGGACATCAATAAGCTGACTGGGCCAAACTTCATGGACTGGCTTCGAAACCTGAGGATAGTTCTCAAGGCGGAAAATTTGCTTATGTCCTTTAAGAACAACTTCCCAACCATCCTCCTGAAGATGCAACTCCAGACCAGTTAGTGGCCTATCAGAAACATGTGGCCGATTCTGAACTTGCGAGTTGCATCATGCTAGCCGCTATGGTACCTGAGCTACAAAAGCAGCATGTGTTGGGACCGGGTGCATGTTGACAAGGATACAGGTTCGTAAAATTTCAAATTTTTACGTGCAGAGGAAGAATTAGCATAAAATAATTTCTCAAATTATTTTAACCACCTATCTAGCATCCAACCTTATGATGTGTGGACATGATCATAAATTAAAACTTTGCGGAAAAGTAAACTAATTTACTAAGTACCTCGCGTAACTCGAAGTAAGGGACGAGATCCAACCGTAGCGTCCCTTGGAAGCTTCGCCTCTATTCACGTCCACGCCGAGTTCTCTTCGGGATGACTTCGCAAAGCCACGATTTTTATGCCGACGAGAACTACTAGATTCTCTAAAGGCACAACTAAAACAACAAGAGAAAAGAATGGAAACTAACCAACAAGAAACGGAATCAAAATTCCGGGAAGAGAGGAGTTGCGATCCGCTTCTTCTTCTTCTTGTTTGGCTCCTTCTTGGTGATGGTTGCTCACGCCAACCCTTGGAAGGGTGAGGGTGCGCCGGCCCTAGGTTGGACTAGGGGTGCCGGCCCTAGGATGAACAAGGGGCGCCGGCCCTAGGAGGGAAGGAGAAGGAGAGGAAGAGAATAAGAGAGAGAGAGGGAGAGAATTAATCTCTTGATTACTCTATTGATTGGAATTCAAGGCTAGCCTTGGTTCCTTTATATAGTAACCTCTCCCTTGCCAAGTCTCCCTCTTAACGGAATTTTCATAAGAAATTTATCCTATAAATTCTCTTATTAATTATTCCGTTTAAGCCAAGTTGTATTATAACTAACTCTATAATAAAACAAATACCTTCTCTCCTTTTATTATGGAATAAATTTTATAAGAAATTTATAAATTTTCTTATTATGAAAAAATCAATTCATAATTGATTTTATAAAATTAAAATAAACCATTCCATGGATCATTTTAATTTCCATAAAAAGGGAATAAATTTTTATAAATTTCTTTATACAAATTTATTTATCCATAATTTATAAAACAAATCGCGCTAGATTTATTTTATTAATTAAACCAAATAAATTGGTTTCTCCCCATTGATGTGGCCAGCCAAACCGAGCCGAACCCAACGCGAATTAAACTCATTTAATTCGCCCAATAAGCCTTCAAAAGACTTAGCCATTTTAAGTTTTTGTTGCGCCTCTGATTAACTCAGATTCAACTTATTTCTCTTGATCGGAAAATCCAATTTTCAACTCGTTTTAAATCCCTCAGATTACTCGTGGTGCGTGTGACTAAATAGGCTTTCGATTTATGTTGGCCGTCTATAATCAACTAATTATAGAACGATCATGAGTGGCACCTAGTAGTACATCATGACCCCCAATTAATCGAAAGATCAACGGTTGACCTCAGAAGTAATTCTGAAACCCTTCAGCAGCTCTAATGAATCGTGCCCCATTCCCTTCACCATCTTATACCCACTTGGTTCAGGACATGGTCTAATTGTGTCAGTCCCCACTAGACTGACTACGTCACACCTAGCCCAAGTAGTGTCTTTCTCATCCTTTGGATTTCTAATTACTCTCATGTATTTAATAGACTCATACTCTAAACATGATATGCTCTGGCCAGAGGCTTGGAGTAACAATCCGACGATAGGCCTGGGTATACATCTCCTCGCAAGGAGTGGAGAATCCTTTGTGGGTTGTTCAAACATCTTCGGGCACTTTGGCTTATACCCAATCATCCTGGGTCCACACCTCCTTGGAGATGCTTGCTTAAGATGTTAAAGTATAAGTCTCCATGACCAAGATGACTTGAACACCGGAAGTCAAAGGAACATCGCACTTAAGCTGCAGTAAGAACTTCATTGACAAATCTATGTAGATTACCATATGAAGTTTTACAGCTAGTCACTCCAATGAACTAGTTCCCTTAACTAGCATCCATGTTTATCTCCGGACATCCCAATGTCACCAGCCAGTGAGAATCAGCTGATTAGAGAATAACCCATGCTAGTCTCAACAGAATCGATAGTGTCCGTTTTTATCAATTCATCGACTAGGGACATTTTCAATACTTCACGATTGCACATATAGAGATAATCACTAGTTGTGATCCCATCACAAATTCTCTTATTCTGTGAATTGTATTGCGGACATTCAGTAGATGAGTTTAAGATCCCAATCAAATACACTAATATGTATACTCAAATAGTGAATTATCATTTATTAAAATAAATGTTTACAATCATAAGGCGATTGCCTTAGGACACTTCTCTCATATCACTAACAGCATGAGCATATGGGTGCTCATACCTTAGCCTTCCATCTTCATGAGCTGTTTGACGAGCAAGCGAGATCCGAAAGGTTTGAGGTCTCCAAACTCCTCTTCACCTCTAAGATGTAGGAAGGCACTTCTGTCTCACAGTTTGTGTTGAAGATATTGGGGTACATTGAGCGACTAGGCACACTCAGATTTGTAATGGATCATGAACTAAGTATTGAATTAATTCTGCATTGTTTGCCCAAGAGTTACTCACAGTTTGTGATGAACTATAGGATGAACAAACTGGAGACTACCATTCCTGAGTTGCTTAACCTGCTGAAGACTGTAGAGCCTTCTGTAAAACAGGATCAGAAGACGGTACTGTTAGTTGGTACCTCAAAGAAAGGCTCTAAGAGGAAGCCCAAAGAACAAAATAAGGGAAGGAATAAAAAGGCTAAAAAGATTGAAAAGGCACCAAAAGGCACTTTCCATTACTGCGGCAAGGAGGGCCACTAGCGAAGAAACTGCAAGGTTTATCTTGAGTCCTTGAAGAAGAAGGCATCCGATGCCCCATCCTCTTCAGGTATCTTCGTTATTGAATGACACTCTATTTCCTCGTACACCTGGGTACTTGATACTGGGTGTAGCTCACATATATGTAATGACATACAGGGGCTAAGGAATAGAAGAAGACTCATCAAGGGAGAAGCGAATTTGTGAGTTGGAAAGGAGCAAAGATTGCTGCTGTTGCCATCGGAACATATTTGCTAAAGTTCCCTACTGGACTTGTCTTAGAATTGGATAATTGTTATTTTGTTCATTCATTAATAAAGAACATTGTATCTATTTCATGCTTGAATGAAAAGGGTTATCATTTAAATTTTAGTAACAATTGTTGTTACATAACTTTAAATGGTGTTCTTTATGGGACCGAAACTTTATGCAATGGTATCTACACGTTAGATTTATCCGGTGACGTTTTCAATATCGAAGTTAGCAACAAACGTGCTCGAATAGATAATCAAATAGACTCCTATACGTGGCATTGTTGTCTTGCCATGTAAGTAAGAAACGCATGACCAAATTACACCGATGTAGAATTCAGGAATCATTTGAACCCGGTTCATTTGATACATGCGAATCATGCTTAAAAGGCAAGATAACCAAATTACCCTTTTCCGGAAAAGGTAAACCAGTGGGAGAATTGCTTAGTCTAATACATACTGATGTATGTGGACCAATGTCAACTCTTGCACAAGGAGGTTATAGCTACTTCAATACCATTATTGATGATCACTCACGATTCAGGTATGTGCTCTTAATAAAACACAAATCTGAAGCTTTTGAGAAATTCAAAAAGTTCAGAAGTGAAGTAGAGAAACAGCTTGGCAAAAGTATTAAGATACTTCGATCTGATCGGGGTGGTGAATACTTAAGTCAAGAGTTTCAAGATTATCTTAGGGACAATGGGATATTGTCTCAATGGACTCCGCCATATACACCACATCATAATGGTGTATCTGAGAGGCGTATCCGAACCTTGATGGACATGGTTAGATCTATGATGAATCATGCAACTCTTCCAAAATCCTTTTGGGGCTATGCGCTTAAGATAGCTATTTACTTACTACTCCATATGAGACGTGGAATATTAAGAAACCTCATTTATCTCACCTAAAGATATGGGGTTGTCCTGCTTATGTAAAGCGGACTGTATCAGACAAATTGGATGCTAAGTCTGATAAATGTCTATTTATTGGATACCCTAACGAAACGAATGGTTACCAATTCTATCATCCCTTGGAACAAAAGGTGTTTGTTTCAAGGCATGCTGTATTTCTAGAAAAAGAATTTCTTTTACAAGAAAACAGTGGGAGTAGCATTGAACTTGAAGAAGTTCAAGAAACTCCAATAGACATTACAGAGACACCTAGTCTAGACCCACAACCAATAACACATAATGATGAGCTATCAGTTGAACCTAAAACAACACCACTTCTTCGTAGGTCTGATAGGACACGCAATATTCCAGAGAGATATAGATTTCTCATAAGTGAATTAAACGACGTGTTACTCATTAACGATGACGAACCTATCAGTTATGAAGATGTTTTGAAAAATTCAGAAAGGGATAAATGGCTTGAAGCCATGAAGTCGGAAATGGATTCCATGTACAAAAATCAAGTATGGGACTTGGTTAACCCACCTGAAGGGATTAAGCCCATAGGGTGCAAGTGGGTTTTCAAGAAGAAAACCGACATGGAAGGTAATGTTATTACCTTTAAGGCTAGATTAGTGGCAAAAGGATTTCGTCAGAAACAAGGAATTGATTATGACGAAACCTATTCGCCAGTAGCTATGCTTAAATCCATTCGGATGCTCCTGGCCATAGCAGTTCATTATGATTATTAGATATGGCAAATGGATGTGAAAACAGCTTTCCTTAATGGAAATCTGCTTGAGGATGTATACATGATACAACCTGAAGGTTACACATCGGTTAATAAAACCAAAGTATGCAAGCTTCGGCAATCCATATATGGACTAAAACAAGCATCTAGGAGCTGGAACATCCATTTTGATGAGACAATCAAAGAGTTTGATTTCTCACAAAATCCTGACGAACCTTGTATGTACAAGAAGGTTAGTGGGAGTGCAATCGTATTCCTAGTGTTATATGTCGATGACATATTAATTATAGGAAACGATATATCAGTCTTACAGTCAGTTAAAATTTGGTTGTCTAAAACTTTCTCCATGAGAGACCTGGGAGAAGCAACCTATATCCTTGGGATTAGAATCTATAAAGATAGATCAAAATGATTGCTTGGTATTTCGCAGTCTACATATATAGACCGAGTGCTAGAAAGGTTTAGCATGTCGGAATCCAAGAAAGGTTACCTTCCCATCAGGCATGGGATCAACCTTTCGAAGTCTATGTGTCCGCGCACAAAAAACGAGAGGATTTGGATGAATAAGATTCCTTATGCATCCGCGATAGGATCTATCATGTATGTTATGTTATGTACTAAGCCCGATGTATCGTATGCTCTGAGCGTCACAAGAAGATACCAGTCTGATCCAGGAATGGATCATTGGGCAGCTGTCAAGACAATCCTCAAGTACTTAAGAAGAACTAAGGATTTGTTCCTAATATATGGAGAAGGTTATATGGTAATACGTGGGTATACAGATGCCAGTTTCCAGACATATAAGGATGACTCCAAATCTCAGTTCGAATACGTATTTGTTTTGAATGGAGGTGCAATAAGTTGGAAGAGTTCCAAGCAAGACACCGTAGCAGATTCTACCACGGAAGCTGAATATATTGCAACTTCGGAGGTCCATGTCGACAAGGATACGAGTTCGTAAAATTCAAAATTTTTACGTGCGGCGGAAGAATTTGTATAAAATAATTTCCTAAATTATTTTAACTTCGTATCTAACATGCAACCTTATGGCGTGTTGACATAATCATAAAATAAAACTTTGCGAAATAGTAAACTAATTTACCAAGTACCTCATCGAGTTCTCTTCGGGATGACTTCGCAAAGTCACGAGTTTTGTGCCGACGAGAACTACTAGATTCTCTATAGGCACAACTTGAAAAATCAAGAGAGGAAAGATAGGAAACTAACCAAGAAGAAAACGGAATCGAATTCCGGGAGGAGAGGAGTCGCTATCCGCTTCTTCATCTTCTTGTTCGGCTTCTCCTTCTTCTTGTTAGCTCACGCCAACCTCAAGGGGAGGAGAGGGTTGCGCCGGCCCTAGATGGAGGAAGGTGGGTGCAGGCCCTAAATCTCCAAGTGGGCGCCGACCCTAAGGGAGGAGAGGGGAGAAGAGAAGAGAGAAAGAGGGAGAGCTCTTCACAACTTAATTAGTTGATTAGTTAGGAATAAGGGATTGCCTTAGGTTCCTTTATATAGTAGCAACTCCTTTGCTAAGTCTCCCTCTAAACCGAATTAATGGATTTAACGGAATTAGTTATAAGAAATTTACCTTATAAATTTTCTTATTAATTATTCCGTTTAAGCCTAGTTTTATTATAACTAATTTATAATAAAACAAATTAGTTATCATAAGAAATTTATCCTATAAATTCTCTTATGAATTTTATTATAACTAACTTTATAATAAAACTAATTAATTATCATAAGAAATTTATCCTATAAATTCTCTTATGAATTATTCCGTTTAAACCAAGTTTTATTATAATTAATTTATAATAAAACAAATTCCTCTTCTCTTTAAATTATAGAATAAATTTTATAAGAAATTTATAAACTTTCTTATTATGGAAAAATCAATTCATAATAGATTTTATAAAATTAAAATAAACCCAATTCATGGATTATTTTAATCTTCCATAAAAGAATAAATTTCTATAAATTTATTTATATAAATTTCTTTATACAAATTTATTTATCCATAATTTATAAAATAAATCGCGCTGGATTTATCTTATTAATTAAACCAAAATTAATTGGTTTTCTCCTCTTATAGTGGCCGGCCACCAAAGGGGGTTTTGGCACCCTCTTTGGCTGGCCAAACCAACCCAGACCGACGCGAATTAAACTCATTTAATTCGCCCAAAAACCCTTCAAAAGACTTAGCCATTTTTAGCTTCCATTGCGCCTCTGACTAACTCAGATTCGACTTATTTCTCTTGATCGGAAAATCTAATTTTCAACTCGTTTTAAATCCCTCGGATTACTCGTAGTACGTGTGACTAAATAGGCTTTCGATTTATGTTGGCCGTCTATAATTAACTAATTATAGAACGATCATGAGTGGCACCTAGTAGTACATCATGATCCCCAATTTGTAACGCCCGACCTTATATCTACCCTAAAGGCGGGGTTACGGGTCCATACATTTATATCATCCAATCATGTTAAACATGTATATCCAAACAGAACAGTTACAATACATGAACTAGTAATAAGCATGCTTATTGAAAACTAATTTACCAAGCAAGGTTTTTCATTTCTTTTATATCTACATGCATTTACAACCTAATATGAAAATCATTTAACACACTATAGCATGAAATCTCAAGTAAGAATATAGCAAGAGTTATCTAGTCTTAGATACATGCAAAAGAAGCATATACAAAAGAAGCATTCATAAGCAACCGAAAATAGTAAACATCTAGCATTTTACTGAGCATGCATACTATAGGAATTAGACATTGATAATAGTATTATCTAACATGACTTAGGTTCCATATCTCTAACAGTAGAGTAGTCACAATCATCTTATATTCAGAGTATAGTAATACAATTTCAATCTTTTATCGGAAGCAGTTAGATTCTAGACAAACTAAGGTAGATAGAATCTTTCATCCTTTCCCGAGCCATCACCACACACATCCTCTAGCCTTCCCTCTGCCTCTTCCTTTAATTCAAGTATTTCTTACCGCTATCTACAGCATAAGAAAACAACATGAACTAGTAAGCAAAACATGCTTAGTAAGAATCCGGGCCTACTCGCAAAATCCATATCGATACATCATATCATGTACTCAGTAATCAAGATAGAACACGATTAAGCATCATAAGCATCTTATCAAAGCATCATAAACATCACATCAATTTATCTCTAAGTACTTTACGGAACAAGATTATCACATGATGAGAAAAGTATGCTTTTCAAAAGGTTCCATAATGGTAAGTACTTCAAAATATCATATCATCATCCAGGGCCCAGTTGTAGTACCACATCATGCGCGTTCCCTAATAAATTGGGGTAGCGAGCCACCAATCTAATTAGAGCAGGACCCTTCCGTCCTACCAATGCCATGACCTTAACATGCACATTGGATTTGTTTAACGACCCCCTTCCGAGTCGGGTACACAACTTTCAAAGTAAAGTAATTTATCATGCAATTACTCATATATGTGTATGCCTAAAGGTACTCTTAATCTCTTCTCAAAAGGACACACCACACATTCGGGTGCTCTTGATCCCCTAGGGACACACCACACATTCGGGTGCTCTTGATCCCAGTTTTAATAGAGTAACCCTTTTTAGGCATATTATCAAACACATCATGTTTATATCATCAAGGTGCCCCATGGGCTATAAGGCATGCTTTTATACCTAACAAGATAGATCATATAATTTATACACACATCACATATGTAGTAGCATGCTTCATGGTCTCATTAGGTACTTCCCAACCCTAGAACTAGGGTTGGCCGAAACATACAAGTAAGGGGATTTGATTTTCCAAGCAAGCATTCATTCAAGCATTTCTACAACCACCTCAAGTACCTTTCATGTCAACAATTGAAACATGGTTTATATCTCATATTGGGATTAGCATCCACTAACCCTAATTTACAAGGGGTGGCCGAATGATAAGGTGGGGTTTCTAGGGTTTTTGGACAAGTCATCATTCACAAAACAACACACATATATATACAACATTTCATCTACCATTCTAATCATGGGAACATAATAGGATAGCAAGCCACACAAAACCCTAACTTTCCTTCTTTGGCCGAAAGTTGTAGGGCACTAAAACCCTAATTCTTGTCATCACACATGATGGAAAAATAACATAAATTCATACCCTAAGTTCCTAGGGATATCCTCATGCATCAAGAAGCAACCAAAGCCCATAAGTGGGTGGTGGCCGAAACTTTGTAGGGTACCAAACCCTAACTTTTGGCCTTCCAAAAATATTTGGAAACAACACATATGTATATAAAATCCCTAGGGTTACTAGCATGCATCAAAGTTTGATCAAAACCCTTCTCTTGGACCCCTTACAAGGAGTGGCCGAAACTTCCTTAAGGAAGTCCTTGTGATTTTTTTTTCCAAAGAATTAACCAAGCATACATTCAATAGCAATTATGCCACAGGCGAGAGGACACTTACATCCTAGCGCTGGAATTTAACCTTCTTTAAATCGTAGGGTACCCTACACTTGGAGGGTATGCGAAGATCCTTTTCTTCCAAATCTTCTCTCTAGTATTCCTTGGTCTTGGTAGAGAGAAATAACACTTGGCTTCCCTCCTTGCAATTGCCCTAGGGTTAGAACCCTTGGATGAGGTTTTCGAAAATGGACAAGGGGAGAAGATGAAGGAGGTTTCGGTTTTGGAGAGTGAGGAAGAAGATAAAAAAAGGAGGAAGTTATTCCAACTCCCTTATTTATACTTCTCTCATGAAAAGACATGTCTCTTCACTCTTACACACTTAACAAGCATGTTTCTTATTCTCTCAACAAGAAACAATGCTTGGTGTAGTGGTTAAGACATGGAGAGTGCAACTAGGAGGTTCAAGGTTCAATCCTTGCTCCTTCCTTTTTATCACCTTTTGCACTAATCCATATCAAAGCCCATTAAGCCAAGTCCATCATGAAATTTCATAATATTTCATGTTTATGAATTCATAATATTCCTAATATTTTTCCTGAATTCATAACATTATTAACATAATATTTTATAAATATTATTCACATAACATTTCATGATAATAATATTTCATGTATTCATGACATTTCATAGCATGTGATTGCATGAAATTTATATCATTTCATTATAACCATTTTCATACATTGTCATGATTTTACATTGACAAATTTGGGGTGTTACACAATTAATCGAAAGATCAACGGTTTGACCTCAAAAGAAATTATTCTGAAACCCTTCAGCAGCTCTAATGAATCGCGCCCCATTCCCTTCACCACCTTATACCCACTTGGTTCAGGACACGGTCAATGGTGTCAGTCCCCACTAGGCTGACTACGTCACACCTAGCCCAAGTAATGTCTTACTCGTCCTTTAGATTTCTAATTACTCTCATGTATTTTAGAGACTCTCACTCTAAACATGATATGCTCTGGCCAGAGGCTTTGAGTAACAATCCGACGATAGGCCTGGGTATACATCTCCTCGCAAGGAGTGGTGAATCCTTTGTAGGCTGTTCAAACATCTTCGGGCACTTCGGCTTATACCCGATCATCCTGGGTCCACACCTCCTTGGAGATGCTTGCTTAAGATGTCATAGTATAAGTCTCTATGACCAAGATGACTTGAACACCGCAAGTCAAAGGAACATCGCACTTAAGCCGCAGTAAGATCTTCATTGACATATCTACATGTAGATTCCCATATGAAGTCTTACAGCTAGTCACTCTAATGAACTAGTTCCCTTAACTAGCATCCATGTTTATCTCCGGACATCCCAATGTCACCAGCCAGTGAGAATCAGCTGAATAGAGAATAACCCATGCTAGTCTCAACAGAACTGATAATGTCCGTATTTATCAATTCATCGACTAGGGATATTTCCAATATTTCACATTTGCACATTTAGAGATAATCACTAGTTGTGATCCCATCACAAATTCTCTTATGCTGTGAACTGTATGGCGGACATTCAGTAGATGAGTTTAAGATCCCAATCAAATACACAAACATGTATACTCAAATAGTGAATTATCATTTATTGAAATAAATGTTTACAATCATAAGGCGATTGCCTTAGGACACTTCTCTCATATCACTAACAAACTCCCACTTGGCCTAATGCCAATCGCTACGGTATCCAATACCACAGGCTCTAACATGACCCTCAAACTTGCTTTGAGGCAAGGCCTTAGTTAAAGGATCCGCTATATTCCTTTCAGTGGGAACTCTCTCAATTTGTATGTCATTCCTGTTGGTGAGAGCCCTAGAGCCGATCATGTAATGATTGTATGGACTAATTTGTATCATATTCCTATGTATAAATAAAGGCATGTTTTATGGTTATTATACTTACGTGTATTTGTGCCAATTAGCTAAGTATAATAATGTCCTTGAGTAGAAGGTTCTTATCTATATCAATCGATTGGTTGAATCGATAGTGAGATGATATAGAGAACACTACTCTAAATAATTCCTAGTCGAGTATTAACATTCAGGGACAATGTTAATACGTAGAGACTAGCATGTGAGTCAACATGATGACTTGATCTCACAAGTCATGGATATAGAGATATCAAGTTGACACATGGGTATGCATTGGAGAATGTATACTGAATGACCCGCCATGAGAAAGTATCATGGATCGTTATATGAGTGTCATATACTTTCTCATGTGGCTATTAGTATGACTATTAGTCCTTGGACCTGAAGTCACCATGGATTCCTACATAAGGAGTTACGTACTTTGGCTTCGTCAAACGTCACCCGTAAATGGGTGGACTATAAAGGCGATTACTGGGTATGTAACAAATTATGGAGAGGGATGTGAGTGATGTAGATGGGATCTATCCCTCCTATATGACGGGAGCGATATCGTATTCTTGATAGAGTTAGACCACAAAGTGCATGGCCATGCCCAAGTGAGTCAATATGAGATATTGAGCTCATTTGATTAGTGTGTGTCTACTTGGAGTTCAAGGTATAGATTGACTCGAGGATGACACGGTCTATGCCTCAATTGAGTCAATCTAGATATCAAGGATAGAGGGACATTATCATATATTGTGAGAGTCACAATTATTAGTCACAAGGTGATGTTGGATCTCAACATTCTTGTAACTTGGGTAGCAATGATGTGTTGCTAGATACCGCTCATTGCTTATGTTTCTAAGAGGTTAGAAGCATTGCCAACGTTACAAGAACCTATAGGGTCACACGCAAAGAACAAATAGATGGAGAAAAATTGAAGTCAAGTTTGACTTGGCTAAATATGGAAAGTCCATAAAAGGCAAGTTTGACTTGACCTAAATCCAAATCAAGTTTGACTTGACTTGGTTCCACTTCAAGTTAGACTTGACATGGGAGAAGAAATGGAGTCAAGTTTGACTTGACTATTTATGGAAAGTCCATAAAAGGCAAGTTTGACTTGACCTAAATCCAAATCAAGTTTGACTTGACTTGGTTCCACTTCAAGTTAGACTTGACATGGGAGAAGAAATGAAGTCAAGTTTGACTTGACTATTTATGGAAAGTCCATAAAAGGTAAGTTTGACTTGACCAAAACCCACCTCACCTTTGTTTGACCAAGTGATGACTTGGTTTCCCCCCATTTGAATTTCGAATTCAAATTAAAAAGGGATATGGAAGGCCACCTAATGGCACTTAATAGCCATTATGGCCGGCCACCTAATGGCCATTAATGGCCATTAAGTGGCCGGCCACCATGAAGGAACAAAACCGATGTTTTGTTTCATTCGGGCGTGGGTGAGGCTTTTCTTCTTCTCTCTTGATTCTTGGTGGAGTGCTTCTTCGACCTCTCCTCTTGGCCGAAAGCTATAGGGTGCTAGCACACCTAAGCTTTTGATCCATCTTCATTTGTTCGCGTGGATACGTATAGAGGAGTGTCTGTTTTGACACTCTAAGAGATCCGGCGGCCTTTTGGACAAGCGGGAAAGCGAAGGGCTACGCGTCAAGGGTAATGATTCTTATCATGTAGATCTAATGTAGATTAAACTCGTACTCGTAATTTATTTTATGTTCGCACGGATCCGTGGCCGAACTTCTGGGGTTTCCGCAACGCAAAAAGCGGTTTTTGTGGCCTAGAATTTCCAACAATTCCTACTTATAATCTCTCTGATCAGATGATAGCGGCGAAGCACGTGTTTGGATCGCTGATGAGACCTTGGTTCCTTTGCTTGTGCAATAGCTCCATTGTTGTCGCAGTAAACCGGCATTGCTTCATCAATGGTTGGAACCATGCCAAGTTCAGAGACGAACTTCTTGATCCAGACTGCTTCCTTTGCTGCTTCCGAAGCTGCGATATATTCCGCTTCCGTGGTGGAATCCGCTATAGTATCTTGTTTGGAACTTTTCCAACTTACTGCGCCTCCATTCAAAGTAAATACGTATCCAGACTGCGATTTGGAGTCATCCTTATCTGTCTGAAAACTGTCATCTGTATACCCACGTATTACCATATCTCCTTCTCCATATATTAGGAACACATCCTTAGTTCTTCTTAAGTACTTAAGGATTGTTTTAACAGCCGCCCAGTGATCCATTCCTGGATCCGACTGGTATCTGCTTGTGACTCTCAAAGCATACGATACATCAGGCCTAGTACATAACATAGCATACATGATAGATCCTATCGCGGATGCATAGGGAATCTTATTCATGCAAATCCTCTCGTCTTCTGTGCGCGGACACATAGACTTTGAAAGGTTGATCCCATGCCTAATGGGAAGGTAACCTTTCTCGGATTCCGACATGCTAAACCTTTTTAGCACTCGGTATATATATGTAGACTGCAAAAGACCAAGCAACCGTTTTGATCTATCTCTATAGATTCTAATCCCAAGGATATAGGTTGCTTCTCCCAGGTCTTTCATGGAGAAAGTTTTGGATAACCAAATTTTAACTGTCTGTAAGACTGAAATATCGTTTCCTATAAGTAAGATGTCGTCGACATATAATACTAGGAATACGACTGCACTCCCACTAACCTTCTTGTACACACAGGGTTCGTCAGGATTTTGTGAGAAATCAAACTTTTTGATTGTCTCATCAAAACGGATATTCAATTTGTCTGATATGACCCGCTTCACGTAAGCAAGACAACCCCATATCTTAAGGTGAGTTAAGTGAGGTTTCTTACTATTCCAAATCTCATATGGAGTAGTAGAGACTACCTTGGTCGGGACTCTGTTTAATAAATAAACAGCTGTCTTAAGTGCATAACCCCAAAAGGATTTTGGAAGAGTTGCATGATTCATCATCGACCTAACCATGTCCATCAAGGTTCGGTTGCGCCTCTCAGATACACCATTATGCTGTGGTGTATATGGCGGAGTCCATTGGGATAATATCCCATTGTCCCTTAGATAATCTTGAAACTCTTGACTTAAGTATTCACCACCCCGATCGGATCGAAGTATTTTAATACTTTTGCCAAGCTGTTTCTCTACTTCATTTCTGAACTCTTTGAATTTCTCAAAGGCTTCAGATTTGTGTTTCATCAAGAACACGTACCCGAATCGTGAGTGATCATCGATAAAGGTGATGAAGTAGCTATAGCCTCCTTGTGCAAGAGTTGACATTGGTCCACATACATCAGTATGTATTAGACCAAGCAATTCTCCCACTGGATTACCTTTTCCGGTAAAGGGTAATTTGGTCATCTTGCCTTTTAAGCACGATTCGCATGTATCAAATGAACGGGTTCAAATGATTCCAAAATTCCACATCGGTGCAATTCGGTCATGCGTTTCTTACTTACATGGCCAAGACGGCAATGCCAAGTGTAGGAGTCTATTCGATTATCTATTCGAGCACGTTTGTTGCTAACTTCGATATTGAAAACGTCACTGGATAAATCTAACGTGTAGATCCATTGCACAAAGTTCCATTCCCATAAAGAACGCATTTAAAGTTATGTAACAACAATTGTTACTAAAAGTCAAATGATAACCTTTTCATTCAAACATGAAATAGATACAATGTTCTTTATTAACGAAGGAACGAAATAACAATTATCCAGTTCTAAGATACGTCCAGTCGGGAGCTTTAGCAAGTATGTTCCGATGGCAACTGCAGCAATCTTTGCTCCATTTCCAACTCGCAAATCTGCTTCTCCCTTGACGAGTCTTCTTCTATTCCTTAGCCCTTGTATGTCATTACATATATGTGAGCTACACCCAGTATCAAGTACCCATGTGTTTGAGGAAATAGAGTGACATTCAATAACGAAGATACTTGAAGAGGATGAGGCATCGGATGCCTTCTTCTTCAAGGACTCAAGATAAACTTTACAATTTCTTCGCCAGTGACCCTCCTTGCCACAATGATGGCAAGTGCCTTTTAGTTTCTTTTCAGTCTTTTTAGCCTTTTTCTTCTTTCCCTTATTCTGTTCTTTGGCCTTCCTCTTAGAACCTTTCTTCGAGGAACCAACTAATAGAACTGCCTTTTGTTCCTGCTTTACAGAAGACTCTACAGACTTCAGCAGGTTGACTAACTCAGGAATGGTAGTTTCCAGCTTGTTCATCCGATAGTTCATCACAAATTGCGAATAACTTTTGGGCAAACAACTCAGAATTAAGTCAATACTTAGTTCATGATCCATTGCAAAACCGAGTGTGTTCAGTCGCTCAATGTACCCCAACATCTTTAGCACAAACTGCGAGGCGGAAGTGCCTTCCTGCATCTTAGTTGTGAAGAGGAGTCTGGAGACTTCGAACCTTTCGGATCTCGCCTGCTCTTCAAACAACTCATTAAGATGGAAGATGATGGTATAAGCATCCATATGCTCATGCTGCTTTTGCAGCTCAGGTATCATAGAGGCTAGCATGATGCAACTTGCAAGTTCAGAATCGGTCACATGTTTCTGATAGGCCACCAATTGGTCTGGAGTTGCATCTGCTGGAGGATTTGAGGGAAGTAGATTTTCAAGGACATAAGCAATCTTCTCTGCCTTGAGGACTATCCTCAGGTTTCGAAGCCAGTCCATGAAGTTAGGCCCAGTTAATTTGTTGGTGTCCAAGATGGAACGCAAATTCAGAGAAGACATGATCGAGTGATTAACCTAGAAATACAAATTGAGATTATGTGAGAAGATTTATTAAAGAATGTATCAACATACATAAATTAAATCCTATTTATTTTACGAATTGAGTCACCCTTATTATCAATTCGGGAGATCGTAGGAACATCTCCAAATAGGTTGATATCCAACCATAGATAAGAACAACCATGGCTGTGGCCATCAAGTTCTTCTTAGCTATGAAGGTAGGTAATTATACCGATTACACATCACATATATGTAACTATCACATTATGCTATCAACTAATTGAATGTTTGCATAAATCATTGGGTTGTTAACTCATTAACAAGTATGTATCATTATACATAGCACCCAACTGCACCTCTCTTTACATCGACCTTGGCTGTGGCACAACAAATCGATGCTCCAAGCTTAAGGCTGACCCATTAATCAAGAAATAGTTTTAATATGGTTGGAGCTCATTCAACCGCTTAGTCAGGCTTGGATGTGTCCAACAACCAAAACTAATGATTGACCTCTGACTCGAACTATATTATTCATAAACTAATTCCATGGTTTGAACATGTTGAGGTTCAAGTCGGGCATGGATGTGTCCATCAACCCAAGCGAGAAACAAAACTCCGATTCTAACCATATTAATGGAAGGTGTTGGCCTTAATATTTTGTAAGGGGTTTTGGGTCTCATTCTTTTAAGCACATTCATGACATAAAATTATGTCATGACTAACGATTTCCTTAATAAAGTATGTATGTGACTTAATTTATCAAGTCTCATGAATTAAATTAGGAACCGGATTTCCTAATTATAATTTCATACTTTATTAAAGGAATTGTTTTGGGAAACAATTTCCTAAATTGTCATAATTAATTTCGGAAATAATATGTTCAAGACTTTGATTTCTCTAAATCAAATCTTATTAAATTAAGAGACAAATCCCTTAATTCAACCACATATTATTTTCAAGAAAATCTCATTTAAGAAACTCTATAGGAAACCATTTTCCTAATTAATTTTGGAGACAACAATATGTAAGAGCATCACCTCTTAAACATATTTTATTTATGGATTTAATTAATTACAACAAATTGTTTTCTAAGGGTGGCTCCCCGAGGCTCAGATACCCAAAGAAAAGTAATGTGTTGTAAATCCAATTGGACGGCTCCCCGAGGCTCAATCCAATCAAACATGACAATTTCAATAAAAAAAATTGGGAAATTAAATTACAGCAACTAACTTTAAATTGGACGGCTCCCCGAGGCTCAATCCAAAATAAAGAATTTTGTTGTTAATTTAAAAACCAATTCAAATTTAATTGTCAATTAACTGTCCATGAATTTGTCTAGACTTTCTTAAAAGAAAGTGCCCAAAATTGCGAGATTTCGAAAATTGATTTTCAGAATAATTGCAAATTTCCGGTACAAAGAAAACTTACATATTTCCAAAATTGGAAAATTTCTAAAATAGAAAAATTTCCAAAATTGGAAAGTTTCCAAAGATGGGAAGTTTTGAAAATATTATAAAATTTCAGAAAATAGAAAATTTCAAACGTTTGCGAAATTTCATGAGGATTTCCAAACTTTGAAATTCCTAAATCTAAAATTTATTATAATTTGAAAGTTTCCATAATTAAAAATTTTTTCGAAATTGAGATCATGACAAAGTTTTCCACAAAATAATTATTTGATTAAGTCGAACACTAACCGGCTCTGATACCACTGTTGGGACCGGGTGCATGTCGACAAGGATACGAGTTCGTAAAATTCAAAATTTTTACGTGCGGGGAAAAATTTGCATAAAATAATTTCCTAAATTATTTTAACTTCGTATCTAGCATGCAACCTTATGGTGTGTTGACATAATCATAAAATAAAACTTTGCGGAATAGTAAACTAATTTACCAAGTACCTCGTCGAGTTCTCTTCGGGATGACTTCGCAAAGTCACGAGTTTTGTGCCGACGAGAACTACTAGATTCTCTATAGGCACAACTTGAAAAATTAAGAGAGGAAAGATAGGAAACTAACCAAGAAGAAAACGGAATCGAATTCCGGGAGGAGAGGAGTCGCTATCCGCTTCTTCTTCTTCTTGTTCGGCTTCTCCTTCTTATTGTTAGCTCACGCCAACCTCAAGCGGAGGAGAGGGTTGCGCCAGCCCTAGATGGAGGAAGGTGGGTGCCGGCCCTAAGAGAGGAGAGGGGAGAAGAGAAGAGAGAAAGAGGGAGAGCTTTTCACAACTTAATTAGTTGATTAGTTAGGAATAAGGGCTTGCCTTAGGTTCCTTTATATAGTAGCAACTCCTTTGCTAAGTCTCCCTCTAAACCGAATTAACGGATTTAACGGAATTAGTTATAAGAAATTTATCTTATAAATTTTTTTATTAATTATTTCGTTTAAGCCTAGTTTTATTATAACTAATTTATAATAAAACAAATTAGTTATCATAAGAAATTTATCCTATAAATTCTCTTATGAATTTTATTATAACTAACTTTATAATAAAACTAATTAATTATCATAAGAAATTTATCCTATAAATTCTCTTATGAATTATTCCGTTTAAACCAAGTTTTATTATAACTAATTTATAATAAAACAAATTCCTCTTCTCTTTAAATTATAGAATAAATTTTATAAGAAATTTATAAACTTTCTTATTATGGAAAAATCAATTCATAATTGATTTTATAAAATTAAAATAAACCCAATTCATGGATTATTTTAATCTTCCATAAAAGAATAAATTTCTATAAATTTATTTATATAAATTTCTTTATACAAATTTATTTATCCATAATTTATAAAATAAATCGCGCTGGATTTATCTTATTAATTAAACCAAAATTAATTGGTTATCTCCTCTTATAGTGGCCGGCCACCAAAGGGGGTCTTGGCACCCTCTTTGGCTGGCCAAACCAACCCGGACCGCCGCGAATTAAACTCATTTAATTCGCCCAAAAAGCCTTCAAAAGACTTAGTCATTTTTAGCTTCCATTGCGCCTCTGACTAACTCAGATTCGACTTATTTCTCTTGATCGGAAAATCCAATTTTCAACTCGTTTTAAATCCCTCGGATTACTCGCAGTGCGTGTGACTAAATAGGCTTTCGATTTATGTTGGCCGTCTATAATTAACTAATTATAGAACGATCATGAGTGGCACCTAGTAGTACATCATGATCCCCAATTAATTGAAAGATCAACGGTTTGACCTCAGAAGAAATTATTCTGAAACCCTTCAGCAGCTCTAATGAATCGCGCCCCATTCCCTTCACCACCTTATACCCACTTGGTTCAGGACACGGTCAATGGTGTCAGTCCCCACTACGCTGACTACGTCACACCTAGCCCAAGTAATGTCTTACTCGTCCTTTGGATTTCTAATTACTCTCATGTATTTTAGAGACTCTCACTCTAAACATGATATGCTCTGGCCAGAGGCTTTGAGTAACAATCCGACGATAGGCCTGGGTATACATCTCCTCGCAAGGAGTGGTGAATCCTTTGTAGGCTGTTCAAACATCTTCGGGCACTTCGGCTTATACCCGATCATCCTGGGTCCACACCTCCTTGGAGATGCTTGCTTAAGATGTCAAAGTATAAGTCTCTATGACCAAGATGACTTGAACACCGCAAGTCAAAGGAACATCGTACTTAAGCTGCAGTAAGATCTTCATTGACATATCTACATGTAGATTCCCATATGAAGTCTTACAGCTAGTCACTCCAATGAACTAGTTCCCTTAACTAGCATCCATGTTTATCTCCGGACATCCCAATGTCACCAGCCAGTGAGAATCAGCTGAATAGAGAATAACCCATGCTAGTCTCAACAGAACTGATAATGTCCGTATTTATCAATTCATCGACTAGGGATATTTCCAATATTTCACATTTGCACATTTAGAGATAATCACTAGTTGTGATCCCATTACAAATTCTCTTATGCTGTGAACTGTATGGCGGACATTCAGTAGATGAGTTTAAGATCCCAATCAAATACACAAACATGTATACTCAAATAGTGAATTATCATTTATTGAAATAAATGTTTACAATCATAAGGCGATTGCCTTAGGACACTTCTCTCATATCACTAACAGTCTGGATCAAGAAGCTTGTCTCAGAACTTGGTGTGGTTCCAACCATTGATGAAGCAATACCGGTTTACTGCGATAACAATGGAGCTATTACACAAGCAAAGGAACCAAGGTCTCATCAGCGATCCAAACATGTGCGTCGCCGCTATCATATGATCAGAGAGATTATAAGTAGGAATGATATACAAATTGAGAAATTTCCCACTGAAATGAATTTAGCGGATCCTTTAACTAAGCCCTTGCCTCAAAGCAAGTTTGAGGGTCATGTTAGAGCTTGTGGTATTGGGTACCGTAGCGATTGACATTAGACCAAGTAGGAGTTTGTTAGTGATATGAGAGAAGTGTCCTAAGGCAATCACCTTATGATTGTAATCATTTATTTTAATAAATGAATATTCACTATTTGAGTATACAAGTTTGTGTATTTGATTGAGATCTTAAACTCATTTACTGAATGCCCACAATACAATTCATAGCATGAGAGAATTTGTGATGAATTCACAACTAGTGATTATCTCTACATGTGCAATTTTGAAGTATTGAAATTGTCCCTATTCGATGAATTGATAAATGCGGACACTATCTATTCTGTTGAGACTAGCATGGGTTATTCTCTAATCAGCTACTTCTCACTGGCTGGTGACATTAAGATGTCCGGAGATAAACATGAATGCTAGTTAAGGGAACTAGTTCATTGGAGTGGCTGGCTGTAAAACATCATATGGTAGTCTTCATATAGATATGTCAGTGAAGTTCTTACTGCAGCTTAAGTGTGATGTTCCTTTGACCTGGGGTGTTCAAGTCATCTTGGTCATGGAGACTTGTACTTTGACATCTTAAGCAAGCATCTCCAAGGAGGTGTGGACCCAGGATGATTGGGTATAAGCCGAAATGCCCGAAGATGTTTGAACAGCCTACAAAGGATTCACCACTCCTTGCGAGGAGATGTATACCCGAGGCCTATCGTCGAATTGTTACTTGAAGCCTCTGGCCAGAGCATAACATGTTCAGAGTATAAATCTCTTAAATACATGAGAGTAATTAGTATCCGTTGGACGAGAAAACGTTACTTGGGCTAGGTGTGACGTAGTCAGCCTAGTGGGGACTGACACACATAGACCATACACTGAACCAAGTGGATATAAGATGGTGAAGGGAATGGGGCATGATTCATTATAGCTGCTGAAGGGTTTCAGAATTGTTTCTGAGGTCAACCGTTGATCTTTCGATTAATTGGGGATTATGATGTACTACTAGGTGCCACTCATGATTGTTCTATAATTGATTAATTATAGACGACCAATATAAATCGAAAGCCTATTTAGTCACTGTACTACGAGTAATCCAAGGGATTTAAAATGAGTTGAAAATTAGATCTTCCAATCAAGAGAGATTAGGTTTGGTTGAGACAAACGATAAGTCGAATCTGAACTTTTCAGAGACGCATCGGAAGCGTAAAATGACTAAGTCTTTTGAAGACTTAATAGATGAATTAAATAAGTTTAATTCATTGGGGCGTGGCTTGGATGAGCCGGCCAAAGAGGGCCTCCATCCTCTTTGCTTGGCCGACCACAACAATGGCAGAGAACCAATTTTTGAATCAATTTATAAAATAAACCAAGTGTGGTTTGTTTTATAATAAACCAAGGTTTGGTTTATTTCTTTATGGAAATTAAAATGAACCATAGATTAGTTTATTTTATAAAATAAATCATGGATTGATTTACCATGATAAGGAAATTTATTCCATAGAAGAAAAGAGACTTGATAGATTTTTATCATGAATTAAAATATGATTTTAACCATGATATAAAATCAAACTTGGCTAGATGGAATAAGTTATTCCATATTTGAGAGGCTTGATGGTTGAGAGGCTACTATATAAAGGACCCAAGGCAGGGCTTGGAAAACAATTGAAGAGATCAAGGCATAGGCTCTCTCCCTCTCTTTCTCTCCTCTTCTCCCCTTCTTGCCGTGCGCCAACCATCCCCAAGAAGGAGCACCAAGCCGGCCGTCCCTGCCCTTTCCCTGCCGGCCATCCTTTTGTGGTTAGTCTTCCGACTTCTCTCTTGGTTTTTCTTGTCGCATCTCGAAGAATCTGGTAGTTCTCGAGAATACGAAACTCGTGGCTTTGCGAAGTCATCCTGAAGATACTCGACGTGGACGCGAATAGAGGCGGAGCTTCCAAGGGACGCTTACGGTTGGATCTCGTCCCTTCCTTCGAGTTACGCGAGGTAATATGTAAATTAGTTTACGTTTCTACAAAATTTTAAATATATGATCATGCCTACACAAGATAAAATTGCATGCTTAGATGTGTGGTTAAATAATCTGAGAAATTATTTATGCTAAATCTTCCGTTGCAAGTAATTAATTTTAAAATTACGAACCCGCATCCATGTCAACATGCACCCGGTCCAAACATTATTGTCATGATAACATGTAGAATATGTCCTAGAATCATTGTATACCTGTTAGTAAGCATAAATATGAGTTTGTAGTGTTTTTGGTACGATGTAGGTTGACCTTAGCACGTTTCTGGAATCTGAAAATTCAGATTTCAGAGCTGCCAGTCAACTGCGATAGCTACCAGTCAGTAAAGTCAACGTAACGGCCCTATAAGGTCAAGGTTAGTAAGAGAGGGTGGTTACAGAGTCTCTTAATTCTATTGTTTATGTTATGAATTGTTAGTTCAGTAAATAGCAAAATTTTTGAATTCTCCCAGTTGGTTTAGCATCCAGAAATCAGTAATCAATCAGCCAGTCAGTAGCGATCCGCCTTAAAGCTTAGTACCAGAAGGCGGGTCGTTACAACCATTTCTTTCGAATATTCATTCTGGACACAGAGTTAATAGCACAGCGGAAAACACAAAGGAATGAAAAATAGATCAACAAATTGCACATGGGATTTTTTACTTGGTTCCCGACCCCCCAGGGTCAGTACGTCCAAGGCCTAAGAACGGGAAACACCCGTCCACTAATTGTCTCCTTTCCGGCCTTTCCAGAGGTGGAGAAACCCGTCTTACAGTGCAAGATTTACAAAAAATATTAAAGAAATTAAGAACGGAAAGTAAATCAAACCAAATAGAAAGAGCTGATGACTCGGCCGATCTGGAACTCCGAAGTGTCGCGCACTTCCTCCTGGAGCTTCCTTGGTCGCAGAGCATCATCGTTAGCACTTTGTCATCACATGGAAGGCTCAGAATGATCATTGAATTGTTGTACTATGTTGAGGGGTCGAAGCCCCTTTCATAGTTTTATCTAGGGCGCCTGTGATGAAGGAGGTGCCTCATAAGGCTTGCTCAAAGCTTATCTCCGCGCCGAACTCGCAGCAGCTGATAAAACTTTCAACCAGGGTGCCCTAGACCTACAGGGTGCCAGAATGACTCAGGCTCCTTGTTCATTGAGGTGCCTAGCTGAGTGGGGTGCCCTGGTTGATGGGGGCACCTAGTAGCTTGCTTTCCAGCCCTGTTGTCTGTTTGTTTGCCTGCTTTGTCTTCAATTTTAGGTACCTGCAAGATACATAAATACAAGGCAAACACATGTATATCCTTAGCCTTAAGTGTTTGGTTTTGACTTCAGATTTCTGCGAAACCCTAGGTTGATCCGATGCCTAAGTTCCCATCCCGGGGAACGCACCTTTCACCTACGCCTCTCAGGAGACGGTTGGCACCCGACCCATTCGGTTTGACTTTTGCCCAGCTTTACTCACCAGGACTTTTGCCCAATCCTACGACCAGGACATCGTGCCCAGTCCATGACCAGGACTTATTGCCCAATTCCACGAACCAGGACTTCGGTGCCTAGCCCTCGGCTAGGACTTAGTACCCAATCCATGATCAAAACTTAGTGCCCAATTCTTTGAACTAGGACTTCGGTGCCCAGCCCTTGGCCAGGACTTAGTGCCTAATCCATGATCAGGACTTAGTGCCCAATTCTTCGAACTAGGACTTATTGCCTAGGTTAACTAGGCCATTTCTTCACTCCTTTCTTGACTAACCCTTCCTTGTTCAATGTATCACTAACTTAAGCATATTGTTAAACATTGAAACACTTAGAGGAGGACATCACTTATGCTTCTTGCACCAACAATGGGTAGTGGTTACCGGAGGGTGCGTCCAATATTAGGGACCCTTCCGAGTGTGTACAGTTGCTATGTACTGCTCCGCTCGATCGTTTATGGGTAGTAGTACCAGAGGGTGGTAGCATGCAGGGGTCTCTCCTCTTTTCGGAGATATTAGGAGATGAGAGACTTAACTCCCCCATTAGACATGGGGTTAGAGTGTTTACTCCACTAGTATTCTATCTACTCGGTCACTCAGGAGCAGTGATGGTAGAGTATGCATAGTTGTCATAGCCTTACATTTGGATGAGCACATCCGTTGGCATCCTCACTAATGACCTGTGATAATGGCTGGCTGATGACAGGGGTAACCATGTCATTGCATCATGTGCATGATGCATGGATTGTATTGTTTGTGTTTGCTACATTTGGATACTACATTTGTTTGACATGCACCAACAAGTTGTGATATGCTTGCAGCTGACAATCTTGTTATACCCACGAAGGGATATTCAAAGTATTGATCTGTATGATACTGAGGTAGTTTAACATTGGTATGCCTTGCCTTCTTACCACCTTAGTGGAAATGGGGTTTGATGCTGCATTGCTCCGGCATTCCTTCGACGCTCTTCACCTTCTTCATTGCCAATTCAAGTGAGACCATGGAGTTTAGTGTTGCTACATTTCCAATGATCAAGAGGCGATTCCATGCTTGAAGAAAGCAAGAAAAGAAAAGAGAGCTAACTTGTATAAATCTTATAAGATTTCTATTGTATTTGTTTGTTCTTGAGTGTTTTTTCTTGTAAGCTTGTAAGAGGTTTCTCCACCTCAAGAAGAAGATCTTTCATAGTGTATGAGAGAGTGAGGAAGAGCAGATCCTTGTATTAGTCACCTCAAGGAGATGGATACCAAGTAAATCGATGTTTTAGCATTGCTCAAGTCTTCCGTCGTAACAAATCTTCATCGGGCAATGATTGGAGCTAATCACCCCCCTCTAGCTTGTCTACCAGTCCTAACAAGTGGTATTAGAGTGAGGTCGCTCTTCTTTAGACTCATCGCCATGAGAGCACGAGATAGAGGAAGAAGAAAAAGTTTGAAGAAACCCTTATTTCAAGAAGTCATCATCAAGCGGGTTCAACTTCAAAATGGAGTTTGGCTATGACATCTGGGCACCTCCACCGTACGATAATACCAATTTTAATCATTGGAAGACAGATTGAAATTTTCTTCTTGATGGAGATAGAGCAATGGTTTGCTCTAATGGAAGGCTTTGAAGCTCCAACAAGTAGCAAAGGGATTCTCCTCAAGAAAAGCAAATGGAATGAGGAGCAAATCAAGAGATATGAGACTAATGACAAAGTGACCAAATTATTGGTCAATCTATTGCCAAAAACCATCTTGAGCCAAATTAGAGACTATCAAGATGTCAAGGAGCTTTGGAGCAAGTTGACGGATCCCTCCACTATACCAAATCAAGACAAATTCGAAGAGGGAGATTCATCAGATGAAGAGGACTTGGAAGATAAGAGATGTTTAACATCCGTGGAGGAAATTCAAGAAGCATTGGCCGAGGAGGAAATTCAAGAGGCCTCTACCTCTTGGATTGAGGGGGAGCAAAGATCCTTAACTCTGGAAATAGAAGAAGCCTCTACCTCCGGATCGAGTGAAGAGTCATGTGTTACCCTTACAAACAAAGGTATAGAAATTTCAATTTGTCAAAATAAAAATCATATAATTTGTTTTAAGTGTAGGGAAAGAGGACACTATAAGAGTAAGTATCCCAAATTGGTCAAAAGAAGGTGCAAGTGGCACCCAAGACCAAGGAGAAGTCAAAGGTAGTCGGCCCCGAGGTACGGAAGGATAAGAAACACATTATGTGCTTCTCATGCAATCAAAGAGGGCATTATCGAAATCAATATCCAAAGGGGAAGAATCTGACCAAAGCCAAGAGGAGGGGCTCAAATCATGGGAGAGCCTCCAGCAGTAACTCATGTTGGATCGAGAGAAACGATAGATGGTGGGGGGGTGAATATCGTTAATCATTTTCCGATTAAAAATAAGAGCATACGCAGTGAAAAATTAAATCACAACACAAAGACGCAAGCAGTTTTACTTGGTTCAGAGTCGCGGTCGGCTCCTACTCCAAGGCCCACGGTCGTTGACCATTTATTGCGGGCAATTCTATATGTGCACAAAACCAGTTTACAAAATGTATTACACGAAATGGTACAGTAAACTTAAAGTAGCTCTTCGTTACCGACGTCCGGTGTAGATTATATTTTCGGAGCAGAGGGACGTCGTCGGCGCTTGTATCTCGAGTCGAGAGGTTTCCGGAGCAGAGCGCGGGAGCAGAAGAGCGTGAATGCGTTGGAAGAATTGATGTGCAAAGCCTTGGGATCGAGGGCCCTTTTATAGCCCCTGGGGGCGCCCAGAACGTCGGGGGTGCCCCCCCACGTGTCAGCTGATTCGAGTTCCTCCCGGTCAGCTCTGATCCCTTCAAACTCGGGATCAGGCTTTGACGGGGGTGCCCGGGACGCTGGGGGTGCCCAGGTTGACCGGGTCAACTCTTATCCGTTGGCTTCGCTGGCTTCCACTTCGTTAGCTTGAACTGGGGGCGCCCGGACCATCCATGGTGCCCGGGAGCATGGGTGGCGCCCGGGAGCACGGGGGTGCGCCGCCCATGAGCTGTCGAAGCACTTCTTTTGCTTCATCTGTTTTGTATTCACCTTGGGGGCGCCCGGGATAATCCGGCCACCCTACTCAGCTACTGCCTCACTTCTTTGAGGCTCTCTGAGCTGCAGACACTCGTTCCTTCGGTCTTGCATCCAGGGTTAGTCTAAAACAACATAAAGCAATAATATGTTAGTTTTATACAGCCTTAGCTATCTTGGTTCTGACTTTGGGTCTCCCAAATGGAGGCCTAGGTCGAACCGACACCTACAGTTCCCTCGACGGGGAACGCGTCCTCACCTACTCATCTCGGGAGAATTTACCTGATGCCATCCCGTTCCTCCGGTTGGACTTTTGCCCAGCAGTCCTTCGCCAGGTGCCTAGCTATCCTTCGCCAGGTCTTCAGTACCAAGCTGTCCTTCGCCTGGTGCCTAGCAGTCCTTCGCTAGGTCTTTATATCCTGGGATTCCTTCGTCAAGTGCCTAGCAGTCCTTCGCTAGGGCTTTGTATCCTGGCATTCCTTCGCCAGGTGCCTAGCAGTCCTTCACTAGGGATTTGTATCCTGGCATTCCTTCGCCAGGTGCCTTGCAGTCCTTCGCTAGGACTCTTCCTGCACACTTGAGTAACATGTTAGATAAACATTATACCTTAACTTTTGAACCCTTTTGTCATTATCAAAACACAGGTTCGACTTGGGTGCTTTCTGCACCAACAATCTCCCCCTTTTTGATTTATGGCAACCCTGGTTCAAAAAGTTAAGTTAATCAAAAAAATGAAATTTTGTTTCCTCTTCCTGGAAGGAATCTGTTAGTGATATGAGAGAAGTTTCCTAAGGCAATCGCCTTATGATTGTAAAACATTTATATTAATAAATGATAATTCACTATTTGAGTATACATGCTTGTGTATTTGATTGGGATCTTAAACTCATCTACTGAATGTCCACCATACAGTTCACAGCATAAGAGAATTTGTGATGGGATCACAACTAGTGATTATCTCTAAATGTGCAAATGTGAAGTGTAGGAAATATCCCTAGTCGATGAATTGATAAATACGGACATTATCAATTCTGTTGAGACTAGCATGGGTTATTCTCTATTCAGCTGATTCTCACTGGCTGGTGACATTGGGATGTCCGGAGATAAACATGGATGCTAGTTAAGGGAACTAGTTCATTGGAGTGACTAGCTGTAAGACTTCATATGGGAATCTACATGTAGATATGTCAATGAAGATCTTACTGCGGCTTAGGTGCGATGTTCCTTTGACTTGCGGTGTTCAAGTCATCTTGGTCATGGAGACTTATACTTTGACATCCTAAGCAAGCATCTCCAAGGAGGTGTGGACCCAGGATGATCGGGTGTAAGCCGAAGTGCCCGAAGATGTTTGAACAGCCTACAAAGGATTCACCACTCCTTGCGAGGAGATGTGTACCCAGGCCTATCGTCGGATTGTTACTCAAAGCCTCTGGCCAGAGCATATCATGTTTAGAGTGAGAGTCTCTAAAATACATGAGAGTAATTAGAAATCCAAAGGACGAGTAAGACATTACTTGGGCTAGGTGTGACGTAGTCAGCCTAGTGGGGACAGACACCATTGACCGTGTCCTGAACCAAGTGGGTATAAGGTGGTGAAGGGAATGGGGCACGATTCATTAGAGCTGCTGAAGGGTTTCAGAATAATTTCTTCTGAGGTCAAACCGTTGATCTTTCGATTAATTGGGGATCATGATGTACTACTAGGTGCCACTCATGATCGTCCTATAATTAGTTAATTATAGACGGCCAACATAAATCGAAAGCCTATTTAGTCACACGCACTACGAGTAATCCAAGGGATTTAAAATGAATTGAAAATTAGATTTTCCGATCAAGAGAAATAAGTCGAATCTGAGTTAGTCAGAGGCGCGATGGAAGCTAAAAATGGCTAAGTCTTTTGAAGGCTTTTTGGGCGAATTAAATGAGTTTAATTCGCTGCGGTCTGGGTTGGTTTGGCCAGCCAAAGAGGGTGCCAAAACCCCCTTTGGTGGCCGGCTAATAAAGAGAGGAAAACCAATTAATTTTGGTTTAATTAATAAGATAAATCCAGCGCGATTTATTTTATAAATTATGGATAAATAAATTTGTATAAAGAAATTTATATAAATAAAATTTATAGAAATTCATTCTTTTATGGAAGATTAAAATAATCCATGAGTTGGTTCATTTTAATTTTATAAAATCAATTATGAATTGATTTATCCATAATAAGAAAGTTTATAAATTTCTTATAAAATTTATTCCATAATTTAAAGAGAAGAAGAATTAGTTTTTATTATAAATTAGTTTATAATAAAGACTTGGTTTAAACGGAATTAATTCATAAGAATTTATAGGATAAATTTCTTATGATAAATAATTAGTTTTATTATAATGTTAGTTATAATAAAATTCATAAGAAAATTTATAGGATAAATTTCTTATGATAACTAATTTGTTTTATTATAAATGGTTATAATAAAACTAGGCTTAAAAGGAATAAGCAATAAGAAAATTTATAAGATAAATTTCTTATAACTAATTCCGTTAATTCCGTTAGTTCGGTTTAGAGGGAGACTTAGCAAAGGAGTTGCTACTATATAAAGGAACCAAAGGCTAGCCCTTAATTCCAATCGAGTAATTAAGAGATTAATTATTCTCTCCCTCTCTTCTCTTCTCTCCTCCTTCTCTTCTTCTTTCCTTAGGGCCGGCGCACCCTAGCTCTCTAGGGCCGGTGCACCCTAGTTCCTCTAGGGCCGGCGCCCAATCACAACACCAAGGAGGTGTTGCCGTGAGCCACTAGAAGAAGAAGAACCCGAACAAGAAGAAGAAGAAGCGGATAGCGACTCCTTTCCTCTCGGAATTCGATTCCGTTACTTCTTGTTGGTTAGTTTCCTACCTTTCCTCTCTTGTTCATCTAGTTGTGCCTTCCGAGAATCTAGTAGTTCTCGTCGGCACAAAACTCGTGACTTTGCGAAGTCATCCCGAAGAGAACTCGGCGTGGACGCGAATAGAGGCGAAGCTTCCAAGGGACGCTACGGTTGGATCTCGTCCCTTTCTTCGAGTTACGCAAGGTACAAAAGTAAATTAGTTTACTTTTTCGCAAACTTTTATTTTATGATTATGTCGATACACTATAAGGTTGCATGCTAGATACGAAGTTAAAATAATTTAGGAAATTATTTTATGCAAACTCTTCTGCTGCACGTAAAAATTTTAAATTTTACGAACTCGTATCCTTGTCGACATGCACCCGGTCCCAACAGTGGTATCAGAGCGAGGTTAGTGTTCGACTTAATTAAATAATTGTTTTGTGAAAAACTTTGTCATGATCTCAATTTCGGAAAAATTTTTCCAATTATGGAAACTTTCAAATTATAATAAATTTTAGATTTAGGAATTTCAAAGTTTGGAAATCCTCATGAAATTTCGCAAACGTTTGAAATTTTCTATTTTCTGAAATTTTATAATATTTTCGAAACTTCCCATCTTTGGAAACTTTCCAATTTTGGAAATTTTTCTATTTTAGAAATTTTTTAATTTTGGAAATATGTAAGTTTCCTTTGTACCAGAAACTTACAATTATTCTGAAAATCAATTTTCGAAATCTCGCAATTTTGGGCACTTTCTTTTAAGAAAGTCTAGACAAATTCATGGACAGTTAATTGACAATTAAATTTGAATTGGTTTTTAAATTGACAACAAAATTCTTTATTTTGGATTGAGCCTCGGGGAGCCGTCCAATTTAAAGTTAGTTGTTGTAATTTAATTTCCCAATTTTAATTGAAATTGTCATGTTTGATTGGATTGAGCCTCGGGGAGCCGTCCAATTGGATTTACAACACATTACTTTTCTTTGGGTATCTAAGCCTCGGGGAGCCACCCTTAGAAAACAATTTGTTGTAATTAATTAAATCCATGAATAAAATATGTTTAAGAGGTGATGCTCTTACATATTGTTGTCTCCAAAATTAATTAGGAAAATGGTTTCCTATAGAGTTTCTTAAATGAGATTTTCATGAAAATAATATGTGGTTGAATTAAGGGATTTGTCTCTTAATTTAATAAGATTTGATTTAGAGATTCTCGGGAAATACCTCTGGATAATGGCATACTATTCTGACATCTTCTAGCTTTTGGTCTGTTGCTTGAACCGTGTTGACTACATGTGCTAGAAACCCAGTGTATCCCTTGTCCAACATCTTTTGTGCTTGGAGAGCCGATAAAAATTTTCTAGTTCTTTTTCTTGGCTCTCCGATAAATTCGAATATGGATTCTCCTTCGGTCTGGAAGACCACCTTGCGTTTACGGCACTCGATGGAAGCACCGTACTTGCTGAGAAAGTCCATACCCAATATGACATCAAAGTCCTGCATGTTAAGTACTATCAGGTCGCAATAGAGTTCTCTTTCTGCGATTCTGATTGGTACGGCATGCAGTTGGTGGGTGGATGCCATTGTTTCTCCCGAAGGCAGAGTTGTTAAGAAATTGTAGTCCAAGACTTGTAAAGGTATATCTATCTTCTTAGCATATATCATGGAAATATACGAATGCGTTGCTCCAGTATCAAATAAAACAGTAGCATGCTGACTGTGAATTATTATCTGACCTGTGACAACGGTGGAAGCATTGGCTGCATCTTCCTTTGTAAGAGAGAATACCCTGGCGTTCGGAGTAATAGGTGGGGCCTCCAAAAAGCCTTGATTTGGTTCAGAATTCTCTATTGCAGCTTGCATATGGTGCAGCTGTGCAGGAGCCTTTTGATACTGTATCTGCTGCTGAACAGGTGTCGGTGCTTGGATAGGGCAGTTGTAGAACTTATGTCCCACTTGTCCGCATGTGAAGCACTTGTTAGTACCCACGCGGCACTCTCCAGGATGCCTATTTCCACACTTTGCGCACGGGTTATTCCTGGGCTTCTTATTTGCTGGGCTGCTTGTCGAATCGTTCCACTTCCTTGTGCTCGCATGCTGGGGCTGCTGCCCTCCTGATGGAGCCTGGTTCTTGTTCTCAGCTGATGTTTTCCTCTGCTGGTTGATGTTGTTCAGGTAATGCTCAGTGATCAAGGCACTGCTGACCAGCTCTTCGGCAGTCTGGGGTCTGTTAATTCCGCCGGCTACGTTCAGAGCTATTTCTGGCCGTAACATCTTCAGCATAAGACGGACCTTTTCCCTTTCCGTCTTGACTAATTCCGGACATAGGCGAGCTAATCGGTTGAACCTTTTGACTGCTTCGCTGACAGATAAGTTGCCTTGACGAAATTCCGTGAATTCGTCATAGTGCTTATTGGTGACCTGCAGGTGGAAGAACTCCTCGAAGAATTCCGTCTCGAAGTCTGTCCACTTCATCAGGTTCACGGGCCTCTTAGCCTTGACCCTCTCCCACCACATTCTGGCATCACCAGAGAGGCAGAATGACGCACACTTTATTTTCTCATGCTCCGGCCAATCAAGCAGTTCCATCGTACTCTCCAGAGTCTTAAACCAGGCCTGTGCATCCCAGGGCTCACAATTTCCGGAGAAGGATTCTGGTTTCAACCTCTGCCACTGAATTAGGTAGGCTTCCGGTCGCATTCCGGTGACAGGGCCTGTCAGGGGTGCTGAAGTAGCTGGGGGTGCTACAGGTATCACCGTCGGGTTAGGTGATGGAGGGGTAATAGTCCTCTGTTGGGCCATCAGAGTGTTGATGGTCTGTTGTTGTTCAGTGACCTGTCGCTGGAGCTCTGCGACTAGGTGCGTCAGGTCAGGCTGGGGTGCAGTTTCATTAGCTCTGGTGTTTCTTCTAGCCATGTTATCTTCACAAAGTAAACCATAGCTAGCATTAGATCATCTATTATTTCTTTCATACTCATATTCATGTAATTGTAACATTCTTTATTATTGATAGGGTCTGTCCTATGTTCCCATTAACAAGGTATTTCTTTTCATCAAATCATATAAGGTAAGCCCTTTTTATTTCTTTATTGGTTCGTACATCGTACAATATTACTTAACGAACTAGAGGGGCTAACATTATTCCCATAATAAGGAATATCATGGCAAGATTTGTCTCCCTCTCGTTCATCCAGGGTTCTGGAGTTTCAGGATCTTCTACGGATTCTACTGGTTCTTCTTCCAGTATATCCAGATCCTCCTCGTCTATCACGGGGTCCTCCTCCCACATATCGGGGTCTTCCTCGATCATGTCGGGGTCCTCCTCGATGTTCCCGATTTCTTCGGGATCTTCTTCGTATTCTTCCATCATTTCCTACTCATATATATTTATCTTAAATCATTTCTTCTTAACACATGCAAGGTATTCTCCTAGTGTTAACCAAGGAAAGAATCATGCTTCCATATATCATAACTCATACATGCATGTCTAGAATCATATTTGCATAACTCATAAACCATAAACATAAAATAAGCAAGTATGAAATTTCTTACTTGGAAGCGGCAGGATGCAGGCTTGATGTGTGTGCGGTGAGATGGTAACCGCTCTGATACCAAACTGTAACGCCCGTGTTTTTTTTTTTTTTTTTTTTTTTCAGAGTAGTGCGTTACTTATATTCTTCTTCCTATCCTTACTATTCCTACTTGGTCTAACTTATAGTACATGGCAGCGGAAACATCATGACACAAGGAATAGTAGGTATATAAAA
>JAGFNQ010001033.1:88856-118333 GCA_024364735.1 Boesenbergia rotunda
CATTAACCTTTCTTAATATTCGTGTCTTAACATATTCGACTAAGTGACCAGTCAAGTTATAACATGCTTTCTTATTCATGATAATCTATCGACGGCCAAGTCACCATCACACATATCCAAGCCTCCTGCAGCTTCCCTTCTTTTAGTACGATCTGGGTTGATCTGTAACATAAGCAAACATCCTATAAGTATACACTTAGTAAGTCTCTTTCCTACTCGCTAAATCCGTACATCATAGCAAATCATACAACATAACATTCATGGCATATCATTCATATAGCTCATATCATGCAGGGTATCACATTCATACATATTAACATATAGCATAGCATGAATTTCTTAGGCATACATACTTATCTTGCATAGCATGGCATGGACACAAACATAGTCATGAAATGAACATATCATCAGCATATAAATCTTCTTAACTTGAACTTTCTTAACATGACATTCTTAAGTGCATAATATGAATGAATGCATGAGTGGAATGCACAAGACATAAGGATGCTCTTTTGGAAAACTTAATACATAATACTTAAAAATACATTCTTGCTTGTGGGATCCCTGGCTTGTACCCTTGTATTTGCGCGCATACCCTAGTAGGATGCGAGGTAGCTAATCCCGACCTACAGGGCCCTCTTGCTAGGCTTACTCTCGTTCAGCCTAGGGACAGCTGCGGTAGTCCGGAACCGTGGATCCCTTTCGGGATCCGGTACTTGCCATTCTTTAAAATAAAATACTTACATGCATTCTTTTCTTTCTTTCTTGATGAATATTCTATAGACGTTCAGTCATTCTTCTTTTCTTTCCTTTCTTTCTTTCTTATTGAACGTACTATAGGTATTCACATATTCTTTCTTTCTTTCATAAAGAATGCAGACATTTCATTTATTCATAATCATGAATCCATACATAATCTTTCCTACTTTCATAAGGAATGCATAGTATACAACATATATAGTATGGCATTCATACAACATGGAGGTAAAGTTTATTCATTCATAAGCATGATTCCGTAACATGACTTTTCCTACTTTCATAAGGAATCCATAGCATACAACATATATAGCATAGCATTCATACAACATGGAGGTAAAACATACATAGCATGAGAAACCTTTCTTCATTTCTGTGGTTCATAACTTGTACTTACACCTGATCTGTAGCCCGATCGGTCTGGTGATCGATCAGGGCAACTACAGAAAGTTTCATCGACCTGTACACTCACCTGATCGGTCCCCAGACCGATCAAGGTGTAGTTTGATCGGTCTGTGATCGATCAGGGTATACATGGATGGGCACACAGAAGGTTCTGTACGCTCCCCTGATCGGTCTCCAGACCGATCAGGGCATGGCCTGATCGGTCTCGGTGACCGATCAGGGTGTAGCCTGATCGGTCTGGGAGACCGATCAGGGTGTAGCCTGATCGGTCTGGGAGACCGATCAGGATGCCCTCTGACCGATCAGGTACTCCCTGATCGGTCTGTGTAGCCTGAATCGTAAAGCACAGTAACATTGTAACCTTTTCCATGAACACAGAATATTTACGAACAATCGTAAGAACATCTACGAACAGAACATTTACGAACACTCGTAACGATTATGTTACAGGCGAGGAGACTTACTTCTTACGCTTAAGTTCCAAGGAGTGTTCGGCTTTTGGAGAAGAAAGCTCTTCCTCTCGTTCTGCTCCTTCCTTCTTTCTTTCCTGACTTCTCAAAGAACTGGGTTCTTAGGGTTCTGAAGGAAACCCTAAGTTTTGGTGGAAGGGAATCGAAAGTCTCGTTCCTTGCCGAAAAAACTCCCTTCGTCACTTCTCCTATTCTTTTATAGCGAACGAAGAGGCATGCGTCTCTCCGTTGGTGACTCTTCATCTTCATGAGTCTCTTCCCCTAATTTCCCCTTAACTAGCATTTCCCTTCTCCTTTTCTCAGCACTCCCCTGCTGGGTGAATTGGTTACATGGGCATACTTAAGGTTTGGTTCTTCATGAGGTTCAAGGTTCGATCCTTGGCACCCCCCTTTCTGCTTCATTTTCCTTTTTATTTTATTTCTTTCCTTAAGCCCACATAACCAATGCCTGTCTAGGGATGCTCATATTCACACATTTCATTCATAATATCAAAATGATATTAAATCTCATTTTATTATATTTTATGAATATAATAGTACTTTTACATAAAGGTACTTCGTATTCTTTTATTTATAAATTTGGGCATGTTCCCCTTCTTACATTATCTTTCTTGAGGAAAATTCGGGGCGTTACACTCAGGTGCCAAGGCACTTCGCGCCTTTGCCAGCAAAGCCGATCAACTCTATCCAGCCGAGAAGACCGCGTCAATGAAGGCGCCCTCAGCGACCAGGGCGCCCCAGAGGTCAAAACTCATCCCTATTTAGGTGGGATAAAGCTTGACCGAGCGAAGTGCGGATCGGCTGACACGTGGCAGGGCGCCCCCGACGTCCAGGGCGCCCTAGGTGCTATAAATAGCACCCCTTGACCCCAAGCTTCAACAACAACTTCCATACAAAGCTTCCACGCTCTTCTGCTCTCGCGCTTCACCCCGGAATCCTCCCAACTCGAGCCGACGACGTCCTGCTGCTCCGGAAAAAGTCGATCTTCCTCGGACGTCGGTAAAAAGAGCTATTTAAGTTTACTGTACTAAATTCTGTAATAACTTTCTGTAAACTATTTGCGCCTGATATAGAATTGCCCAAAGTAAACGGTCAACGACCGTGGGCCTTGGAGTAGGAGTCGACACAGGCTCCGAACCAAGTAAAAACCACTGTGTCTTTGTGCTGTGTCTCTTATCTTTATTTCCGCTGTGCACTTACTCTTAGTTTTCCGAAAAAGAACGATTTCCGATATTCACCCCCCCCCTCTATCGGTTTTCACGATCCAACAAGGGTTTTCACGATCCAACATTGTAGACATTGTAGTTAGCAATGATGGCTTTGATGATTAATACATCGTCACGCGGAACTTCCGTCCCCTAGAGGTCTTGCAGTCCAAAACTAATCTGAGGACCCTATGCCTGTGCCTTGCTTGATCCAACTTCTTGAATCCAAAGCCGACGCGTGTGCGTCTTCCACACTCTGTTTGAATCTCCATTAGTGGGGTCAGATGCCTATGTCCCCTCGAGCAAAATTACCTCAATTCTCTATCTGCTCATCCAGGATAGGGGTGGAACTGTTCTATGGCTTAGGAATCGGCGTCTGCTGCCTGACATTGGAAGGACTAGACCTAGGAGGTCCCGTTGGTCTTTGATTCCTTCTATTATTTTGAGGGGGTCTGCAATTCTAGAATCCCTGATTGGTCGGTCGACACATATCCTGGGCATATTGCTGACATGCCTGAGTATCATAGGTCTTGGATCGGTGATGTGTGCAAAAAGAAGGAATCCATTGACAGGGCTCGTCTAAGGAAGTCAAAGTGACTTCCACGTGTTGTATATTGACAGGTCTCGGGGCTGAGACATAGTGGCTAGGTCGGAGCACCTTAGGAGGTCTGGGTGGAGGTGGGATTCTATGTTCAGTGAAGAAGAGTGGAACTGGTGGAGCAACTTCCTTCTTCAAGGTGGCTTGGGCCTCTTCCACATTGATATATTTAGTAGCCCGTCCCAAGAAGCTACCAAAATTCTTGAGGTGCTTCCTTATCATAGAACGGGAAAACTCTTCGTCCAAAAATCCCTGAGAGAAAGCGCTCACCGATATTTTGGGTGTAGCAGCTGGGATGTCCATAGTAGTCTGATTGAATCTTTTGATATAAGCTCTCAGAGTTTCCATTAGCCCCTGTTTGAGGGCAAACAAACTCATGTTGGTCTTATCGTATTGCTTGCTGTTGGCGAAATGCTCGAGCAAAACCTTCTTGAAATCTTTAAAGCTATGGATGTACCCCGAGGGGAGCCAATCAAATCATCTTTGTGCCAAGCCAAAGTCAAAAACATTCAACACTTTACACTATTAATATATTGGTGTAGCAGAGCAACATTTTCAAAATTTAGAAGGTGGTCTTCAAGGTCGGTCGCACCTCCATATTCTCTGATCTAAAGCGCTCGGAAGTGACATGGCAATTTATCCTTCAAGATTTTCTAGGAAAATGAGATATTTGGTCTCTCAGGTGAATTATGTTCTGCGGGGCCTTGCCTTTCTTTGGATCCTAAGCAGGAATATTCCCCAAGGAGGATCCTTGAGTTCGCTCAAACCTAGCAATGTCATCTACATCCGTTCAGATGAGTGCCTATGGAAACTTGAGGATTGCTTCAGCCTCAATCCACCCTCCATGGCTTCAGGCCCCGTAACAAACATTACAGGGGCGTTTGTAGGAGGGAGGTTGATCATTTGTTGTTTTTGCATCAATGTTTGCACCTTTGCTACCACTAATATTTCAAGATCCTCTTGCAATAAAGTAACTGTAGTGAACTTTCCATTATCACATCTCAAATTTGGTGTATGCTATCACGCCGCCACCAAATTTGATCTCATCGGAGAGCGATGAACGGTGGATTGCTAGTGAGGTGGCTGGAACATTGACCGCGAGAGAATATAGTAAACAACTAAACACACTCAAAGGATAAGAACGTTAGTAGGCAGATAGGGGGGCTTCTTGGCGTAGCTACTCTAATGCTTAAGTAAATCTTCCAGGAAAATGAAAACTATGGAAATGGAGAGGAGATGCATCAATTCTCAATGAGCTTACCAGTGTCGTGGAGAAGAGATCCTTATTTTTAGCATCTCTCATAACCTTCATATTAATGAGATCTTACATCAAACAAAGTAATGTCTAATCATTGTATCTTAGATATATGGAGTAGTCATGTCAATTGTATGTGTAATGATCATATTATATTTTTCTGCGTATCCATATAAGATACAACACCATATGTTTTTGAGAACTCTGTCATGGTCCTTGTCCTCTAGAGGGACTTCGGTTTGGCAGGCACAATGGATCTACGGGCTGGTAGGCCCGCTAGGCTTTAGAAATGGGATCCATAGGCTTTTACTATAGGAGAGCTGGTTCCCAACCCCACTGGGTGTCTAACCAGTTTGGCTCATGCAGGCCTCAAAGGATTGCTTTTCGAGGCTTGATCGAGCTAATCTGATCGGCTTCACCGGTCGAAAGATGGGTGACTATATCTTAGGGGGATTCGTGATGTTCAATCGGATATATCCACTCAGCTGTTATGAGGTCATCTCATCGACGCTAACCACTCGAGTCTCTTCAATTGGTACCCGGTCAAAGCAACCGACCGGATCTAATAAAAGTATCATTCTTCTAACCGTAGTGGATCCGATCGGACCGAGAAGAGTGTCATAGGCCCGATGCATAAATTGTATTATCCTGGCATTAACTTCCACGTCAGCCAGTGACCCTGATTATATGGCATGGAAGGTGCCACCAAATTCCCCTCACCAAGTGTAATTGCTTGATAGAAGCTCTTCGAACTTGTACATTTCTCAAATTCGGTGTTCAGTGTTTTGGGTGTAACTGTTTGGTACCGAGACAGAGTACATTCATGCCCTGTCGTCGTAAGCACTTCATGCTACCGTGCTAAAGCCAGGGAGGTCTAAATGAGGTAGTCACCTTGAATAGGTCCGGTCTTTCATGGCATCTCATCATTTAATTCCACTATTATTTGTGATAACTTTTGATTGTTGCAAAACCTGATAAAGGCTTTCTTCTTGTTTTTTCTTTTTTATTGGGTGCGATGTCAACATCGAACTCATTTCCACAGGCAAGTAGCGTCTGCTCCGTAATTGGCGGTTCGGCTTGTTCGTCTCTCTTCTATTTTTTTGGGACCCCGGGATTCTGATACAGCGGAAGGACGGTTAATTATCATTTCAGATATCCATAGTTTGATTTCAACTACGACGTATTTTATAAAAAAATTTCTTTCAAATAGAACGCGAACCCTGACACGCTAGGCTTCATGACCGTCCGTCATGAGCACTTTCTGATTTATCTTAGCGGTCGATGAGAAACTTCTGTGGGATCAAATTAATCGTCCGAGGTTGATAAAATCTCGTTAACCGTCTCTTCTGTTTTTGCCATCTAAAAATTTCTCTAGAACTTCTATTTTACTCAGCAGGGTCAGCTCAAGGCATAAGTTATTAAGGCCTATGTCTAGGGCTCCTAATTTATTGAGACCCATTAATTTTACAAAAATATTTAATAACATATTTTATAAAATCTATCATTAATGTTACTATCCATTTTAGATTATTAACTTTAATTACCAATTTCTTATTAATTTACTTTCTTATTAATTGTATTCCCTTCCATTTCCTTCATATTTAATAGTATTCTCTTATAAAATTAAAAGAATTCTCTTCCATCATTTTAAATAAAATTTTATTACATTTTCATTTTATTTTTTCAACGTTTTTTTGTAACTTGATCAAACCCTAGTCAATCAATAGTTCTGTACTAATCGAAAGATAAGATGCCATTTTTCTTCGTCGATAATAGTTTTTCCTCATTCTTTTCTTTGTTCTTTATAAGAAATAAAAACATGAATTAAGATTTTTTTTTATCTATAGAAATGCAAAGTAGAACTATTAATATTTATTTATTTTTATAATATATATGCAGGTAATAATCGAACTTTGAAATATCATCAAATTAAAATAATACGATATAAATCAGGTTTTTTCTTTAATTTTAAATAATTTTATTTTGATAAAATTGCAGACTTATATTTTTCTTTTTTTATTATTTGAGTATAAATATGTCTTCTAAAAAAATATTATTCTGGATATACAAAATGTATGAAAAAGTAGAAGAGTTTATTCAATTTCAAAAAACTATATTTGATAGATTTATTATTAATATTTAAAATCAAAACTCAAAAAATAATATAATTAAAAATTTAAATAAAAAATCAATTGAATTTTTACTAGAAAATTAAATAATTTTATCAATTGTAAAAAATTTGTTATTAAAATTTGATATAAAAATTTGATTAATATTTTTTTCATCTCATTAGAAAATTAAATTTTAAATAAAAATTTATTTTTAAAAATTAATATTTTATTTTTAAAAAAAATTAAGTCCATCATTATCGGAAAAAGGATGAGAATTTTTTTTTAATATTATATTAGAAGTTTATTTTTTTTTTCCGTCTGGATCTCAAATAATCTTGAGACGGCCTGTTACTCAGTCATCATACTGTTGCAAATCATCGAGAAAGGTCTCTGGGAGTTAAAGCCATGCAATATTCGAGTCTCTTTTCGTGCCTCGATACAGAGGGTTTACTGTGATATCATCATTAACGTCAATAATGATTTTGTAAGTGCCGAAAGGGAAAGTGGTACATAGTGGTGTCTTCTCTGAATGTTGTACAGGTTTAAGGAATGTTTGAAAAAGTGAGAAAGAGATAAAGATCCTTGTACCAGTGTCTCTGCATCACTTACAGGTGACAATGACACGATTCAGAAGCAATCGATACAAGTTCATGCTTTTGTGTTTAATGAATGCTTTTGTCTATTAATTGAAACAAGAATGATTAGTAGCTTCATCCATTATTTAAACAAGGGAGCTAGGATCGTCCATTCTTGTCATCAAGGGATTGTAGCCATCTGTATTTTGTATTATTTACTGGTTGTTGGAGGCGGTTCCAGTGTTGCTGCGGGAAGAATAAAAATGTAGGATGTGTATATTGAAAGACATTATTTCTCTATATGAACATCTTATTTTGAAAAAAGAATCACAACTAGACAAGGTACCTGTTTATATTAGTATATGTACGAAGTCCAATTACTTTGCATTTTAGATAACATGGTGTGTGGTGTCTCACGGAAGATCATGTTATCAGTCCCTTGCTTAGTATAAATAAGAGGCCCACAACCGAGATGGAATTGGACAACCCATCGGAATGGTTGTAGTGTAATTAGGTGTGGTTGGTCTTGACCATAGAATTACACTAGTGTACTTTGAGTACATTGACCAGGACCAAAACCCGAGGTTATCCAATTTGTACTGACTCGATAATTGGATAGGATCTCAAGATATTATTATAGAGAACGATCCCTTAATCCCGAAATAATATCGGACATATATTATTAATTATTGTTTCTTTGATTTACCAATGAGCAAGATCTATTCTATTAGATCGATAGACTCGGTAAGTTGGGAGATAATATTAATAATATGATGTGCCGATGATTATTGATGGAATCCGTGTCCTGGTGAGTCAGGATGATGATGCCCCCTTGATGAGCTCAAAAGGTTCATCGTGCTAAACCCTACAGGTGGATTTGATCCGACACGTTGATGAGGTTGAGTGGTACTAGTCAAGGACCCAGAGGTTAATTAATTTAAATTGTCAGTAATTTAATTAATTAACGGGCATTCGAGATCTTAAACACGGGGGATGGACGACTCGTAATAAGTGGAGCCCATATGTAAATATGGGGAATGGTGAGGTAATTCAATAAGGGTCCTTTAGTGGAATGGATCCTTATTAATGGATCAGGTTTGGATCCATTAGCAGGCCAAGATCCAACTCCTCCTCATGGTCCCTATCGTAGCCTTATTTATACCCTATGTTGGCATGGAACCAGGTTGATGGTTGATTTTTCTTTTTGGAAAAATTAATCCAATTGAAACACAAGAAACCCTAGAAATTCCTCCTCTCCTCCTCCCTCCCTCTCTCTCTCGGCGCCGAAGTTGCCTCCATGAAAGAGATGCTTTCAGTGGAGATTTTTCTTGCTGGACAAAAGTTTCAGGCGCCGACTGCTATTTCCAGGAGAAAGAAGGTTGCTTACGGCAACCTTCATCTTCTCGGTGGAAATTTCTCGCTGAAGAAAGCTCACGGCGCCAGTAGCTGCTTCTCCAAGCTCTGATCACGTAAGAAGGAGTTTTTTCTGCGTCTGTGCAGAAAAAAATTGCATGGCAGATTATTCTGCCATCGTGCGTGTGAGCAGGAGTTTTTTTTTCTGCGTCTGTGCAGAGAAAAAAAATATTGCATGGCAGATTGTTCTGCCATTGTGCGTGTGAGCAAGCGGGCTCCTGCCGCAGTAGAGAAGCTTGCAGTGGAGAAGGATTAATTGAACTTGATTGATCCAGTTGGAGTGGGTGATTCAAGCGTGCATGCACCTCTTCTCGAAGGAGAGAAATTTTCTTCTCTAAAGGGAGAAGAGGGTGCACGCCACTTCTTCTCTAATGTGAGAAGTTATCTTCTCTAAGGTGAGAAGTTGGGGATATTGCTCACGGCTCAGGTGCCGACAGTGGAGGAAAGGAGGAGTGAGGTTTGTGTTTGGATTATCTCCTAGGAGCGGCGGACGGCATCCCTTTGGTTGGGGATAGGTTGGCGCAAGGAGAAGGGATCGACTTGATGACCACGGGTCTTGGCAGATCGTCGCCCACACAACGTCCAAGAGGGGAGGGTCATACGGTAGAAGATCGTAAGGTAATGGAAGGTATATTCTTCCTTGGCTCCGTATATTCTTATTTTGTGCCTTACTTATTTGCCTCGTAATTTCATGATAATTATTTAATTGTTTTGATTTAATATCATAGTTAATAATTAAATAATTGGACCCCGACCATAAACACAAAAGTCAGCGATCAACTCATCGCCTTTTCCGCGGTCGAACGGTCGAGCAAATTACAAGGCCGATTTTGGTAATTGGCTAAGTTGTAATTTGGATCGTTCAATACGGCACGAGACGGTCGATGGGAGACGAGTCTCCACTCGGATTATTTTTTTAATCTATAGACGTGGAGAGGTCTCTCGGATCGACCAGGTATTCGTTGAGGAATCCCGCCAAGCCATACCCAACAATTGGTATCAGAGCAAGGTTTCCGGTTTTGTGTGTTTAAGATTGGTTAATTTTACAATTTTCATACATTTTTATTTTGATGATGCGTGGATGTGTGTAGGCTAACTTTGTGTTGCAGGCACGAGATTCCAACTTCATGGCCAAAATATTATTTGTGTGATTGTTTTGTAATTTTTGTAATTAATTAATCCTCGGGGTTGACGAGGCTAGGTATTTAATTTTTGTAATTAAATACGACACATGTTTAGCCGAGTTTTTTATTTACAGTTGATCTAGATTTCATGTACACTCCTTCGTGGAGTATAGGATCAATGATGTAAATAATTAGCTTTTCAGTTCGGCTCAGAGATCCCTCAATGTAGCATGTGTTGGATCGAGAGAAAATGATAGAAGGGGGGGTGAATATCGTAAATCGTTTCGGATTTAGAGAGAGAATGCACAGCGGAAAATTAGAACAAAAACCAAACGCAAACACAGGGATTTACTTGGTTCGGAGTCGCGGTCGGCTCCTACTCCAAGGCCCACAGTCCTTGACCGTTTACTGCGGGCAATACTATAATCACGCAAAATCTTACAAACAGTTGTACAGAAGTAAGTGCAGTAAGAATACAATTAAGAATTGACTCTTCGTTACCGACGCCCGGTGTAGATCGTTCTTCGGTGTGTAGGGTCGTCGTCGGCGCTAGAATCTCGAGATGGGGGATTTCTGGAGAAGAGCGCCTGAGTTGAAGAGTGTATTGGCGTTGGAAAACTTGTTGTTTGAAGCCTTGGGGTCGAGGGGCTATTTATAGCCTCCTAGGGCGCCCTGAACGTTGGGGGCGCCCCCCCCATGTGTCAGCCGATCCGAATAAATCTCGGTCAGCCCTTATCCCACTTGAATAGGGCTGAGAGTTGACTGAGGGCGCCCGGGACGCAGGGGGCGCCCGAGTTGACTCGGTCCACTGGCTTCTCGCTGGCTTGACTCTATCCGCTTCGTTGGCTTGCGCCCGGGGCGCCCGAGGCATCCGGGGCGCCCGGGAGCATGGGGGCGCCCTCCCAGTGAGCTTCCTAAGCGTTCTCTTGCTTTACTTGTTTTGCCTTGACCTTGGGGACGCCCGGGACACTGGGGGCGCCCTCCCCAGCTGCTTGCCTCTCTCCTTTGGGGCGTTCTGAGCTACAGAAGCACATTCCTTCGGTCCTGCATCCAAGGTTAGTCCAAAACAACACAAAGCAATAAAATATTAGGTTTTTACAGCCTTAGCTGTCTTGGTTCTGACTTTGGGTCTCCAAAATGGAACCCTAGGTCGAACCGACGCCTACTGTTCCCTCGATGGGGAACGCGTCCTCACCTACTCCTCTCAGGAGAATTTACCTGTTGCCAACCGGCTCTTCCGGTTGGACTTTTGCCCAACAGTCCTTCGCCAGGTGCCCAGCTGTCCTTCGCCAGGTCTTCAGTACCAAGCAGTCCTTCGCCTGGTGCCTAGCAGTCCTTCTCTAGTCCTTTGTATCCTGGTATTCCTTCGCCAGGTGCCTAGCAGTCCTTCGATAGGGCTTTGTATCCTGGCATTCCTTCGCCTGGTGCCTAGCAGTCCTTTGCTAGGGCTTTGTATCCTGGCATTCCTTCGCCTGGTGCCTAGCAGTCCTTTGCTAGGGCTTTGTATCCTGGCATTCCTTCACCAGGTGTCTAGCAGTCCTTCATTTGGGCTTTGTATCCTGGCATTCCTTCGCCAAGTGCCTAGCAGCCCTTCGCTAGGACTTTGTTTCCTGCACACTTAATGAGCATGTTAGATAAACATAACATCTTAACTTTTGAACCCTTTGCCATTATCAAAACACAGGTTTGACTTGGGTGATGTCTGCACCAACAATCTCCCTCTTTTTGATTTATGGCAACCCGATTCAAAAAGTTAAGTTAATCAAGACAGTTGATATAACAGTTTAGTTCCCTCCCCCTGGAAGGAATCTCCCCCTAGGTTTTTCAAAGTTTTGTGGGGGTTTTAAAAAATTTCTATGTCAAAATGATGGAATTTATTTTTCAAAACTTAGAACATTTTTCAAAAGGTTTTAGAAAACTTAAACAAAATTTGGTTAGGCACTTTGGAAAATTTAAAAAAAATTCCAATCAAAAGATTTCTAAAACATTTTCTTAAGTTTTAGGTTCTCAAAAAAAATTTCAATCTCTTTAGTACTTTAGAGGCTTTATACTTAGAAACTTTTCTATTAGAGAAGTTTAGAAATAAGTACTTAGAGATTTTTTTTTTGAACATAGCTTAAGTTTAAGTACTTAGAAAATACTTTTTTGAAAACTGCTTGGGTCAAGTACTTAGAATCAATTTTGAAAACTATTTAGATCAAGTACTTTTGAACCAGTTTTGAAAATAACTTAAGTATTTTGAAAACAACTTTGAAAAAAACTTAGCTTAAGTATTTTGAAAGCAGTTTTGAAAAAGAACTTAGAGTAAGAGTACTTACATTGGTTTAAAAAACTGAGCGTAAGCTTTTTGAAGAAAGGATAAAGTTTTTAAAAATTTAGAAAAATTTAAAAAACCTAAAAAAGCTTCTCTCCTTTTCTATCTCTCCCCCTTTGCCATATATCAAAAACAAAGCAATATAGCAAAAAAAGTAAATAAATTGCATAAAAAAATTAATGTGCTGTACTGAACCAATTCAAGATATAAACTGAATCAAATCAATTTGAATTATTTCTTTAGGGTCCTGTCTAACCCATTTAGCTACTTACTAACTGTTATAAACAGTAGTTTTCGCTAGGGTTAGTCAGGTTAAGTGTTCTATTCAAGTTAGATTTTCTAAACTTGACACTTAACCTGATTACTGTTTAAGTTGTATTTAGTGCCCCATTTACTGCAGATGCACTGATCTACATCTTGAATTAAGGCAAAGACCTAAGCATCTCAACCCATACTAGGTTATCAGTCAAAAGTACCCTAAAGTGCTTGTGAGATGTTGCTTCTAAATCTATAGGTGCATGCAGTTCTAGGGTTAGGGCCTAGGCTAAGTCCATTTGCGAAAAAGTCCTAGTTTTGAAGGGGGTAGTTTTTTAAAATAAAACTAAGTCGAAAAAGATTTTTCAAACTAAGTGAAAGTTGATTTTGAAATTAAGTAAAGCAGTTTTAAAGTTATTTTAATACTGATTTTAACAGCAAGTAAAGCAGTTTAAAAATCGAAAAATACAGTAAACCTATTCTACCAAGCATAATCCTAATAAAGATCAGATAATCATGAAAAAACAAATAGTCAACTCCATAAGTTAGCTGGTATGAGAGAGAACCAGCACAGTCATACAAGTCAAACATGAGTCAACCCTACTGAGTAGGGGCAGTCAAACAGTCACTGGTACAATGCTAATCAAATCTAGGAGGAGGGTCCGGGATGATCAGAAGAGCCTGGCTGCCAGGATCGAAACAACGCCATCATCTAGTGATATCGTGCGTCGCTAGTCTCTCTCTCGACTCTGAGTGCATTCATATATTCAGTATAATAGCCCTGATTTGCTTCCATTTCTTCAGCATGATTTGCTTCCACTTCCTCCCGGAGGCTCTGGACCTGTATCTCAAGTCGTGTCACTCTCTCGTACAGTGTCGGTGGTGGAGGCTCGTCTATGTGCTCTCGAACCTCTGCTGCCAGATCTCCGACATCGACCTCAACATCCTCGTCAGAGTCGATCGGTGATCGGGCTCGCTAGCGTCTCCACGACAAAACCCCGGTAGCCGAGACCTCTATACCAGCTAGGAAAATGTTCCTAAATCCTATCTCATCGAAGTCAGTCATCACGGTCATCTCACCATCGGTGATGTTACGACCGTGAAAATGAAGAATGGAAGTGATGATGTGGCAATAGGGGGTGCGTACCCCGCCCCTGAGTGGTAACACTGGACGCATATAGGATTGTGTGAAACATGTGTAGTCTAATGTCGATATCAAGATGGTGGATCAGTGCATACAGAAGGAAGGTATGAAATGGTCGCATGGCCGTGACGTCCCTAGTGGATAACGGTAAGATGCAGCGAACTAAAACTCTGTAAAGAGCATAGTCCTGGACCTGAAGGTCCACAGACTAAAATCGTCTAGCTAAAGGGTTCCTAGCATCCCTATAGAAGTAGGAGTGTAGAGTATCTACAGTAATGTGACAGTAAGGAGCATCAAAAGGAGGATCCCTAGGAGGATAGCAGCAAAAGGTGGACTGGGAGAGTCGTAGTCCAAGAAATCGGTTAAGCAAGGAGGGTGTGATTGTCAAGGGCATCCCTTGAACAGTAGTGACAAACATAAGATCATCCTGTCTAACTATGTTATTATAGAATTCTACACATAGAGATGTGTTAATGGGATGGGTGCAGAATACGAGGTTATCTAGTTGGTAAAAGTTAATGACGTTCATGGCTAGTGGACAAGATTGAGTGAAGAATTGTCTATTTAAGTAGCTCATTTTTATAGGCTTGTATGTCGTTTGAGCAAACTTATTACAAAGTTCTAAAGTTGGGAACCTAGGATCGGGACTGGGTTCAGTATCGGGGTCTGATCGGTTTGCTCGACGTTTTCTAAGATAAGAAATATGCATTTAAAGGAAGGAATTTATGAAAAATAATTTTAAATGCGTAAGAAAAAGAAAAAAATTATACTGATTAGCCGTTCGGGGAGGCATGGTCGAAGTTGAGGGAGCAAGAAGGTCACTTGGTCACCTTGGAAGGAAAAGAGTTAGAGAGAAGAAAGGATTTGGGTGTGGCAAGATGAGGAGATTCGGGTGCCTTATATAAGCATTTTGGCTAGGGCGCCCGGGAGCTCCCGGGTGCCCGGGACAGGGGTCTACTGCCTTTGGCAGTGACTTAAAGCTGGTTGGGGGTGCCCGTGATAGCCCGGGCACCCCGGTCAGACTGGGATGGTAGCTTTGCTGCCTTGACCGATCCTGGGGGCGCCCACAAGAGCCGGGGCGCCCTGGTTAGGGTGTTATGGCAGTTTTTGCCTTGAACGAAGTGACAGTTTTGTGGGGAGGCGCCCGAGGAGTCACGGGCGCTCGGGTTAGGTTGGAATTGACACCTTTGATGTTTTGTTGATCATTTGACCATGGTTTAATTATTTTGACCATGGTATAACTACTGTGATCATGATTTGACTGCTTTGACTATGATTTTTTTGCTTTGACTATGTTTTGACTACCCTGACTATGGTTTGACTAGTATTAGGTCAATGTCATTCTAAACTATAGGATTTAATGTTTTGTATTTAAACAACAATGCAGGTATTAAATGAATTTCGATTAAGTTAAATTTGACTGTCTCACCTAATCTAGGGTTATCAATCACGTTTACCTTATAGGTTTTGTGAGACAGGTTTTAATAGATAGAATTATTTTGAAAAATTATGATTTATTTTGAAAAACTTGAATTAATTTTAAAAACAGTTGATTTTGAGTTTATTTAAAAAAAATGTTTGAATCTATAATTAACTGAAAATTTGTGTTAGATTCGAATTTTACAAAGAATAATTTGAATTTGAATTTCAAAAATTGGCTTCCAGGTCTTGGTGAGGCACTAGGCCTTCTTTGGTCGTAGCCTTATTGGATCATCAACCCTTTCCTTAACAAAGCCTTTTAATGAAATTTCATTTTCAAAATTATTTTTTGAAAAATTCTGGTCTAACTAGTTTGGGTCTTGGATCGGTAGCTTCGGCTAGTTTCACCAGTTTAAAGAGACCAAGTAGAGTATACTTGACCTTATTAGAATTGGCTTCCCTAACGTACTATCATCTCACCGCCACCCAATACTATGTTGTTTAAATTTCAATTAAGTTGGTTCAGTCCTTAAACTAACCATTCCTAAATCTAAGCATAATAAATTGCAGAAATTAAATAAACAAGCAATCATGTAATTTGAAGACAAGAATTAAAATTTATCTAACTATAAATATTGTTTTTAATTTGGCTCCCCCTGGACTAAAGCCACGATAATGGTTCGGCAAGATGTGAATCTTGTCCTTGGGGATCCAATACTGATTTGATCCAGTTTGTTTATTCAGGCACAGTTTGGGTACCCATGCCTGAACTTTAGATCTGGACTGATTCAGTACGGCATAGTAGGATCTTTGTCTAGATTTGGTTCTATAGCCTAGTCCGAATCGATTTAGAACTGACTTCTGTTTTCCAAGAATCATGTCAAGACCCTTGGAACCAGAAGTGAATCATTCTAAAGCTGATCTAAGGTCCTTGACCTGAGTTTTCAAGGAGGAGTTCTCTTTCTCATGTTTTTCAACTTGAGTAGAGGTTCCTTCTTGAACCTTCTCAGTTAAGGATCTAGAGTCAGCTCTCTCTTTCAGGAGTTTTACTTCCTGTCGGAGAGATTCGACTCGGAGTTTAGCTTTCGCCAAATTTCAAGAAAGATAGGAAATTAATTCATTTAACTGATTTCTTGAAAAACCACTTACAGTTATTTCGCCGTCCTCTGAGAATGTAAGTTTATCGTCGTCTGGCTCCGATTCTGACTCGATCTCGATTTCTTCTGAGGCGGTTAGTGCGAGCAGGTTCGACTGTGAGACCTGTTCTTCTTCTTCTTCGGAGGACTCGTCCTACGTTGCCTGAAGTACCCTCTTCTTTCTCGTCTTCTTTGTTTCCTTCAGGTTGGGGCATTCAGTCTTGTAGTGGCCCTTCTTCTTGCACTCGTAACAGGTCACGTTGGGTTTGTTCTTTTCATTTGAGGGTTCAGCTTGTTCTTCTTTTCTTCGGCTGGCTTTTCTTCTGTTGGTCTGGTTTTTTAGCTCTTTGTAGTAGTCCCGGGCTAGCCGAACCAGCTTAGGCCGATTTCCCTCATTGTCTTCTGAGTATGAATCTGAAACAGACTCGGGTGCAGGTTGAAGCTTCTTTTTGGTTGCCTTTCCAGCTTTACCTGCAACGAAAGCAATGCCTTTCTCGGCCAGATTGCAGTTAGTCTGCTCATGCAATTCTAATTCAGAAAATAATTCATCTAATTTAATTTTAGAGAGGTCCCTTGAAACCTTGTATGCATCTACCATAGATGCCCACAAGGTGTTTCTCGGGAAAGCGTTAAGAGCGTACCTTATTAGGTCACGGTTTTCCACCTTGTGACCGATTGTGTGTAGTCCGTTCATTAACTCCTGAATTCTGGCGTGGAGCTGGGCTGCTGTTTCGTTATCATTCATCTTGATCGTGTACAACTTGTTCAGGAGGAGATCTCTCTTGCTGATTCGAGTATCTGAAGTTCCTTCGTGCAGCTCGATCAGCTTACCCCACAGCTACTTTGCGCTGTTGAATGGTCCTACCCGATTCAACTCTTCCTTGGTCAGGCCGCATTGAAGTGTCTGGGTTGCTTTGGCATCAGCTTCAATTTTTCTTTTTCAGAGCGGTATCCCACTCAGCGTAAGACTGTGGCACTCCTTCAGCATTCTTCGGAATCTCCAGTCCAGACTAGATGATTATCCACATGTCCACCTGAGTTTTCAGGTGGACTTCCATTCTGCTCTTCCAGTAGGTGAAGTCCTCCCTACTGAAAAGTGGTGGTTTGGCTGTGCTGAATCCTTCTTGCATGACCACTTATATGAAAATAAGAGTAAAAAGGAAAGAAATATCCCAAGACTTGGTCTTGGATTAGTAGTGCGGGAAGAAAAAAATATTTATCGAGGGGTGTTGCACCAACCTCGATTAAAGATGAAAATTCGAAAAACAATTTAAAAAGAAATCCGAAAAAAACTCTCAAATAGGTGGTTGCACCAAATTTGAGCTTCCCCGCTCTGATACCACTTGTTGGATCGAGAGAAAACGATAGAGAGGGGGGGGGAGAATATCGTAAATCATTTCGGATTTAGAGAGAGAATGCACAGCGGAAAATTAGCACAAAAACCAAACGCAAACACAGGGATTTACTTGGTTCGGAGTCGCGGTCGGCTCCTACTCCAAGGCCCACGGTCCTTGACCGTTTACTGCAGGCAATACTATAATCGCGTAAAATCTTACAAACAGTTGTACAGAAGTAAGTGCAGTAAGAATACAATTAAGAATGGACTCTTCGTTACCGACGCCCAGTGTAGATCGTTCTTCGGTGCGTAGGGTCGTCGTCGGCGCTAGAATCTAGAGATGGAGGATTTCTGGAGTAGAGCGCCTGAGTTGAAGAGCGTATTGGCGTTCGAAAACTTGTTGTTTGAAGCCTTGGTCAAGGGGCTATTTATAGCCTCCTGGGGTGCCCTGAACGTTGGGGGCGCCCCCCCACGTGTCAGCCGATCCGAATAAATCTCGGTCAGCCCTTATCCCACTTAAATAGGGCTGAGAGTTAACTGGGGGTGCCCGGGTTGACTCGGTCTGCTGGTTTCTCGCTGGCTTGACTCTATCCGCTTCGTTGGCTTGAGCCCGGGGCGCCCGAGGCATCCGGAGCGCCCGGGAGCATGGGGACGGCCCCCCAGTGAGCTTCCGAAGCGTTCTCTTGCTTTACTTGTTTTACCTTGACCTTGGGGGCGCCGGGACACTGGGGGCGCCCTGCCCAGCTGCTTGCCCCTCTCATTTGGGGCGTTCTGAGCTGCAGAAGCACATTCCTTCGGTCCTACATCCAAGGTTAGTCCAAAACAACACAAAGCAATAAAATATTAGGTTTTTACAGCCTTAGCTGTCTTGGTTCTGACTTTAGGTCTCCAAAATGGAACCCTAGGTCGAACCGACGCCTACTGTTCCCTCGACGGGGAACGCGTCCTCACCTACTCCTCTCAGGAGAATTTACCTGTTGCCAACCGGCTCTTCTAGTTGGACTTTTGCCCAGCAGTCCTTTGCCAGGTGCCCAGCTGTCCTTCGCCAGGTCTTCAGTACCAAGTAGTCCTTGGCCTGGTGCCTAGAAGTCCTTCGCTAGGGCTTTGTATCCTGGCATTCCTTCGGCAGGTGCCTAGCAGTCCTTCGCTAGGGCTTTGTATCCTTGCATTCCTTCGCCCGGTTCCTAGCAGTCCTTCGCTAGGGCTTTGTATCCTGGCATTCCTTTGCCAGGTGCCTAGCAGTCCTTCGCTAGGGCTTTGTATCCTGGCATTCCTTTGCCAGGTGCCTAGCAGTCCTTCGCTAGGGCTTTGTATCCTGGCATTCCTTCGCCAGGTGCCTAGCATCCATTCGCTAGGACTTTGTTTCCTGCACACTTAATGAGCATGTTAGATAAACATAACATCTTAACTTTTGAACCCTTTGCCATTATCAAAACACAGGTTTGACTTTGGTGCTGTCTGCACCAACAACATGCGCAGACTGAAGGGAGGAGTGGACGAAGTGACGACACGACTGGACGCACATGAGAGACCAAGGGGCCATGAAAGTTGGAAAATCTAGGATTTTTCATTATTTTGTTTCATGTTGATTGGTTGTGTTCTTGAATGTGTGAGTGTGCTAAGAAAATTCCTTGAGATAAATTACTAAGTGGGAGAGGGACCCTAAGGGTTCCACGGCTTCCATTACAATTCGATAAGTGATGCGAACAAGTCTGCGTGTCGGCTCTGAATGCCTTCCTCCCCATCGGATGGCCTTGTTCTACGCATCACTGGGTCGAAAAAGACTATAGAAAATTATTGAAGAGCGTGTGGACTTCCCCATCGGAAGGCACATAATCGGAAATAATTTTCTTAGTGTCATGTAATGGTGCACACTTAGATGCGAATAATAGTATCCTCCCCATCGGAGTCACTGCTATTATTTTTGCAGAGACGAAGGAAACCAACTGTTGATCTTACTTGTCAAAAAGTTAGGTTGACAAGATAGTAAGATCGATGGGTAAAACCTCCTCTTACGAATGAAGGGATTCGTATACATCTACACCATCGTGCATGCGAATTTCTCGGTGTATAGGGGTATTGGTTGATTTCGAAAATTAATTGTTTTGAGGAATCAATTTATTTTTGATTTCTAAAGTAGTGTATGTTGTGATTCTTAGATTTTTCAGAATGACCTTTAACCCACTAGAGATCATACTTAAGGAAAACAAACTTACTAGCCCCAACTACATAGACTGGAAAATAAACATAGACATTGTCCTTTCCGCGGAGGAGTACAAATAGGTACTCTTCAAGGAATGTCCTGAAGATGATGGCCCACCTTAATAAGATTGAGGTTATGGGAGGAGAAATCGACGGGGGAACCCAGGTCGATATGGTACTCCAATCTCTGCCTAGGAGTTTTGAGCAGTTCCGGCTCAACTATAGCATGAATAAGCATGAGTATACGTTGGGAACTCCTAGGAGAACTCTAGGCGATAGAGGGGCGGTTTCATCAGAACTTGCAGACCTTGGGAACTCAGAAGGTTTCTACTTCTGTGCCGAAAGGCAGGAAGAAGAAGAAACAAGGTGGGCTCAAGAAGGCAGCAGCAAAGTAGGGACCAAGGACTAGCGTGAAGAAGCCGAAAGGCAAGTACTTCACGTATAAGCAAATTGGGTATTAGAAGGCGAACTGTCCCCGTTGTCAAGAGAAAGGTATATCTTTTCTTTTATCGTTGTAACATGTTTAGCGGTGTTATCTACCAGTACCTGGTGGGTAGATATGGATGTCACTAACATGTCTGCAATTCTTTGTTGGGGTTCCAGGAAGCCCAAACGACAAGCTAAGGAAGAGATTACAGTCTACAAGGGGTATGCTATGAAGGTGGCTACTATTGCAGTGGGAGTTATTTGTTTATCTTTAGAAGATAAAGGTTTTGGTTTTAAGAAGATTGCTCTTATGCACCTAATTTTTAGAAAGAACTCTGGTTCAGTTTCTAAAATAAAAAGATATTCTATTGCTTTTTATGAAAAGTGGAATAGAAAGATTATCTGTGTAGGTACATTGATAGGCAATTGGTACACTATAGAACCAAAAGCTCCCACGATGTGAATAGTTGTTAATAGCTCATCATCTAACCAAAATAAGAGAAAGGTTCCTTCCAAGATTGACCAAACTGTTAGTAATATGAGAGAAGTGTCCTAAGGCAATCGCCTTATGATTGTAATCATTTACTTTAATAAATGAATATTCACTATTTGAGTATACATGTTCGTGTATTTGATTGAGATCTTAAACTCATTTACTGAATGCCCGCAATACAATTCACAGCATGAGAGAATTTGTGATGAATTCACAACTAGTGATTATCTCTACATGTGCAATTGTGAAGTGTTGAAATTGTCCCTAGTCGATGAATTGATAAATACGGATACTATCAATTCTGTTGAGACTAGCATGGGTTATTCTCTAATCAGCTGATTCTCACTGGCTGGTGACATTTGGATGTCCGGAGATAAACATGAATGCTAGTTAAGGGAACTAGTTCATTGGAGTGACTAGCTGTAAAACTTCATATGATAATCTACATATAGATATGTCAATGAAGTTCTTACTGCAGCTTAAGTGCGATGTTCCTTTGACTTGCGGTGTTCAAGTCATCTTGGTCACGAAGACTTATACTTTGACATCTTAAGCAAGCATCTCTAAGGAGGTGTGGACCCAGGATGGTTGGGTATAAGCCGAAGTGCCCGAAGATGTTTGAACAGCCTACAAAGGATTCACCACTCCTTGCGAGGAGATGTATACCCAAGGCCTATCGTCGGATTGTTACTCGAAACCTCTGGCCAGAGCACAACATGTTCCTAGTATGAATCTCTAGGAAACATGAGAGTAATTAGAATCCGTTGGACGAGAAAGACATTACTTGGGCTAGGTGTGACGTAGTCAGCCTAGTGGGGACTGACACACATAGACCGTGTCCTGAACCAAGTGGGTATAAGATGGTGAAGGGAATGAGGCATGATTCATTAAAGCTGCTGAAGGGTTTCAGAATTATTTTTGAGGTCAACCGTTGATCTTTCGATTAATTGGGGGGTCATGATGTACTACTAGGTCCACTCATGATCGTTCTATAATTGGTTAATTATAGACGGCCAACATAAATCGAAAGCCTATTTAGTCACACGCACTACGAGTAATCCGAGGGATTTAAAACGAGTTGAAAATTGGATTTTCCGATCAAGAGAAATAAGTCGAATCTGAATTTATCAGAGGCGCACCGGAAGCTTAAAATGGCTAAGTCTTTTGAAGGCTTATTGGACGAATTGAAAGAGTTTAATTCGCGAGGAGACGGCTTGGTTTGGCCGGCCAAAGAGGATCCCCACCCTCTTTGGTTTGGCCGGCCACAACATGGAGGGAAACCAAATTATTTGGTTTAAATTATAAAATAAATCAAGCGCGATTTGTTTTATAAAATTATGGATAAATAAATTTATATAAAGAAATTTATATAAAAGGATTTATTTTCATGGAAATTAAAATAAACCTTGGATTGGTTTATTTTATTTTATAAAATCAATTATGAATTGATTTTTCCATGATAAGAAAAATGTATATAATAAATTTCTTGTAAAAATTTATTCATAATAAAAAGGGAGATATGTTAGTTTTTATTATAAATTTAGTTATAATAAAACTTGGCATAACGGAATAATTCATAGAAAAATTTATAAGATAAATTTCTTATGAAATTTTATTCCGTTAAAAGGGAGACTTGGCGATGGAGAGGCTACTATATAAAGGAACCAAGGCAAGGCTTTGAATCCCAATCAAGAGAAAAAGAAGCAAACTCTCTCTCTCTCTCCTTCTCTTCCTCTCCCTCCTCTAGGGCCGGCGCCCTCTTCATCCTCTAGGGCCGGCGCACCTCCTAGGGTTGCCGTGAGCCTCCTCCACCAAGAAGGTGCCAAAGAAGAAGAAGAAGCGGGTCGCAACTCCTTCCTTTCCCCGGATCTTGATTCCGTTACTTGGTGGTTAGTCTTCCATCTCCCTCTCTTGATATTCTTGTCGTGCCTTTGGAGAATCTAGTAGTTCTTGTCGGCACGAAACTCGTGGCTTTGCGAAGTCATCCCGAAGAGGACTCGGCGTGGACGTAAATAGAGGCGGAGCTTCCAAGGGAAGCTACGGTTGGATCTCGTCCCTTTCTACGAGTTACGCGAGGTATTAAGTAAATTAGTTTACTTTCTGCAAAATTTTAATTTATGATCATGTCTCCACAACTTAAGGTTGCATGCTAGATACGTGGTTAAAATAATTTAAGAAATTATTTATGCTAAACCTTCTGCTGCACGTAATTAAACTTTAAAATTACGAACCCGTATCCATGTCAACATGCACCTGGTCCCAACAGTGGTATCAGAGCCGGTTAGTGTTCGACATAATCATATAATTGTTTTGCGGAAAACTTTGTCATGATCTCAATTTTGGAAAATTTTCCAATTATGGAAACTTTCCAATTATGATAAATTTTAGATTTAGGAATTTCAAAGTTTGAAAATCCTCATGAAATTTCGCAAACTTTTTGAAATATCCTAGTTTCTGAAATTTTATGATAATTGTGAAAACTTCCCATCTTTGGAAACTTTCCAATTTTGGAAATTTCCTATTTTGGAAATTTTCCAATTTTGGAAATATGTAAGTTTTCTTTGTACCAGAAACTTACAAATATTCTGAAAACCTATTATGAAATCTCGCAATTTTGGGCACTTTCTTTCAAGAAAGTCTAGACAAACTTATGGATCATTAATTGACAATTAAAATTCGAATTGGTTTTAAATTATTAACAAAATTCTTTATTTTGGATTGAGTCTCGGGGAGCCGTCCAATTTAAAGTTAGTTGTTGTATTTTAATTTCACATTTTGAATAAAATTGTCATGTTTAATTTGGTTACGCCTTGGGGAGCGGACCAAATTGGATTTACGACAAATTTCTTTTCTTTGGGTATATAAGCCTCGGGGAGCCACCCTTAGAAAATAATTTGTTGTAATTAATTAATCCATAAATAAAATATGTGATCAAATCTTGGAAATTTAGGATAATTTCTTTATTTGATTTAAGAGGTGATGCTCTTACATATTGTTGTCTCCAAAATTAATTAGGAAAATGGTTTCCTATAGAGTTTTCTTAAATAAGATTTTCATGAAAATAATATGTGGTTGAATTAAGGGAATCTGTCTCATAATTTAATAAGATTTGATTTAGAGAAATCAAAGTCTTAAACATATTATTTCCGAAATTGATTATGACAATTTAGGAAATTGTTTCCCAAAACAATTCCTTGAATAAAGTATGAAATTGGGAATAGGAAATCCGGTTCCTAATCTAATTAATGAGACTTGATAAATTAAGCCTCATACATACTTTATCAAGGAAATCGTTAGTCATGACATAATTATATGTCATGAATGTGCTTTGAAAAGAAAGGATGAGACCCAAAACCCCTTACAAAATATTAAGGCTAACACCTTCCATTAATATGGTTAGAATCGGAGTTTTGTTTCTCGTTTGGGTTGATGGACACATCCATGCCCGGCTTGAACCTTAACATGTTCAAACCATGAAATTAGTTTATGAATAATATAGTTGGAGTCAGAGGTCAATCCTTAGTTTTGGTTGTTGGACACATCCAAGCCTGACTAAACGGTTGAATGAGCTCCAACCATATTAAAACTATTTCTTGATTAATGGGTCAGCCTTAAGCTTGGAGCATCGATTTGTTGTGCCACAGCCAAGGTCGATGTAAAAAGAGGTGCAGTTGGGTGCTATGTATAATGTTGCATACTTGTTAATGAGTTAACAACCCAATGATTTATGCAAACATTCAATTAGTTGATAGCATAAAGTGATAGTTACATATATGTGATATGTAATCGGTATAATTACCTACCTTCATAGCTAAGAATAACTTGATGGCCACAGCCATGGTTGTTCTTATCTATGGTTGGATATCAACCTATTTGGAGGTGTTCCTACGATCTCCCGAATTGATAAAAAGGGTTATTCAATTCGAAAATTAAATAGGATTTAATTAATGTATGTTGATGCATTCTTTATCATTCTTCTCACATAAGCTCAATTTGTATTTCTAGGATAATCACTCGATCATGTCTTCTCTGAATTTGCGTTCCATTTTGGACACCAATAAACTGACTGGGCCAAACTTCATGGACTGGCTTCAAAACCTGAGGATAGTCCTCAAGGCAGAGAAGCTTGCTTATGTCCTTGAAGATCAACTTTCCAACCGTCCTCCAGAAGATGCAACTCCAGCCCAGTTAGTGGCCTATCAGAAACATGTGACCGATTCTGAACTTGCGAGTTGCATCATGCTAGCCTCTATGGTACCTGAGCTGCAAAAGCAGCATGAGCATATGGATGCTTATACCATCATCTTCCATCTTCATGAGTTATTTGAAGAGCAGACGAGATCCGAAAGGTTCGAAGTCTCCAGACTCCTCTTCACCTCTAGGATGCAGGAAGGCACTTCTGCCTCACAGTTTGTGTTAAAGATGTTGGGGTACATTGAGCGATTGAGCACACTCGGTTTTGCAATAGATCATGAACTAAGTATTGACTTAATTCTGCATTGTTTGCCCAAAAGTTATTCATAATTTGTGATGAACTATCGGATGAACAAGCTGGAGACTACCATTCCTGAGTTGCTCAACCTGCTGAAGACTATAGAGCCTTCTGTAAAGCAAGATCAGAAGACGGTACTGTTAGTTGGTTCATCGAAGAAAGGTTCTAAGAGGAAGGCCAAAGAACAGAATAAAGGAAAGAAGAAAAAGGCCAAAAAGACTGAAAAGACACCAAAAGGCACTTGCCATCATTGTGGCAAGGAGGGTCACTAGCGAAGAAACTGCAAGGTTTATCTTGAGTCCTTGAAGAAGAAGGCATCCGATGCCCCATCCTCTTCAGGTATCTTCATTATTGAATGTCACTCTATTTCCTCAACCACCCGAGTACTTGATACTGGGTGTAGCTCACATATATGTAATGACATACAGAGGCTAAGGAATAGAAGAAGACTCGTCAAGGGAGAAACGAATTTGCGAGTTGGAAATGGAGCAAAGATTACTGTTGTTGCCATCGGAACATATTTACTAAAGCTCCCCACTGGACGTGTCTTAGAATTGGATAATTATTATTTTGTTCCTTCGTTAATAAAGAACATTGTATCTATTTCATGCTTGAATGAAAAGGGTTATCATTTAACTTTTAGTAACAATTGTTGTTACATAACTTTAAATGGTGTTCTTTATGGGACCGAAACTTTGTGCAATGGTATCTACACGTTAGATTTATTCGGTGACATTTTCAATATCGAAGTTAGCAACAAACGTGCTCAAATAGATAATCGAATAGACTCATATACGTGGCATTGTCGTCTTGGCCATGTAAGTAAGAAACGCATGACCAAATTACACCGATGTGGAATTTTGGAATCATTTGAACCCGGTTCATTTGATACATGCGAATCATGCTTGAAAGGCAAGATGACCAAATTACCCTTTTCCGGAAAAGGTAATCCAGTGGGAGAATTGCTTGGTCTAATACATACTGATGTATGTGGACCAATGTCAACTCTTGCACAAGGAGGCTATAGCTACTTCATTACCTTTATCGATGATCACTCACGATTCGGGTATGTGTTCTTGATGAAACACAAATCTGAAGCTTTTGAGAAATTCAAAGAATTCAGAAATGAAGTAGAGAAACAGCTTGGAAAAAGTATTAGGATACTTCGATCCGATCAGGGTGGTGAATACTTGAGTCAAGAGTTCAAGATTATCTTAGGGACAATGGGATATTGTCTCAATGGACTCCGCCGTATACACCACAGCATAATGGTGTATCTGAAAGACGTATCCGAACCTTGATGGACATGGTTAGATCCATGATGAACCATGCAACTCTTCCAAAATCCTTTTGGGGCTATGCACTTAAGACAGCTGTTTACTTGCTAAACAGAGTCCCGACCAAGGTAGTCTCTAATACTCCATATGAGAGGTGGAATAGTAAGAAACCCCACTTAACTCACCTTAAGATATGGGGTTGTCCTGCTTATGTGAAGCGGACTGTATCAGACAAATTGGATGCTAAGTCTGATAAATGTCTATTTATTGGATACCCTAAGGAAACGAAGGGTTACCAATTCTATCATCCCTTGGAACAAAAGGTGTTTGTTTCAAGGCATGCTGTATTTCTAGAAAAAAAATTTCTTTTACAAGAAAACAGTGGGAGTGACATTGAACTTGATGAAGTTCAAGAAACTCTAATAGACATTACAGTGACACCTAGTCAAGACCCACAACTAATAACTCATAATGATGAGCTGTCAGTTGAACCTAAAACAACACCACCTCTTCGTAGGTCTGATAGGACACGCAATATTCCAGAGAGATACGGATTTCTCATAAGTGAATCGAACGACGTGTTACTCATAAGCGATGACGAACCTATCAGTTATGAAGATGTTCTGAACAGTTCAGAAAGGGACAAATGGCTTGAAGCCATGAAGTCGGAAATGGATTCCATGTACGAAAATCAAGTATGGGACTTGGTTAACCCACCTGAAGGGATTAAGCCCATAGGGTGTAAGTGGGGTTTCAAGAAGAAAACTGACATGGAAGGTAATGTAGTTGCCTTTAAGGCTAGATTAGTGGCAAAAGGATATCGTCAGAAACAACGAATTGATTATGATGAAACCTATTCGCCAGTAGCTATGCTTAAATCCATTCGGATGCTCCTGGCCATAGCAGCTCATTATGATTATGAGATATGGCAAATGGATGTGAAAACAGCTTTCCTTAATGGAAACCTGCTTGAGGATGTATACATAATACAACCTGAAGGTTTCACATCGGTTGATAAAACCAAAATATGTAAGCTTCAGCGATCCATATATGGACTGAAGCAAGCATCCAGGAGCTGGAACATCCGTTTTGATGAGACAATCAAAGAGTTTGATTCCTCACAAAATCCTGACGAACCTTGTGTGTACAAGAAGGTTAGTGGGAGTGCAGTCGTATTCCTAGTACTATATGTTGATGACATATTGCTTAAAGGAAATGATATATCAGTCTTACAGTCGGTTAAAATTTGGTTGTCCAAAACTTTCTCCATGAAAGACCTGGGAGAAGCAACCTATATCCTTGGGATTAGAATCTATAGAGATAGATCAAAACGGTTGCTTGGTCTTTCGCAGTCTACATATATAGACCGAGTGCTAAAAAGGTTTAGCATGTCGGAATCCAAGAAAGGTTACCTTCCCATCAGGCATGGGATCAACCTTTCAAAGTCTATGTGTCCGCGCACAGAAGACGAGAGGATTTGCATGAATAAGATTCCTTATGCATCCGCGATAGGATCTATCATGTATGCTATGTTATGTACTAGGCCCGATGTATCGTATGCTCTGAGCGTCACGAGCAGATACCAGTCTGATCCAGGAATGGATCATTGGGCGGCTGTCAAGATAATACTTAAGTACTTAAGAAGAACTAAGGATGTGTTCCTAATATATGGAGAAGGAGATATGGTAATACGTGGGTATACAGATGCCAGTTTCCAGACAGATAAGGATGACTCCAAATCTCAGTCTGGATACATATTTACTTTGAATGGAGGCGCAATAAGTTGGAAGAGTTCCAAGCAAGACACTGTAGCGGATTCTACCACGGAAGCGGAATATATTGCGGCTTCGGAAGCAGCAAAAGAAGCAGTCTGGATCAAGAAGTTTGTCTCAGAACTTAGTGTGGTTCCAACCATTGATGAAGCAGTGCCAATTTACTGCGACAACAATGGAGCTGTTGCACAAGCAAAGGAACCAAGGTCTTATCAGCGATCCAAACACGTGCTTCGCCACTATCATCTGATCAGAGAGATTATAAGTAGGAATGATATACAAATTGAGAAAATTCCCACTGAAAGGAATTTAGCGGATCCTTTAACTAAGGTCTTGCCTCAAAGCAAGTTTGAGGGTCATGTTAGAGCCTGTGGTATTGGATACCGTAGCGATTGGCATTAGGCCAAGTGGGAGTTTGTTAGTAATATGAGAGAAGTGTCCTAAGGCAATCACCTTATGATTGTAATTGTTGATGCAGTCTGGCCCTGATTGTTATTTTGGTGTTGCACCGATTTAAGTTTAGGTGGATGATTATTGATTATGATTAAGTCCTATTCGGGGATCAGGCATGGTATGGAAAATCCTAGTCTGGAGGGCTAGGTGTTGGAAAATCCTAACCTGGAGGGTTAGGTGTTGAAAATCCTAGTCTGGAGGGCTAGGTGCTGGAAAATCCTAACCTGGAGGGTTAGGTGTTGAAAAGTCCTAGCTTGGAGGGCTAGGTGATGGAAAAGTCTTAATTCGGAAAGGTTGGGTGAAAAGTCCTAGCTTGGAGGGCTAGGTGAAAAGTCCTAACTTGGAGGGTTAGGTGCAAATTCCCATCCTGGAGAATTAGGTGAAAAAGTCCTGGCTTGGAGGGTCAGGTCCTAGCTTGGAGGGCTAGGTTTGGAAAGTCCTAATTCGGAAGAGTTGGGTGAAAAGTCCTAGCTTGGAGGGCTAGGTGAAAAGTCCTAGCTTGGAGGGCTAGGTGAAAAGTCCTAACTTGGAGGGTTAGGTGTAAATTCCCAACTTGGAGGGTTAGGTAAAAAATCCTTGGCTTGGAGGGCTAAGGTGGAAGAGAACTTAGCTTGGATGGCTAAGTTTATGTCCCTGGATCGGTCTGGTGATCGGTCAGGGAAGCTGGCACGCTGCCCTATTGTGGATCGGTCTGGTGACCGATCCAGCAACGACTGATCGGTCTGGTGACCGATCAAGGAGCACACAGTGAGGTTGGGAACCTACTGTACTGCTCCTGATCGATCTGGTGATCGATCAGGGAGTGTGTGTTTCACCTACTGCTTGGCTCCTGATCGGTCGGGTGAC
>JAGFNQ010001033.1:120507-157958 GCA_024364735.1 Boesenbergia rotunda
TATTTTGCACCTAGTGAGAATTAACCTTATTTTTGTGACACATACATGTGATTTTACTCTAGAACTTGCTTAGGTTCTTTCAAAACCATATTTCGATGATTGGATCACATTTATAGAGATAAATCATTTTGCTTTTCATCTCATATCAATTTTCTTAAATTTCCCATGTATCACGTCATATTTCTCATTTTCCCTACCTAGTATCACATTTTCTATGGATTTGTTTGATTGGGATGTTTTCTTGATGCTACTTTGCCCGAGACGGACAAAGGATTAAGTGTGGGGGAGTGACTAGTATTTTGGTATCAAAGAGGCATTTCATGTCAAGAGAAAAAAAAAATTTGCAATTACAAGTGCCAAGTTGAGTTGAGTTTGGTGTCAAGAATGAGCAAGAGAGATGGAAGCAATTGGAGCATCTAGATTGGTTATCATACTTTGAAGATTCAAGTGGCAAGCAAGAAGAAAAAAAAAAGAAAAGAAGAACAAAAATCTGCAATAAAGAAAATGGCACGCAAATGAAGAAAACTTATGCCAAAGTGAAGAGAAAAAATTTTGTGAAGCTACTTGTGGTCTGAAACGTTTTGGACTTCAGCTATACCGTGCTAGGAAAATCAGTAACACTTGTATCAAGAAGAACTGCAGCTGTACAAAGCATGCTACTCTGAGTTGTAGCTGAGCAAAATCAAGCCAATTCTGGATTAAGGAAATCAGTGTCGTGACTTGGCTCAAATCCAACTTGCTGATCAAAAGGAACAGCAGATGCAGTCCATTTGAAGCTCATGAAAGTGCTGGTTGAAGCTGATTCTGATAAAGATTTGGGAGCTGAGCACACTGTTGAATCTGCAACAGAAAAAAAAACAGTATGGAAAAAAAATCAGTTAAAGAAATTTTCAAGTGGAGCACTCAATTCTCCACTATTATGTGATGTAATTGCTTTGAGAAATCAAAGTTTTGCAAGGTCTGAAATTGATGCCGTGAGCTGAAATCTGAAACAGAAAAAAAAAATGATGATAAAGAAGTGTGCCAACTTGTAAGGATAGGTATCAAAAGGAAGTTGCTAGAATTTTAGTGAAGAATAGCTTTGGAGCATCTAACTTTCTAATTGTCATTTAATGTTTCAAGTTCCCATGATACAAATTCAAGGCCGAAAAGTTCCAATTGAACAATTAGAAGATTAGAGAGCAGAGAAAAAATTCAGAAAAAAAAAAGAGAAACAAAGTGGCACAAAAAGTAAGTGTTGGCACCATGAAACTAGTGGAAAGATCATTGGAAATATCCACATCCGGATCAAAGCCTTGCTCCATTTCATTTCTGATTTTACTAGAGAGAAAGAAAGCAGCTGATATAAAAGAAATTTATTTCTGCAATTCTAAAAAAAAAAGAGAAGAGAACAAGGAAAAAGAAGGAAGCAAGGTTGGCACAAAAGGGGCAAACTTGGCACATTGAGACTAATAGGGTTTTCTTCACCCAAATCAAAGGCATTATTCAATTTCCTACTCCACCACACAGATCTGATTTGAAGAGAAGCAAAGTGCATCAAAAATATCCTTGAGCATTCAAGTCTTCCATTCCATCAAATTTGCTATTTTCTTGGCTCTTACTTTATTTCTTACTATTTTCTTTGTCTTTCACTTGTTTGAATAAACTTTTGTAGATGTGGATTCCAATCATGAATAATGCTGGAGATTAGATAATAAGCAAGCCTATGGTAGCGCAAAAAGCATGTGTGTTTGAGTGAGCTCCATTTTCATCATGAAGTTAGAATTCAAGAAGAGAGCCACCAAAAATTTCCCTTGAAAGGCTAGTGAGTTAAATTCATCTCTATGAATCATGAAGGATGAAAAGGCTAAGTTGTTGATTTAAGGACGAGATACTAATCCATAGAGTTTAGATTTTTTAGAATTGACAACCTTAGGTAATTTCTTTTCACTTGTTTCTAATTATGCTTGAGAAAACCCAAGGGATACATACTTAGTGGTTTTGCGAGACGCTCAAGCTTAAGTGTGGGGGAGTTGATAAGTACCATTTTATTGATCATTTTAGTTGCCAAAATCCATGTTTAACCCATTTTTTCTTGCTTAATTGTGAAATTACCCTAGGTTTTAGAATTTACTTCCATTTTGGACTTAATTGCAAATCTTGATATTTTTGGATTATTTGGCTACTAAATTTTTGATCTATTTTTCTAGGCTTGAAAGGATCATGGACCTAGGGCATACTGGGTCAAACTTGAGTCGGAAGTGGACCCGAATCGAGTTATCAAGCTTTGGATTAATCTGGGTGGTCCATTCAAAAGCGGCTAGATCTGAGCCATCTGGGACCATATGAAGCAATCCGAGCTAGGGTTAGGGCTGATCAAGCATTGAGATCAAGATCTGAGACTTTCATCCCAATCAGAGATCATCCAACCGTTGGATCAAGCTCGGAGGGCTCTAGACTGTCCATTCAAAGATTAGGTTGATCTGGGCCATCCGTTGCAAATCTGGAGGATCCGAGCTACCACGAGGCAGATCCTGACCCTTGATCAACATCTGGAAAGTTTGGGTCAGATCGGATGAAGATCAGCCGTTGGATTCATTCAAATCAATCTGGGCCGTCCATTGTTAAGTATTTAATCAAAAAAATCTCCTCAATTCAGCTTTGTCGCGTCTTCGCCGCACAGTTCGTCTTCTTCATTTTTTTTCTTCGCATTTTCTTCAGTTTTCTTCAATCCGAGGCCGCGACCACCTCAATTTCTTCACTGGATTAAGATCTGAATCATTGGGGATAGCTTCTTTGGAGAATTCAGCTCAGTTTTGCACCGGACAGAGTTGTTTGAGGGTTTCGACAGCTTTGTCGTCCGATCACTCGTTTCTCATCCGCGAGCCATTTCCGATCATCTGAGCCATCTGTAGGGGTCCTCAGGTGAGCTCAGATGATCTCCAAATCATCATCGCAATCCATTAAACTGAGATCGAAGAGTTCGGATTGGATTTCCCCAACTGCGTGCAGTTTCAGAGCCAAGTCGAGATTGAAGCTGATTTCCAGTGATTTGCAGAGCTGAAGGGTTTCTTGGCTTGCCTTTGCGTGACGAACAAGGAGGTTTTGAGCTCGGGAAGGGTTGAGGATTAGTTTCAATATGAATTTTCAGTTCTAAAGCTGTAGTTTCATTTCTGAAATATGTCCATTACTGAATTTTCTGTATCAACACTTAGATTTCGTTTCTTAATTGTTTCTGCTTAATTAGGTTTATATCCTTCAAGTCAAGTAGTTTAGGAAGCTTGTCTAATGGACAATTGCTTTTAATTTCAGTTATTTTCTGCTTAAATCCTTGCGTATCGGCTGTAGCTTGCATATTAGCCCTGTTTTGCCATTTCCAATTTAGTTTCTGAATTTTTGCAGTTTCTTTCGAATTCAGTTATGTTTAGTTTTGATGCTTGCAATTGAAGACAACATTTAGTTTACTAATGCAATTGATTTGAGTTTGTTTAGCAATTTGGTTTTATTTCTGCATTTTCAGTTCAGCTTGTTTGGATCAATCTCCATTTCTGCAGCTGGAATTCCATATCTGCTAGTTCATCTCCTTATGCACATTGTCAGCTATCATTTCTGAGTTGTGTCAGTGAAGTAATGCATTTAGATTTCAGCATTTGAATTCATCTGCTTGCGTGATTTGCGTTTAGTTGCTCTGAATTTCTGCACTCTGCATTCCTGCAATCCATTTTCTGCATTAGTGTTTCTGCAGCTTACTTCAGCATTTTCTTCAGCTCATTTCTGCATGTGTTGTTTTGGATTTCTGTATTCCATGCAGTTGATGCATTTGTCTTTTCCAGTTTCTGCCAGGTTTCTGAATCAATCAGCCATTTGAATTGCTAGTTTATAGCTTAAGCATTAGTTTTAGTTATTGGCACATGAGTTCTCTTTTCATTGTATCAAGTTCATTTCCGTTTCTGCACTTGGTATCAAGGGTAGCTTAGTCACTGAGTTCGGTTGTTTCAGAAATTACGATCACTTCTTTTACTCATTTGCTTAGCATTTGGACTTCACATTCGGTTTAGTGCATTGGTAGATTAAGTTGTCCCTTAGTTAAATTCATTAGTGCATGCATTTTATTTGTTAATTTAGTTAAGTTCCTTGCTTCTCATTGTTTTTCCATTTCTAATTGAAACCAAACCCAAGATTTTATTCGAAACCCAAAAATATCAACGACACATAAATACAAGCTCGAATCACACAACATCAACTAGCCCTAGGAAAAATACGACTTGTGGCCCCTTTACTACGTTTTCATCTTTGATTGCAAAAAGGGTTTTCAGCGTTACATATATCTAAATTTTGAGACCCACATTCGTGACACCTATTCTGAGGGCATCAACTATCCAGCCCCATCATTATCATGACATTCATCTTCCTCTAGCTCAAATGGAATAGTTTATCAGCGATATGGATCCATCAAGATTAAGGTCAAGAGTTTCAAGGAGGGTCGTGGTAAAAAGGAATTCACGTGTCCTCTATCTATAGTTGCTCTTAGGTGCCAAATATATATATTTCATTCGGAACCTCCGAATCCAACGCAGGACCCTCAACGCCGAGTTGAGGTCTCCGACTTGAAACCTGATTTGGAGGAGGGAATTGAGCTCCTACAAAGGCGGAAGTTACTATCGTTATCAACAACATGGCTAACAATGTTGATCTTGTCGCGAAGTGAGGTGAACTCCCAAGTGTGAAGTAGTCCCTTGAGTGTCACGTGCGGCTGATGCTGGCTTCGATCTGCAAGAGAATGACTATTAGCAAACCTGTTGGAAAAAAGTCTTCGGCAAGGCCCTCCGACGGTCAAGTCAGCTCCCGATGTGGGAGAAGCAAGAAAGCAATGGAAAACAAGAACAAGAGATTCTCGCGCATACCTATGAAGTGGGGAGCGAATGAGCTTATATAGCTGAAGGAACTGACAGTTTCTGTCCTTCTGCCCCCCTTCTGCCACTTTTGTCTTATTCGATGGTAGGGTAAGGTGTCGCATGCGGGGCAGGGTAGGGGGTGCTGTCAGTTCACCGACCGACGCTCTGTCTGACCCACAATGGGGTACTGTAGTACGGGGTGTAAGGGGATGACAGGAAGGTATCGTGTTAACGGATCATACTGTGTCAGACGATCGCTCTATGTCAGAAGGTCATACTATGCCAACGGAATATCCGTGATTCGAGCTGGGATGATATATATCAGGCCTGAGACGGATTGCGCCGACCTCTGCACCGTTCTGATCAGTAAGGAGTCAGGGAGGGGGGGGGTATTACCCCGTGGCGCGATAATGTCGATCCATCATGCCGACCGGCTGCCTCGAGCGAGGTTGGGTCCTGCGATCGATATCTTTCCGAGTGAGATAGAATACTCCCTGAGTCGATATATAGGCGCTCGGTACTGCTTATCGTCCGTGTCTCCAGGTCGGGTGGTTATGGCAAAGGAAGACTACCGACCGCCAACCACTCAGGTGCGGGTCGGGCACTCTCCGACAGTTGATATGCTATTCGGGGGTTGCCATAGTAGGCTCCCTGAGTGACGAACGGAGTTGGGCTCCCAGTCCTTCCCCTGGCGGCTCGGGTCGGGGTATATTTGATTGGTCGCCCAGTCAGAACATCCAGGGCAAGCGGGCCCTGGCTTATAACTCTTGCCAGCTAGACTAGCCAGCTCACACCTAGTGGGCCCCATCCTATCCTTATGTGATGCCAGGCTGGCCGATCGAACTACACGTGAGCTAGGGCGGGATCAAATGTGATGGACGTGAGTAAGTGAGAAACACAATATTTAATCCCCCATTAAAAGTGTAGCAATTAGTGATCGTCTCCGAAATAACATAGGTAACAACCACAAGAAACTCGAAAGGTGGAAGAATCTGAACCTCGTCTGTATACCATAAGAGGTATTCAACTCCAAGTTAAAAAAGTTATCCAAAAGAACCTAACTTCTTGATATTTTCCCTATCTCTTGCGAGTTTTTGACTTTAACGTAGGAGTGATCACACTGGAGAAATCTCCGGTCATCCTCCAAATCTTCTTTCCGTTTCAGGCATTTCAAAAGGCTGCTTGTCATCTGCTAAGAAATCGCCAAGGTTTAAAAGACAAGATTTGTATAATTGTGGATCCACGCAGGGTTAAGCGAACACAATTCGTATAATTGCGTGTTTTTTTGTATAATCGTGGTTAAATATTCATGACCAACTGTTTTTTTTTTAATTTATAGAATTGTGCGTTTAATTTTTTTTTTTAAAGTCCGCTCTCTTCTAGACCTTTATTGTAAAATAATGGAAGGGATTAAATGATAAAAAAAATTAAGTGTTAAAAACTACAAACAGACCAGAATAAAAAAAAGTAGTTATACATTTTAGATGCATTTGATACACATACATAGAATATAGATTAGAATATTTATGAATAAAACTTATGAACCATGTATGTCCGTTAATAATATTTTTTTATTAAACTTCTAAATAGAATAAGATTTTAAATTATAGAAACAGGTTCTCGAATGAAAGTTTGATTATATCTAAATATAACAAAATCAAATTTAAACAAACTTCAACCAAGTTAAGCTCATAAATTTTTTTATAATTTGAATAACTTTTTTAATTTAGATTAACTTAATTCAACTACTATGTTAAGTAAATTCTACTCGGCCTTAAATTCAATTAAATTTCTTAAATTCAATTAGATTTAATTCATCATCAACTTTCTGAACTTTAAACTCAAATCTAGCTAGTTGATTCAACCCATCATCATCACCATCAAATTGTCAATTTGCGTGATTCAACTTACGAACAGCCTCAAAACTTATAGGAAAAGTAATCGAAAATAAACAAACGTATTGAAGAAAGTCGTAATGAAATTTCAAACAACTTGATAAACGTGATTAGGAGGGTAGGAAAAATCAAAAGGCATAAATTCCAACAAAGACATGCAATATCATACACTTTTTTTTTCTTTTTTGTGACTACATTTAATTGTATTCCAAATTGGATGTCGTCCGGATTACAAATTAATTAGCCAAGAGCCGTACCAAACTTCTCTTTTTATAATAATAATAATTTAAAAAAATGAAATAAAATCGATGGAGTTCGTCAGCTCACGCGAACATCATGAAATATATATATACACATTTTTTAAGAACTTAATTATCCCCAGGAGATATTTACGCAATTACCCTGACACATCAAGGTACGTCTCGGGAACTTGACGTGGTCCAGCGGAAAGAGACGGCGGAGAGTCCGACAGTTACCTAACCTGCTCCGGACAGCAAACAGCATTTCTGTGACGAGGGCAGATGGCGCTCGCACGTGTCAACCGTTCGCGATGCTTAATTTCCCAGCTGTCGGAGTCGGTGCGCGTGATCCGCTGCATGTGAACGAGCCAGCGAGCGTAACGCACGAATTGGGCCACGCTCGGGTCCAACCACCGCAGACGCAGGCAGCGCGAACCACGGACACGGTGGGCGGCACCCCGCCACGGGCGCCACCTACACCCGGTCCCACTTCCGGCTCATTGATTGCCGCATAGAACCACCGCAAGACGTGTTCCGCAACTAACCGAGCCGATGGCGAGGCGGGGAGCTGTTCTCGCGGACGCCAGCTCCGGACTTGAAATCCAGTTGATGGAGTAGACTACGTGGTCCCCATTACTTTATTCTCTGTTTTTTTGGGTAAAAAAAAGGCGAGGGATAAAAGAAAAGAAAGGCAACGCCTCGCCCGTGATGGATGGATGTCCCTAGAAATCCTCCCTCAATGACTCTATGCTTTATTTTTCCAACTACCACCCTACCTTTTCCAGATATTACGAGGGGGAATACAAATCCGCCCATCTTTCTCCTCTCTATAAAGAGCCTTCTCCGCTTCCACCGTGTACAAAACCACTCCGACGCGTACTTGTTCTTCTTCTTGCTTTAATTTTCCTTTCCCATTTTGTTCTCGTCGCAGTGTCTGCGCTTCTTCTCCTCCCCATCTTTTTAGCGAACGGCTAAAAGGGGCTTACATGGAGAGTTCCGGCGATCTCAAGAGGTACCGCGAGGAGGAAAATCCGGAGATCTCTTCGCCAGAGGCTAAGCGTCTCCGCGACGACCTTTTCTTTGACGATATCTTTGACGATGATGACGCCGATGCCGGCGACCAGGATCTTGCGTCCGTCATGAAGAGCTTGGAGGACGAGATCGGTTTGCCGTCGCCACCGCCTGCGCATCCGGAGGCCGCCGTGGTGGTTGGCCAGCCGGATCTGGGTTACCTTTTTGAGGCCTCCGACGATGAGCTCGGGCTCCCCCCAGCGCCTCCGGTGGCGCCGTCTTCCGATAAGGATGATGTTGCCGCGGCGGTCATGGTTCGGGAAGAGGAGTTGGTTGGGACCGGTTTCGACCCCATTTGGGGTTTGGATGACGAGATTAACGGATACTATGGAATGGAGGAGTTCGGTGTTCGGCCGGAGAGGTCAGTTATGGGGACGGAGGACGGCGTGATTTTTGACGTCGGGCTACTAGATTTGCCAGATCTGTCCTGGCGATCGGAGACGCTGCCGGCGATCTGAGACATAACTGAAGAATAGTTTCTCGAACCAGTTTGATTTTTTTTTCTTCTAGGTTGTAAAGCTTAGGGAACACAAGTTGAAAAAAAGATCAGGAGGAAATTGAAATTTCTCTTCTAAAAATCTCGAACGAATCTTTAGCGGCATAATTTGTTGACCAACCGATACATACCAAAAGGTGCTGCCTAATTAATTAATTATTTAAAGAAAAAAAATCCACTATATAAATATCCCGATGCCATTTTCTATTGATCTTTTCAATGCATTGAATGCGGTTTAATTTCGCCTTGGCTCTCTGCTCGGTGAGAGCATCTTCTCGTTGAAAGATGGGTGAATAGAAAGGACATCGATAATGGATACGGATTGAATTGCAGATGTAGCTAGCGTTCGCTAGCGTGAGGAAGAAGACGACAATGAGCTTTACATGGTAAAAAAATTGACATTGACATGTTCCAGACGACGCCAGGGTAGATCAGTAATATGGCAATGAGCAGAAACTCCCAGAGGAAAAAGGGTTGGAAGGATTGTAGAAATAGGAAAAGGTTTTTTACTACTCAGAAGTCGAAGTTTAGAAAGGTAAATCCAAGCGACCATCCGAATCTAATTGTTGATCGAATTACATTGAAGGGCTATACCCCGTAATTTCCATGCCCTGATCCGGCGGTATAGAGTCGATAGCCGATCAGGAAAACACAGATTCTTAAAGACTGAGGGCTCTCAGCTAGCGCCTCGACCGGACAGTTGAAATCACCTACTGATTGGACATCCTTGAACTCGAGGGTCATACCCACTCAGCATTCCATTCTGCCTACTCAAAGATGGTCTTGTGAACGGATTCTTCCTTTTCCTTTGGAGTACCGCTCCCTTGTGACTCCAAGATCCAGAACAATTTTTCTATAATTTTCCGATTCGATCCTCCCGATTATACGAATTAGCACACGTCAACTCCCCATATGATAAATAGGCAAAATCAAAGACGGGGCCCTTTTTTCAACTCGATAATGGGCCACGCCCGAAAGCTCAATTGGCTCTTCGATTCACGAACCATTTTCATAATTAATAACCCGTGTGGAGTAATCAGAAGTACATGGGACCTTATCAAGTTAGCTCCTACTAGATTGATCCCTGTGTTTAAGTATATAAGAGCTCAGAATTATAGGAAGTCGAGTGGAAGACGTAGTAGATGAGAAGGATGATATAGGAAGGGAGTCAACGGGCTCGGTTCATTCAATGGACACAAAGTTTATAGAAGAGTATAACAATGGACGAGAAAGGCATACGTGGCATCATAGGGGCAAGAAGCTGGAGAGAAAGTTTGTTCGAAGATAATGTTGGAAGTTGAGTTTGAGTGACCTCAACTTCGGATGATCAAAAATCACCCAGAAGCACTAGAAGATTGGTCAACTAAAGGTTGACTAGAACTAGCCCAAATCAGGTGCCCAAGTCAACTCGGGCACCCGGGTATATGGGCGTCCCTGTTCACTCGGGCTCCCAATCCTGAGTTTATCGTCGACTAACCATTTTTGACCGTTGTGACATAAATAAGCATTGACTATGATCAGGCGCCAGTGTTGCACTCGAGCATCTAGGATGTGTCACGTCAGCACGTAGATAATGCTTTCAGGGTCTATAAATAGAGCCCATTTACTTAGAGTTTTCAAGCAATTCATTCTGTACAATTACTGTAATTTTTTCTTGAGTCTTCTCTGAGTTTGAAAGTTTATAAGAGACTTCTCCGCTCACACAATGAGTTATTTAGAGTAGGGTTATTCATTGTATTGGATTAGCAACCATCCAGGTTACAAATCATGTAAACTGGGAGTCTCTTTTTTTTCAATTATTTTCTAGGTTGTGTTTCTTTAACTGCTAACTAAATTTTCATTTTTGTCAAAGAAGACAAAAGATCTAGTTTTACACTTACAAGACACTTCACCCCCTCTAGCCGGTCCGACTGATACTAACAAGTTCACGTGCCCAATCATTACGCAGATATGCCATCATGCATATCACCAGCATGAAAGATGCCTTACTTGCATGATTTTGAGGTGTTGACCATACAACGGCAAAACTAGCGGGATAACGACAACCCTAAAAGTGTCATGTCAATCCGCAAACTCAACCACACTTCTGTTTAGTCAGTCGGGTCCAAGTCTCCTTCGACTAGATTAACGGGAGAGGTTTGTGATGCGGATAATATTATAATGCCCTCGGAGAGGGTCAGACGGTCAAGGTTTTCCTTGCTGTGGAAGTCAATGTCCAAAAGGGTAAACTTAAACGACCATCCGTCTAGGCCACCCAAATCTAACTATTGATTGGATTACTATGAGGGGATGCTCCTTGTTACTTCAGCACTTTGATCCAGCGGCTCGGAGCCGATAATCAATCGGTAAAACACTAATCCCCCAAGGACTGAGTGCACTTCTCTTAGCTCCCCGATCGGACCAGCCAAATTCAACTATCGATTGGACATCCTTGAGCCCAAGGGTTATGCTCTCTCAGTATTCCATTATGTATGTCTACTCAATGATGATCTTCTAGTCGAATTCCACCTTTTCCTTAGAGTCTCCTCCCTCTATTCTCCAAGATCTAGCCTAACAATTTTCTATAACTGCCTGATTGCATCCAGCCAATTCTGGGAGTTAGTACCGCTTAGCATCCCATAAGATAAACAAGCATACAATTAGATTCGTTCGGCCATAATCAAAGACTCGGCCCCCTTTTCAACGGCTATTTGGGCTAATCTTAAAAGCCTAATGGGCCCTTCGACTCACGAACCAATCCCATAATTAATGTCGGGTGTGGAGTTGTCAGAAGCAAGTGAAATCGCATTTTGGTATAGATACGAGATATGAATAATATATCGGTGATGGGACCGTTGTATACGGTTAAAATATAACATTCTAATATGTGATTTATCAAGATATAACTCTAATCAATGAAGGTTATAATTATAGAGGTGACAAAAGATGATTTACTCATCTCTAACGCTTCTATTAATTTGTCTCAAGACCAGTATGAAACGTTCGAACTATTATATACTTTTTGTAAATTTTCATATGCACTTTTCTAAAGGTGTCATCATGTTCTAAAGTGGAGGCATAGGTAGCCACGCGAGAAGGGAAAGATAAACACATCAAAATTCGTATATATAAGTCCAATCACTATATACACACGTTGATATTTACAATTCAAATTGTAAAAATTTAGTAATGAAAGAAATATTTAAAGTATTTCTAATGTAAACATTAAGGTTTGACAGGATGAATGAAGATATGCATTTGGTTTAAAATATTAAAGGGCGTTTCATTCAAATTTATTAATCAGAATAATAATGAAATTCATTGAATAGTTAATGGTAATGAGAATCATAATTATATTGGTAGTGTTTGGTTTAAATTCTGGAATGAAAATTATTGTCATTGATATTGTTTGATTTAATTCAATTTTAATAATGAGAATCTATAAAAATTTCAAAGTTACATAAAATAATAGAATAATTATAAAATAGAGAAAGTGAAATAAAATAAGTTGAGAGATAAAGTAAAAAATATATAAAGAGAGAAATTATGAGAAGTAAGCTAGATAGAAAAAGAAATTAAAATAAAAAAATAAGAGAAAATATAATAATAGAGAAAATGAACATAAAAATAGAGAGAGTAATATAAGATAGATGTGATAAAATATATATATATAAAGAGAAAATAAGTTATATATATATATAGAGAGAGAGAGAGAGAAAATGATATAGAAAAATATAGAAAGAGAAAGTGATAGAAGATATAGAGAAAAGTGAAAAATAAAGATAAATAAATTTTGATAAGAGAGGTAAAGAGAGAAAATAATATTAAAAATATATAGAGAGAAAATACGATGAGTGAGATGGAGAGAGAATGATGTAGAAAATATAGCAAGAGAAACTAATATCTAAAAAAAATAAAAAAATAAAGATAGATAAATTATGATAAGAGAGGTAGAGAGAGAAAGTGATATATAAAATATACAGAAAAAATAAAGATAAATAAATTATGATAAGAGAGGTAGAGAAAGAAAATAATATAGAAAATATAGATAGAGAAAATAAAATGAAAAAGGTAGAGAGAAAAGCTGATATATAGAAAATATAAAAAGAAAAAAGTGACATACAAAATATAGAGAAAAAAAAAAAAGATAAATTATAATAAGAGAGACAGACAGAGAAAGTGATATTAAAAATATATATAGAGAAAATGAGTTGATAAAAATAAAGAGAGAAAGTGATATAAAATGATGAGAGAGAAAAGAAATTTAAAAATAAATATATAAAGAGAAAATTTAAAATATAGGAAAAGAAAGTAAAATGAGAGAATGTGAAAGGAGATAGTAAAATAAAGAATATAAAATAAGAAAGAGTGTTTTAGATATATAAAAATAAAAGAATAATTGAGAAGTTTGATTAATAAAAGAGAATAAAGAATGAAAATGAAGAATTTTTATTTTTTATTCTCACTAATACTTACTAAACAGTATTAGAGATAATAATTATCATCAATTTTCATTCCTTATTTTTTATTATCCCATGTTAAACGTCTCTTAGGTATTTTAAAATGGAGCAATTTGTAAACTCTGTCAGTCTAATATCTCGAAATCCTTCCGTTGCAACTCGGCCCTATACATATCGCAGCGGCCCGCGCCATCACACGTTGCGGCACGTCTTCATGTGGGTGGAAGAAGGCGAGCCACGAGGAGTCGCCGTCGTCCGTCCTCGTCCAAACCCTACGCGTATTTTACGTGTTTTCCGCTGCACATTTGTCGCACTCGTCGACGAATTGTGCCGCCTGCGGGCCGCTTTCGTTTGCGTCTCGCCCCACCGATTGATTTAATCTTCCAAGGCACCGAGCAATAGCATCGACCTCATCAGCTGTTCCCGTACATGCTGCGGTCAATTGAGAGGCAATGCACGCAACTGAATAATATCTTGCTCCTCAGTTGTGCCGCTCGAGGAATCGTAATGCTAGCTAGCTAGCTACCAGACCACCAGACCGCCACCGTTCCTTTTCTTCCGCCCGTACCGTGTCCGCCATTGCGTTGCCTAGGGAAGGAGGGCGAGGGGGCCTTCTTCTGCTGCAAGTCCCATGCGCAACCAGCGTACGTGTCGTGCACGCAGTGAATGATGCGGTTCTCCTCGATTTGAGTGTGGGCCGTGAGGCCCAATATCCGTACTCGAGCTTGACGAGTCTCACGTGCTGGGCCGTTTGGCGCGGCCAACGCACGGCACGTCGTGGCGACGAGATTAGCATGTGGTCGTGCCGATATGAACTATGTTTAGCACGAATTTCGTGAGAATTAAATGATTTTGGAGATTTTTTTAATCACGAACGATAAATTAAATTTTATAAAAATTTTTTATTGATCGTCAAAATAAATTAGAAAACGTTTATGATGGACGATCTAAAAATTTAATATCCTAAAATTTATATCCCATTTTTAAAAAAAATTCTATAAATATATTATAATTAAAATTTAAATTATAAATATTTAAAATAATAATTAATTATTCTGCTGCTAAATCATAATCAATCCTAAGAATTAACTTCCTCATCGTGATTGCCCGCACGTGTCGTCCTGTCGGATAATAATGATATTTGAATGACGAGTTATTGCCTTCTCGTGCGTGTAAAAATTGAGAAAAATATATAAATAAAAAGATGTCACGTACGGATAAAGTTTTGGCCGGGTCGATGCTAGAGGTGCTCCTTCTCTTCTCTTCGTGAACAAAAGTGATAGCATATGAAAGCAATTTGATAGACCAAAAAATCATCATTATTTTATATTCATGAGGCACCGTCTGTTATCATTTGTTCTTTCATTATTTCTGTGATTCCTCGTGATAAATTTTACTATAATTTTCATTATAATAAATAGTCAATGTACCAGCAAATTAAACTAAAATATATAATAAATAAAAATTTCAAACTAACAAACTAACATCTCATTAAAATTATCATGACTAATTATATTATTGTTGGAGAACACAACAAGTCAATTATTTGTGTTGGAGGACATTTTCGATAGTGATAATGATAATTGAAGGTCACCCTCATTTAAAGGGTTAAATTTAGCTCTATATATTAATCTTAAACCTTCAAAATTACTGAGCTATACTAAATATTAATTTAAAAATTACTAGGCTATATTAATTTAAAAATTATTAGGCTACACTGGATTAAATTTCATATATTAACTTTAAATCTTAAAAATTACTTACTATATTAAATATTCACTTAAAAGTTATTGGGTTGCACTGAGTTTGAGCCCAGTGCAACCCACCCCTGGCTACACCAGTGAAAATAACCCATCTGTTGGTTTTTCGAAGAGAAAAGATGCACTATGGGTGTGAGTGTATGTGATGTAAGGATGAACACTGGCCTAATTAAACTTCGTCTCCACACATGCTCCACCTCGCTCCGCCCATCGACCTTCGCACACGCCCTTCAACCTTGACAGTTCTCACTCTGCACTCCGCAGCAAGCTACGTGTCTACTTCCTCTGCTCTCTGCAGCAAGCAAGAAAGCTTAATCAAAAGTAATCTTAATTTTCTAAATTTTTTTATTATTATTCTTTGAAACTTTAGATTTGAGTTGAATTTAAAGACTAATTCTCGATTATAGACATTGGATTTGTGGTTTCATTTTGATTTGTGAACTTAAGTCGGCCACTGCCCCGCTAGACCGTCACGATTAGTGAAATAGAGAGCTTCAGCTACAGCATTACTATCCAATTTGCCATTGAAACTACATCGAGGGAGGCTCCCTCCGTAACATCACAATGTGTCCATTGACGGTAATCATAATTTACCTATACTAAACAAATATTCTAGCTCTGTCTTTGCTAATGATACTGTTGTGGATTTCGTTCATGACAACGTGAGTTTAATTTTTATTATTATATAAAAAAAATTAGGATTTAAGAGTTGAGTTATACAATTAAATATTTAAAAAAATGAAAACATGTTTAAAATGATCATAACATTTATAGAATGAAAATGAACTAAATGAAAGTTAGTCAATTGGTAATACATAAAACTAAAACACCTTTCAAATTTTAAAAGAACACTTTTATTGTAATATTATTATAGGAATTATAGAATAACTTCATTAAAAATGTCTTAATTCAACTTCATAAAAAAAAATATATTTTCACATAATTGACACATAGGAGGGCAAGAATGGAGAAAAGAGGTTAAAAGGTGGTATTTAATTGCAAGTATTGCATGTGTTTGAATTACAACATTATGTTAATGCTCTTGACGAAGTTTATGTAGCTTTGGGACTCTGGTGTAGCGAAATGATAATTAATTATCAACTTAGATATTTATGGTTTAATCTTTAATTACGATGTATTTTATAGGGTTTTTTTTATCAAATGAGCCGTAGATCCCAGGGCGCTGGGTTTCTGGACTTTTATGGAGTTGAATTGATCATCCGAGATTGAAAAAAAAACACTTTAATTATTTGTTTATCGACGAAATTTATGTGCGAAAATAATGCATTTGACGAATGCACTCTGATTTTATGGTTGAATTGGTGGGTTGATCCCGACCTAGCTCACGTGTAGCTCGGTCGGTCAGCCTGGCGCCACATAAGGATAGGTCAGGGTCGCGGGGTACAGATAGATCAATATAGCTAACTGGGCTAGGGGCCCGAGACTCACTCGGGTCGGATCGCCCGACTGAGTGGCCAGTCATATGTACCCCGACCTAGTCCTACCTGGAAAACACCGAGTGTCCGACCTTGCCCGTCACCCGATACGCATACTACATTAGCTCCTAGCGAGAGATATAGACTGCCAAGCCTAAGGACGTCCGAGCAACATCCGTTTAGCATCCAGTCGGCAGTTTCCCTGTGCCCTAACCACCCGACCCTGGGATGAGTCAGATTGACTTAGTCCGAGCGCTCTTTGACTCGAAGAATATCCTATTCCAATCTATGAGGTATTGGTCGCACGACCAGGTTTCACTAGGAGCAACCGGTCGGCGCTCCAGCTCGAGATTTATCATTTTCCTAATGAACACCCACTCTCTGACACAATACTGGAAGAAGTGGTGCGAGAGTCGGCGCAAGTTTGACACCATTCGTGCCCTAATCACGAATATTCCGCTGACACAGTACTCTCGTGACATACCCTGGCACTCCCTACCACGACAACCCTTGCTTGTGTCAGACTGGGTGGCGTCGGGCAGCGTCAGTAGGCGAGCTGACAGTACCCTTGATCCTGTCTCCGCATGAGACAAGGGCGGCAGACGTGGGCAGGAGTTGTCGGCTCCTTCGACTAAATAAGATCCTTCGCACTCCGTTCGCAGGTACGCGTGTTAGAGTTTTTGTTACAGTTCTTCAATTTTCATTCCTTCCACCATCGGAGACTGACTTGATTGTCGGAGTACCTTACCAGAGATTTTTCCTGGCGGTTTATTGACGGTCATTTTCCTTATAAATCGGAGTCAATATCAACAGTGCTTGGGTCCACCTCACTTTTGAGAGTCCATCTTACTTTGCTACAGGATCAGTGGGTGATGGTGAGAAAGATGGAGAAATTTTTCAACAACACTGCGAATAATGGATTGAGTAATTATCATTATTTCTCGCATTTAATCTTTGATCAAGTGAAAATGTGCTCGATGCCGCCAGACTTTTGTCTGGTTAACTAAAGACACTAATTAATTCATCATCAAATTTGTTTTTAAATTTATTTGTTTTCCACTACAAAGTTCAACATAAAGTGCAATTACGAAGCAATTGTTTCCTTTTTGTATTTCAGGCATCCGAGTTTTACTGCTAACAGAGATTCGATGATATAAAAATTTTATATCGATTAACGAGATGAATTAAAAAATTCTCATGAAAATTCAATCAAACTATTAACTTTTTATCGATTGGAAAAATATTCGTAGAATAATCACAGTTAAAATTCAACTCTTAAATACCTAAATAATTATTTAAAAAAACCAAAACACTGCATTATTATCCGGAACAGTAGTAATTGTATTTCTTAATTGAAACCATGTGCGGTCAATTGATATTTTCCACGGCCAAACACAAAATAAAGACAAATAAATGTAAGACGCTTATTTAAAGAAATAAAAAATAACATAAAACCGAGAAATTTCAGCAAAAGAAAATGTCGAATCAAAATTTCGCCATTCCTCTCCTTCGTTTGTAATCTTTGATGTTTTAAAGTCAACAACAACTCCGCTAATTCCGCCAATAGTCAACGACAGGATCTTGTACTTACCACGTAATCATCGAAGTTGTGTCTATGCCGGATCTCATGGAAACATCCAGGAAGGAGGGTTTGAAGTGGACGTTGTTGGGTCAACGTTTCATGTAAACTAACAACAATACCGTAGAAATTATGACCTTCTAAATTTTTGTGAATGAAAATTCAATTTTGGAGTATGAAAATCTCCTTTTCAAAAAATATGATTAACAAAATTTTTTAAATCTCGGACGATCGATTTGGCGCCTTGGTTTTATGAAAATTTTTCACCGACCATCAGTGTAAATCAGAAAGTACTCGCGGGCGACGGTGTAGAAGTTTAGCGTCCCAAGATTCACGTTTCATTTGAATGAAAAATTTCTACAAAATACGTCATAGCTGAAGATCGAACCATATATGGGCGGAGTCACCATTGGGCTAGAGTGGGCTCCAGTCCCACCCAATTTAGCTATAAAAAAGTATAACCCATAAAAAAAAACACAACTCGCCCAATTTTCTAATTACAAAATTTAATTAAATCAAAATCAAATTAACCCAAAGTCACCATGCAAATTTTAATTAAATAAAAAATGTTATATTTCACCTATTATCTTCCTCACCCTACACATTTGCCGTATCGTACGTCGTCTTTCTTATTCCTCTTCATAGCCATAGGTAGACAAAATTTTAATTTCGATTATTTTATTTTTTTTCTTCATTAGATTAGAGGAGATCTATTCATATTTGGATGCATTTTTTAATCTATTATTATTTATGACGAATTTATTTCGATCTCCAATTTTTGATAAATTTATTTCGATCGCCAATTTTTTTATTTTTTAAAAACTTTTATAATATCTTTCATTTATATATTTCATATTATGTTATGTACAGGCGATCTGACAGTGACTCGACTAATATAACCACGACATCTTTTCGCTCAAATAAATACACAATATTTATTCATAACTTTTTTTATTTTATTTATATTTTTAAAATAATTATTTTATTATATTAATTATAGTAGGCCAGTCCTACCTAACTTTAAACTCTAACTATTACGAATATTTAAAATAATAATTAATTACCTTCCCGCTGCTCAATCACCTCAGGAGTAAACCTAGGAAAACCTCCTTTTTAACTATCAAGCATCTTGGTGTTTATTTTCGGGATGCATCCCATATAATATATTTATGAATATTAAAATCTCTCATAATATTTTTACTGATAAAATATTACTCTCGTAAAATCATCATCCAAATTTGAGTTTTACGAGTGAAACTGAAATAGGAATAGGTGCTTGAATATCAGTGATGCTTTGAGAGAATTTAAAAAATTATAAATGCTTTACGGCATTTAATGAACCAATGTAGTGTAGACAACATAGAAAATATATCGATAATATATTTGTATTTCAATGTATATTTAATAAAAAAGATACTTTGTGCATTTATTAGTATTTATTTTATTGAAACTATTTTTAAAATAAAAATGCTTTTGAATTTCATGCTTGTTGCTTGAGTTGCAACTGTGACCCACTTGAATCTGCTCGCTTATTGTAGCCGTCCGATCCCGGGTCCAACGTCAAGATTCGTGAAAGGAAGCACGGGGGGCCCTGGAGAGAAAACTGAGCCGTAGGTTCCTCATCTTCTCCCGTTTCCGTTCGTTATTATTAATGCGCCTGACGTCGTCTTCTTCGTCCCCTTTTATCCTCCTCCTCTTCGCTGCGGGGTTTTAGCGGCGGCCAGATCGAGAAAGCGAAGAGAGGTTGAGGGAGTGGCGGGCGGAGACCGCAAACGCCGACGAGTTACGGTAGAGGTTTGGATTCGTGATTTATGTCGTCTGGCGATCTCGATCTATTCTTGCTCGGCGCCGGAAACTTTGCAGCTTCGAACCAGCGAAGCATCTCTGGCTCCTGCGTCGTCGGTGGGCTCACCTTCTTTATCTCCGCCCTCTCCGTCACCTCCTCCTTCGTATCCTGCGCTCCTCACGTTCCACTGAGGCGAGAGGGGTCGAAGAGGACGGACTCGATGCGATATACCAGGTTTGGTTTCTATTATGATTCCTTGTTCAGTTGGTCGATCTCATCGTTTTAAATAACTTGGTTGGGAAAGATTCAAGATCTTTGCTTTCGTGGTTTCCATGGCTGCAGGGTTGGTTTTGGAGTGAAGTACTTTGGGTTTCAGCATATAAATCTGTGCTTTGTCCTGTTCATCTTCTTGAGAGGAGCCCTTACTTGACAAAGAGAGTCTAACAACACCCCTTATTTTGCTTGCGTTTTTCTTTTTTTTTCCCCCCTTCTTCCTTTGCTGTTTTGTTTTTCGTTCTTGATTCCGTCTTGAGGTTGAGGAAGACTGACTGCACTTCGGCACAAGATGGGTAAAAGGAGGGCAAAGAACCAGCAGCAACTCCTCAGATCCGATTCCTCCTCCCGGCTAGAATCGAAGCGACGGGCAAGAAGAATCCGCGTCGTCTTTGACGACCCCGATGCTACTGAATCAAGCGGCGACGAGTGCTTCGGCTATTCCTTCCGCAAGAGGAGGGCGATTCACGAGTTCCCGGCGCCTCCGTCTCCCCCTGCTGCTTTCTCGCCGGCCTCGTCGCGGGAAAGCAGCGGGCGGAACCGTAAAATCTCCCAAACCCTGCGCAGGTCCCAGTTCAAGTCACTCGGTTCACTGACCTCGTCCTCTTCCGCCAGATTTAAGGGGGTCAGGCAGCGCCCGTGGGGGAAATGGGCGGCGGAGATCCGCGACCCAATCCGCGGTGTTCGTCTCTGGCTCGGCACTTACGACACGGCGGAGGCTGCGGCCGCCGCTTACGCTGCCGCCGCTCTCCGCTTGCAAGCCGAGAAGAATAATCTATTTCGAACTCCCTCCGAAACCACTTCATCCTCTGCCTCGACGCGCTACGACGCCATGGAACCCAGGATCCACCTTCTCCCTCTTCCGTGCTCCGCCGCCGGGGCACCCCAGCCAACGCCTCCGTCGTCGAAGAGGAGTCTATCGCGGAGCTCTTCATGAAGCAAAGCCTGTCGCTCGTGGAGACAGGGTTTGCATTCGAACCAGACCTCTTTCTTATGGATCAAATTGAGCCTCAGCTTCTGCCAACCGAGTTCATCGGCCTTGAAAGCATTCCCATAGACGAAGAAATCACCGGCGGCGACTTTACCAGTCTGGAGATCCTCAATCAATTGATGGATTTCGAGTTCAACGAAGTCGAAAATTTTGCAGCGTAATCTCCGTCGATGAACTAGTGCCGTCTATCAGCCACTGCCGCTCCAAAAATCCTATCACTCGCTGCTTGGTCACCATAATTTTTGTCACTTATAGATTTATTACTACTATTATCAAAAGAGTGAGTTTGCTGGAAGAGAGGAAGAAATGTGTTCAATTTTGCAATGTGTGAGAGATTTTTCTTGGTTTTTTACGAAGCTGTAAGAGCTGCTCCAAGAAGTTTGCAATTATGTAATCATAAATTCGTAACTGCGATCACTTTGATGCCTGCTCTTTCGAGGGAGGCAAATCATGGCTGGCCGGTGCTCGACTGCTTGCTGCATACGCTAGTTACTTCCTGCTTTGATGGTCGAAAGTGCTTTGTGCGACACATTAATAATGCACTGTGAAAGGTAAATCTCGGTCATAGCTCTTAGCTGGCCTCAGGAACCGATTAACAGAGGCTGAATTGGATCTTCCATGGATGGTCTGGTGGAGGTCACGGTTCCCGTGTCGAAAGATCCACCCCTGTTTCTGAGCAGAGTCAAAGCTTACTTGATTAACTGTCGCTCCTCGGTTGAATAGTATGGATTCTTGTCTGATGTGTCGAGTCGACGTTGGCCTCGAGATGCAGGACGTCTTGCCATCTTCTTTTAAGGAAATGTGGTGCCAAGGAGGAACACGCCAAACAGTTGGCGACAACAGTGTTGGTTATCCACTGCTGTAGCAAATGCAGTGTACTTGGTCATGGCACACCACGCCGCCGTGCGAGAGAGGCAGCAGAATTGGAAGGAAATGGCCGGAGTGACCATTTCTTTTAGTTCAATGAAGTGTGAAGATTAGGGTATGCCCACTACAATGGTCCATGAATAAACCCTACTGCCGAGGAATTTTTAGCAGCCTTTTACCACTCGAAGGATTCACCGAAAGAATCTCTGCCAGCAGAGTTCATCAGTGCAATCATTTTTACGAGTGCGAGATAGATAAAAAGAATCCAATCACCCCTAAGAAATTTAAGCTGCTTAACATAAACGACGTTAACTCGTTAAGGTAACAAGAGACTGATAATTTCTAAGTACTTAGCTTGTATTTAATTTTCATAATTATATTTATTTTTTAAATTAACTGCTATAATTTACTTTGTTTTTTTTAATCTTAAAAACATTAATTTTGTGACGACGCCCATGCTTATCCTCTGAATTCATACGCAGCGCACATCTCCATCAATTAACGTCGCATTGTACCAGGAGATCGATACTGGTCGAATAGGGTCCCACGTAGCCGGATACGATGACTCATCATGCAGATGACGAAATCTAGTGCCGTTTTGGATGCATGTGACGGCGCTCGAACGACATAGTCAGCCTCCTTATGCATGCTGCATGCGTGTAGAAGAACGATTAGTGGGAACAGTGAGTTCCCAGGGTTGGAATATCTTTTAACTTGATAATCTTAATTAACCTACTTTAGAAGCATGCCACTGCCACAGTTCAGCCTTATGGGCCTGTGCTTTAAAAGAAACACTAAGTCGAGTTCTGACTAGGACTAAATGAGAGAGGAGTATCTTCGAAACTCTTGGATTGGACCAACAATTAAGGGTCTGAAACCAGAGCCTAGTTTTGAGAACTCGAAGGTCAGCCTGGCCCATGACTCAATATGGCCTGCCAGGACAATTTTTTCAAAGCCTTTTCATTAATTTCCTGTCTTATCCTCTTCTCAAAGAAGGAGGCAAGTTCTTCAGCCATTGTCATTTATTTCCACACGTACAGAAGTTCATGATATGAACAGCAGTTATTGATCAATACAGGCACGGATCACTCCTCTGCTGCTTGTGAATTGTGATCATGGTCGCTCAATCTACAACACAGAAAATCTAAGTCAATCAGTATGTGTATATTGTACGTAAGATTAATTTATTTCGCTACTTACCTTGAAGGTTGCACCCCAAGTCTCTTCGTCCGTCGCTGGCACAACTGTGACTCTGTTCTTAGGATGCTCGAAGCTCCGTATTCCAGTGGAAGTCGAGAAGAAACAACCTTGTTACAATTCAAACGACGACGACCTTAATGACCTAATATTTGCCGAAGCTTATATTTTTCACCACATTGCAAGGTAAAACACCTGGTGGAAACGATGCTAGTGATTTGCCACACGCGGTTCTGAGCACCTCTGGATCATCTGAGAAAGCTAGGTAGCCATCGACGGTTATTCCCAAGAACAAGGGCACCTTCCCATCTTGGTCCTACGCAAATTAGACGAATTGATGTTTTCGATTATATTTAAAGCTGAGCCTGGGTGACTGATTGATTTGTCAAGCATGGTGAATTACGGCTGCCGCGAAGACAGTGGAGGTGACGCTGTCGAAGACGACGAAGGCGAATTGGCCGACGAGGTGGGCGAGCATTTGGTTGGTTGAATACGGAGCTCGGTCCCGCAGAGCTCGATACGCTTCCATCACCAGCACAACCTCGGTCGCGTTCTTCGCCAGACCGTAGTGCTGCTTCAGGCTCGGCAGGTTCTCCAACGTCCCCTTGAACAAGCAATAAATCTCCTCGTTAACTGCAAACGACCTGAGAATTAAGAAAATTCATCAGATATTGTAGGTTAATTCATTGATCAAACAGAGACAGAGAGAGAGATAAGATTAAGCACCTTGGCTGCAGCAAGGATTGGTTTTTGTTGGCGAAGGCGATCTGTGCGGCTCCGCCGATGTTGAGGGCCATGGAGCAGGGGTTGCTTTGGTGGAAGTCATCAAGAAGCTTGCTAGCCGTTTGTTTCGGTGTGGGAGTTCGGCTGCCGGCGTGGACGAGATCCTCCGGTGGGCTGACGACTGCATGCGTCACTGAAGACCGCAAGCATCTTCGATTACTTCAACAAAGATTAATAGACTAGCTGATGCATCGATAGAACTTTATCTTTCATGAATATCGGTAAAGGTTGCATGGGCATTGAAGTGACCGCAATGTCCACTAGCTCCTTTTGCTCTCTGGACGGTTTGGGAAAGCGACGAGGGAGGTGGTTTTAGGAAGGCAAGTCGATGTAGAACGAGAGAGGCATGGAAGACAAATGGCGGTGGCGTTGGGAAGATCGACGTCTCCCTGGCCCTGGTCCAAATCGTGCGTTTTGATTCAGAGGAGAGCTCCGTTTCGTAACGTATGTTGCTTAGGGGACGACGACAAGGCCGAGTGAAGCCAAACAGTGTCTTCCTAAGAGACAGAGAAAGAGAAAAGCCAAAAACGATGCATTAATTTTTTTTGTTTGGGCAATCTATTCAGAAGTTTGAATTATTCATTCATGCTTTTCCATTTATTTTAATATCACTTTTATGAAATTAGACCCATCTTATTCAGGATTATTCAAATCGTAAATATAGAATATCTAAATTATTAAAAAAATATATATAGCAAATGTAGATTTGAAAATTAAAGTAACAAACATCTAAGACATTAGAGTTTTTTTCCCCACTGCAAGCATTAGCATAACAAAGAACACCTATAGAAAATAGAAAGGAAAAAGAGAAAACAAAAAGATAGAATCCAGTAAATTTTCATTTTTAGACAGACATCACTTTTACAAATTTTGCTAAAGGAGTATTTATCATCTCTAATTTCCAGAATTTATATTCTTTTGCCTAATTAAAGTTACAATTGATTCAAAAGACCTCTAATCATAGATCTAGATCCACAAATTTAAAAAAATGTTACAGCGATAACATAGAATCTATGATAGCAAATGATAATAAAAAATAATTCGTTCGTCTCCAATATTTCTATCAATCCATCTCAAGGCCAATCTACGATAACAAATGAGCATAGAGTAATGAGGGTCTAAGGGATTAAGCTAATTATTATTATTTTCAAAATTCTTGTGCAACAGTTGATTTTCCCAAATGCCAATGAGACGATAAATCTAAAAATATTAATCGCTTGGATGGATCTCATGAATATTTTCTAATTTAATTCAGTGATCAATCAAAAATTTTTTAAAGCTAAATTGATTTTTTTAATTAATCGGTTAGAAATATTAAATATTTAAATATAAAAAAAACACAAAGAGAAAGAATAGCACGTTGAAGAAGGGAAGTGATGAGATTGACGGTGAAAGAAGCAGAACGTAGCGATCACTTTCCTTTCAACTAAAAGCACGAGCGAAATTGACTTAGCTGAATTGAATTTTCTAAATATAAATCGGAGATAAATTAATAAAAGTATTTTGAGACAAAAATGTTTTATATATTGTAATTTTAATTAATTAATTTGGAATAGTTTTATTTTTGTTGATAGCAGCGTATTCAATAGACGCGACTTTTCACTTACAGTTGATTTTTTTTATAAAAATTATATATATTATATATATAATTTTTATTAAAAAAAATCAACTGTAAGTGAAAAGTCGCGTCTATTGAATTGATATCTCTCTACCAGTCAAACAATTGCCTGGTTGACGACCGGTACGAGGTGTTAGTTGATCTTCAACGAATCAGATGGAATGTTAATTAAACCTCTTGATTTTCTTTGTCAGGGTAAAAGATTTCATTACTCTATAACCACACACACATAGATATATATAATTTTTTTAAGTATTATTTTTCATAGAGTTGCTCTGAGAGACAGAGATCTTAACATGTTGATTTTCGGTTTGGATTATTTTAATGGGATACCTCCTGGTGTAAATTACACCTTCGATATATATATTGTTTCCTTTTTCAAAGTAGAAATCTAAAATCTTACTGAATTGGAATCCAAATCATTCTCCCAACAGGGTAAGAATCAACTTCGCAAACAAAAGTGTTCATTTAATTTGACTGACTATTGATTGAGCTGGTTCCTAGTCTATATACTTTTTGTCGTTTCTATCAGTTGAGATAATATATGATCCGTGAGATGGTATATTTTGATGTTTAAATAAAGGCTTTAAGTTATATTTATTTTTATATTTGATATGTGTATTTAAATGTGTAGGTTTTGCAAGATACATATAGACTCAGCTTAATTACCTTGGGTTCGATGAAGGATGGTGCATCCGAGGGACTGTAGACAAAGTAACAACGATAAGTTGAGGGTAGCGTATTTCGAGGCATACGCGAAGGATGACATGAGGATGAGTCACGAGCTTGTATGTATCCGAGGGACAAGAGATAAAGCGAAGAAAGCTTAAAGGCAAGAGTCATGGTTGCAAAGAAGAGTCAAGTGAGTCATGAAAGTTCGAGTGCGAGTGATGTGTATTCGGGAAAGGAAATCCTAGGTTTAGGGTTTTACTAGTCGACTGGTATAAGATCAATCGACTAGTTGAGGTCACAGAAGAATCGATCAACTGATCTTCTGTGCAGTCGACTGGTGTTGGCTGAATTTGAACGTTGGGCTGTAATGTTCGAATTCGACAGCTGGCAGTCGACTGGTATGGGCACCAGTCAATTGGTAATGGTTAGATCAGCAACGAGCTCTATTTAAGAGAGTTCAGTTTACGTGAACAAAGTTGACGAAATTGGTCTTGGTTAAAGGCTAATTAGTGATCTGAGTGCTCAAAGATCTTGTGCGAATTTGTGGCGAGGTTTCTCCACCCACAAGGAGCTACACGAGTTAGCCGAAAGTTTTTTGGGGAATCATCCACTGACGGATCAGGATCGTCCACCTTACGGATAGCCGTGGAGTATGAGCTTTATCTCCAAACTATGTTAAACAATTTGTTCCTTTGTTAACTTAGTTTTGATTACTCATATTTCCGCTATGTAAGATAACCGTGTAGGAAGAAACCAACGATTTGGGAGCAACATCTATTCATCCCCTTTAGTCGGCCTACAATCTCGTACAATTGGTATCAGAGCAAGGTTGTTCTCTATCGGACTAATTGCCGAGGAAACAAAAGATGACCGAGTTTGCGATTCCACCGAAGTACCGAAGCCGAATATGTAGCCTTAGGAGGATGTGTGACTCAATTATTATGGATGATGCACACCTTAGAAGATTATGAGCTTCACTACTCCAAGGTCAAAATCCTATGTGACAATATGAGTACCATCAACTTGACAAAAAATCCGGTACACCACTCTAGGACCAAGCACATTGAGATAAAGCATCATTTCATTAGAGATCATGTGGCAAGAGGAGATATTGAATTACATTATATTGAATCTAAATCGAATCTTGCCGACATCTTTACCAAACCCCTACCCGAGGCCGAATTCACCACACTTCGGAGGGAACTTGGTATGTGCTTTGTGGAATTCTAGGAATTTAGTATTACTTGATCCCTTAGCATGGAGACACTTAAATACATCTCACAAGGACTATAGGTTGGCTTGATTGTGTTTTCACTTTGCTATATTGTGGGATGCTAGGGGATGATGCTCATATTTCACTCGTGCTTGTGGCATGTTGATGAAATATCATGTGTATCAATATTGAATGTTAAAATACCAACCATGGGGAAAGCAAATGTTCAATTTATGGATATCTTGCCCATCGATCATGGTTGGACATTTTCAATGGCTTAAAACCATTTCTGGGGTGTATTCATGCTAGTGTGTAATCAACCTCTATAAGAATTCAAATCAGATCTTGAGTTTGGTACAAAGTGTATCAAATAAGTTCACTTCTCGAGTTTGTACCAAACTCCTAAACCATCTCGAATTTTCATGTTGCACTATTTTTCCTTGATCATACATGGTGTAGGAAAGATGTCTGCAAAATTTCAAGATTTTTCGAATTTTCTGGAATTTCTACGACATTTCTGAAATTCACCAAAGAGAGCTGAAATTCAGCCACCAGTCGACTGGCTCAGATACCAGTCGACTGGTAGCAGGCGACTGGGGGTCGACTGGGAGGTCGACCGGGATCTCTGTACGCAAGAAACACTGAAGGGCAGTCGACTGGGACCATCCCAGTCGACTGGGCTGGCGATTTCCTATATAAAGGGGCACTCGACCGGTCGCCTAAAACCCTAGATCTACTTCTCCTCTTCGACGCCCCTTCTCGCATTGAGCTTGCCGACCTTCCCCAACCCCTCCAAGCCTTAGGTTTTGCTCCTACTCCATCTTCTCCATCCCTTTTGAGTGAGATTAGGGTTTGTAAAGGTGTTGCTTGGGCACCTATTGGCTTTTGGACGATTTTGCTATACCTTCCTACTCTCAATCATCATGGAACGAAGGTAATGGCTTTCTCCTTTCCTACTTCTCTTGTTAATACTTGTTTTCCATCATGTTTATCAACTAATCAAATTTTTTGGTGTTGTGTGCTCTTCATTGGTTCACCCATGACATTCATGCATTTCATTCATGCATTTAGGGTTAGGCAAAAACGTGTTGCATCCAAAAAGGGTAAGAGTAGCTCCCAGCAATCCCCTCCACCACCTCGTCGTCAAGGAGAGGGAAGCTCCCAGCAACCCTCTCCTCCTAGACCGAGGCTGCGTGTGCCTAGGTTCTACTCTGCGGCCGCTCAAAGAACATTTGAAGATACCGAGTTCCATTTGATGGATTGTCGGTATCTAAATCGTTCATATTTTCAAGAGAGGACCCCACATCTCATTGAAATAATTGACTACTACCGCCTAAACAAATTGACTGGATGCAAAACCGATATCAATGTCACACTCCTTAAGGAATTTTTTGTAAATTTACATTCCATAGGTGGTCATGAGCACAACTTTGAGTCTACTGTAGGGGGAGTAGTGATTGAGTTCAATCCTGACAGTCTTCGTCACTTTCTACAGTGTCGTGAGTCGGCCAACCCATTTACATGTTTTCCGACCATGCCTGGCCTCATTACGGGTTCTTTCTCTCATGTCACCATCGATCATATTCATCGCCACTATTTTGGCCGTCCTCGACCCATCACGTCGAACATCTTTGAGCATACAAACATGGGGGTAGTCCAGTACATATGGTATCGCATCATTCTAGACTGCATTCTCCCTCTTGTCACCCGGGGACGGTCTGTCATTCGACTCCCGCATCTTGTTATGATGTATGCTCTTGAGCAGCATTTTGACATAGACGTTGCCCTGCATGTCTTTCTTTCCATCCTACACTTTTCAGGTCCGATCCAGGGAAAACTCTATCTGCCTTTTGGCCACATTTTGACAGAGTACTTTGCATCCAAAGGAATTGATACATCTAGGGGTGAGATTAAGAAACTATCCCCTCAATATAGTCAACTAGGGGAACTGCATCTTAAACTCGCCAAGATTGTCTGTCATGGGGGAGTCATGATGTGGAAGGCTGAGGTTCCTCGTCATGATGATTTAGCAGTCGAGGAGGACGCCCCTGATGTACCTGCGGATGTCGGTGGGGCTGCGGATGCCGCTGGAGCTGAGGATGCCCCTGGAGATGCTCCTATGCCTGATGCTCAGTACCCCGACTCTCTTGTTGAGCGGGTTACACATTTGGAGGAGATGGTCGGCCAGGGCTTTCAGGAGTTTCGTGACTTTCGTCAGGCGACATATGACCGGTGGACCGTGGAGGATCAGCGTCACATCATCTATGACCAGCGTCAGCTGGAGATGTATGAGATGCTACGTGCTATGCAGATCTCTCATCAGTATCCTCCACCTCCTCCGCCTGCCGACGAGTAGATTGAGTTGCCTCTTGGCATTTCCTGGCGTCGAGACTTGTTTTATTAGTCCATATATTGTATCTCGGACGCAGGTCTTTCTGTTTGATGTATTTGGATGACACTTTATTTACCTGGCTATGGTTGATTTCACTTCTGTTTATGTGTTTTTTAGTTATGTAAAAACTCTATTTGTAGTTATGAAGTAGTTTCGTCATTTTGGGTTGGTGATCATATGAGTTGGTTTGGATTATGTTTGATACTATATTCACCTTGGCAGTGTAGAATCTATACTCTTATTTTTCTTGCTGCCATCAGCCCTATTTATGATCAGTATGAATTTTTAATGGCATAATGGATTAAGGGGGAGTCTCCGTGTTGGTTAAGAACAAGAGTCTTATGTATGGCCATATCCATGTATTCTTAGTAATCATTGATCATGACTCTTAAACTTGCCTTGAACACATTTCCTAATCCCTATAGAATGGCATAGCATAGGTCTTTCATTGATAGCTATAGTTGGTGCCTAGATTGATACATAGTTTCATGAGTATCAAGTTATTTCTGGACTTTTCAAACTTTGTATCAAACCATTATTTCAAGGTGCCTATATTTTTCAAAATATTTTTCATAAATAGTGGGTAACTTAAGAATTGTTGGGGTGAAATTTCAGAATTTTTCGATCACTGTACATTTATTTCTGCATTTCTGAATTTCGGGAGATGAAATCTGCATTTATCAGCTACCAGTCGACTGGCACTGTACCAGTCGACTGGTATCAGTCGACCAGAGGTCGACCGGGTGACTCTGTTTTGTGCTGAAATTGAAGTTGTGTCCGTCCTTTGAACCCTGATTGGTCAAGAGAGTCATTGGATTCAAGTTGACACGCAAGGTTGTTACGTTATGGGAAGAGGCTCGGATTCTTTTTAATCTGTATTGATGGCTAAGTATTGTTGGTGTTGCCTTCAAAATGAATCAAGGACATTATTGGTGCAATGATCCAAGGCGAGCAAGGCTTTAGGGGGAGCAAGCCTTTAACGGGTACATGTCTATCCTGACTTATCTCATGGTTCATTCCTCGCTTGGGTGTTTTCACTCCCTTTTGTGATTTTTGTCAAAAAGGGGGAGAAATAGATTAAGTTAGCTCTTAATCATGATTATGTGTTTTAGATTACATGAAATGTTGCATGATTATATTCATATGCCTATCCTTATATGCCTCATGTTCATGTATCATTATACTTAAAGCATGTTGTGATATTTAAAGACCTAACTTAAATGAGTTTTGCCAAACATCAAAAAGGGGGAGATTGTTGGTGCAATCTTGCTCCAAGTAATTATGGTTTTCATGTTTGGCTAAACAAGTTTAAGTTAGGCAATGTTTTGTGTTCTAACTTGTGTGCTTTGAGTAAGCAGGAAAGTCCAGGTGGAAGACTTGGCAAGGGAAGTCCAAGAAGAGAGTCTTGGCAAAGGAAGTCCCGGAGGTGTGACCTCTTGGCAAAAGGGAGACTTAGTATGACGAAGCCGATGGAAACACTTCAAGCAAGTGCAAGGATGAGGAGTCGTGAACTCAGAAGCATCCAAGAGAGGCACAAGGCTTGTGGAAGGTGTTTGAAGGCGTCAGTCAAGACTAAGGGATGAAAAGGGAAGCTGAAATGTGATTTCTCAGCTTCATCAGTCGACTGGCAAGTTGTCAGTCGACTGGGACCACAACACACAGAGAATCGGGTCGACCCAAGGAGGGTCGACCAGTCGATTGCCAGTCGACTGGAATTGGTACCAGTCGACTGGATCCAGTCGACTGGTCCTGTACCGGTCGACTGGAGGTCGACCGTTGCGAAGGCGGCTGAGGCACTCATTACATATTTTGTAGCCGTTGAAGCCTACCAGTCGACCGGTAAGTGAGCAGTCGACTGGAGTCGCGGACGAAGATATAAAACCTAGTGTTTTATCTTGGAGAAGCTAGGAGCTTTCCTTGTGTACGAAGTGTGCGATCATTCTAGAGCTCTCCAAGCTTCACAACTCTCTCAATCTCCTCCTCCAAGCTTTCATTTCATTTGTAAGAGGAGGGAGATCATTGTGTTAGGGTTTCTCCACCTTCAAGTGTGATCTTGAGAAGGAGAAGTTCATAGTGAAGGGTTTTGTGTGGTGTGTGTGGATCCTTGGATTAGTCACCTTGAAGAGGTGGATACCAAGTAAAATCAGTGAGTTAGTATTGATTTCTTTCCTACCTTCATATTTCTATTTGTATTGCTTCCGCTAACGTGTTTGTAGGAAAGAAAAATCGAAAGATAGCTATTCACCCCCCTTTAGCTAGGGCAAAGATCCTAACAAGTGGTATCAGAGTCTTGGTTAGCTTTGGGAAGATCTAACAATCTACAAAGCATAAAGAATGGTTCATCAAGAGGGATATAGCACCACACGACCACCTTACTTCGACGGGAACGATTTTGCTTATTGGAAAGGTAGGATGGAATTTTACTTAATGAATGACTTTGAAACTTGGCTTAGTATTGTGGAAGGTTTCGAGAAGCCAACGAATGAACAAGGAGAAACTCTTCCGATCAAGGCGTGGCCAAAAGAGATAAGAAAAGAGGCTCAAGCAAACGCCAAGGCTATCACGACTTTGCAATGTGGATTGTCAAAGGAACAACTAAACAAGGTTGGACCTTTCAACTCGGCAAAGGAGCTTTGGGAAAAGCTCATTGAGTTGAATGAAGGGTCAAGTGAATCAAGAAGAGCCAAGAGGGATCTTCTTGTCGGCCAACTTCAAACTTTCTCCATGAAGCCTCATGAGACCGTAAGTCAAATGCACGGAAGATTCAAGGAGATCGTGAACGGTCTTCATGTGATAGGTGAGAAAGTTGAGAACCGAGACTTGGTGAGGTATGTTCTTCAAGCTTTCCCTAGAACCACCTTATGGGCATCAATGGTGGATGCTTACAAGGTGTCTAGGGACCTTTCAATTGTTAAAGTTGATGAATTATTTTGTGAATTCGAACTACATGAACAAACTAACTTGTCTTCCAAAGAAAAAGGCATTGCTCTATTTGTAGAAAAGAAAGAGAAGAAGAGCAAGAAGAAGGAGAAGAAGGAGGTGTCCTCATCCGAATCCGAGCAAGACTCCTCGGATAGTGAGGAAGAAATGTCCGCAAAAGAAGTAGCACATTATGTGAAGAAGATGATGGGAAGATCCAAAAGATTTACAAGAAGGGATGTAAGGAAAATGTTCACATCCCCAAAAGGTAAGAGTAGTCAAAGTTTTAATTCCATTCCTAATGTCACGTGTTATGAGTGCAACAAGAAAGGGCACATCAAGACGAATTGCCCGGAGTTGAAAAAGAAGGAAGAAAAAGAACACAAAAGGAAAGAGAAGAAAAAGAAAGAAGTGATGGTGGCTCAAGCCGAATGGGACAAATCAAGTAGCGAATCATCGGATGATGAAGAGGAGTTGTGCCACATTACAAGGCACATGGCATTAATGGCACATCAAAGTAATCAAGACACATCAAGCGAAGAAGAGAACTCAAGTAGCGATGAATCATCATCTAGCGAAGATGAGGTAATGGATTCTCCCAAAGAAAATTTTCTTTATGATACTATTGCATATCTTAAGAATGCTTTGGTTAAGTCAAAAACTAAGGTCAAGGGGCTAAAGGAAGAAATTATGACCCTTAAGGAGGACAAAGAGGAATCATGTGATGTAAGTAAAGTGAATGAGGAGAACATCAAATTAAAGGAGGAAGTTGTTGATCTAAAGAAGCGCTTAGAGAAATTCTCAATTGGATCAAAAGGACTTGATTTACTCCTAAATAGTCAAAGGGTTGCCTATAGGAAGGCCGGGCTAGGATACAAAGATAAAGAAGTCTCCTATATTTCCCTTGTAAATAGAAAAGGATCATCCAAGAAAAAGGGTGTCAAGGGTAATGTGAAACAAGTGTGGGTTCCAAAGAAGGATGTAAAAAATGCAAAGGGTTCAAACCTTAAGGGCAAGGTAAAACAAGCATGGGTGCCTAAGAAATACCTCAAAAATGTTAGTGACTCAAACCTTTGGGTACCTAAGAGTGATGTGTTTTATGTTGTCTAGGTAAAAGAAAAGAAGGACACAAGCATGTGGATCTTGGATAGCGGATGTTCAAGCCACATGACCGGGGATGTGAGCAAGTTTTCAAAAATCAAATACACAAAGAAAGGGAAGGTGTCCTTTGGAAATAGTGGAAAACTCAAAATTATAGGTAGAGGTACAATTGAGGTATCTTCTACTATCACAATTCATAAAGTTCTTCTAGTCAAGGATATGGAGTTTAACTTGCTTAGTGTGAGTCAATTATGTGATTCCGGGTATCAAGTAGAATTCCATACCAATAAGTGCTTGGTTAGACAATTAGGATTGAAAAATGTTGTCTTGGAAGGGTTTAGGAGGCAAAATCTTTATTACATAAATCTCTCTTATGCTTCTAACCTATCTATTGAGTGTTTCATGTCAAAAGAAGATGAAGGATGGCTATGGCATAGAAGACTTGGACACACCAACATGAAGAATATAGCCAAGGTTGCTAAAATGGAATTGGTAAAAGGCTTACCTAAAGTGAAGTTTGTCAAAGATAAGATGTGTGATGCATGCCAAGAAGGTAAGCAATCAAAGTCTTCACACAAATGTAAAACTTTAGTAAGCACTAAATTACCTTTGGAATTATTGCATTTAGATCTTTTTTATTGTCATAGTACTCCTTCATTGATGGGAAATAAATATTGCTTAGTTATCATTGATGATTACTCTAGATATACATGGGTGTATTTCTTGAAACATAAGGATGATACCTTAGCAATTCTCATAAGCTTTGCCAAACGGGTAGAAAATGAAAGAACCTTGAAAATTAATAGGATTAGGAGTGATCATGGTGGAGAGTTTGAGAATTCAAACTTCTCTAATTTTTGCTTAGAAATGGGATACAAACATGACAAAATGGAGTGGTTGAGAGGAAAAATAGGGCTCTACAAGAAGCGGCTAGAACTATGTTGAATGCATACTCTCTTCCCACGTATCTATGGGCGGAGGCGGTTAACACCGCTTGCTACATTCAAAATAGGGTTGTAATTCATAGATTCTTAGGAAAAACACCTTTTGAATTATGGAATGGGAAAATTCCCAAAATTCACTACTTTAGGGTGTTTGGTTGTAAGGCTTACATCCTAAACACAAAGGATGACTTGAGAAAATTTGATGCTAAGGCGGATGAAGGCATTTTTGTTGGGTACTCACTCACTAGTAAGGGGTATAGGGTGTACAATAAAAGAACCCAAGTAGTTGAGGAATCATCAAATGTTGAATTTGATGAATCCTCTAACACTTACCCTAGAAAATCTCCTATTGATAAGGACATAGAAACTAGACAAAAGGAGATAACCCAAGTTTTTCAAAACTTACAATTGGAAAGCAATGATCAAGGGGGAGGAAGAGGAGAATCGGATGATGAAAGGAGAAATGATGATTGTGAAAATGTTGATGTCACTCATTCTAGACCATTGAGGAATCACCACAATCACCCTATTGATCAAGTAGTTGGAGATATTGACCAAGGAGTGAGAACTAGATCCTACTTTAGGGAACATGCTAGTCAAATAGCTCTAATTTCTAGCTTTGAACCGAAATCAATTAATGAAGCCCTAGGTGATAATGATTGGATTTTGGCAATGCAAGAAGAGCTAAATCAATTTGAAAGGAGTAAAGTATGGGATTTGGTTCCTAGACCCGATGGAAATACAATTGTAACAACGAAATGGGTGTTTAGGAACAAGCTAGATGAGCAAGGCAAGGTCACTAGAAATAAGGCTAGATTGGTTGCTAGAGGCTTCAATCAAGTTGAGGGGCTCGATTATGATGAAACATATGCCCCGGTAGCTAGATTAGAGTCTATTAGAATCCTATTAGGATATGCCGCTTACATGGGTTTCAAACTTTACCAAATGGATGTAAAATCGGCTTTCCTAAATGGAGTCATTAAGGAAGAAGTCTATGTAGAGCAACCACCCGGATTTGAGAGTCAAGACTATCCAAACCATGTTTATAAGCTTAATAAGGCTCTATATGGGTTAAAACAAGCTCCTAGGGCTTGGTATGAAAGACTCTCATCCTTCCTAGTGTCTAAGGGGTCGTGCCGCTCGATCCGTAGACTCTCATCCTTCCTAGCTCTCTTGTAGACCATAGAAGAAGTGGTTAGCCAGCGATCCGTGTAGTTAGACATCCTGCGTCCGGGTAGGGGTCGTGCCGCTCGGCACCCTCATGCTCATAAGGAGGTCGAACAACGAGGGTGGCAGGAGATGCATCAAGCGCTCCTCGGCAGGCTCCCCCGACCGGGAAGAGGCAGGCTCCTTCGAAGACACCCGAGGCGTAGGAGACGGCAGAGTGGGGGGCTCGACCACTGGCTCCTTGCCCTTCCGCCTTTTGCTGGGCCGGCTAGAAGAAGCCTCCGCCGGATCGGTCGGTAACTGCGCGGGCTCATCTCTGCGTACTCACCCCAGTCAAAGGCTAAGAGGCTGGTCATCCCCCAAGTCGGACCAGGAGACCTCTGCGTCAGTTGGCGCAGGCGCAGGAGGGGCAGAGCACGCTGCCTCGGTGACTGGGAGAATCGCCTCTCGCTGAGCTTGCTACTTGGCCACGCGAGCCTCTAGCTCAGCGTCATCCAGACCGTAGCCCTCCTCCAGAGTCGCCGATAGCATCATGTTGGCCGTAAAACAAGCAACGTTCGGGCAGCCATAAGAGGACAGAAAACAAGGATTAGTCAGTCCTAAAAACGCAAAGGAACAAACAAGGAACTTACCAAGTGAGGCGGGTCGGCGAAACGACGCCAGACTGAGCCCGAACACGCACAGAATGTCCTCACGCAGCAGATGCCCTCCATGGAAGTGTCGACCCCCGATCTTGGAGAGGGCGGATTGATATTGGGGGGAAGGATCGGAAGTCCTTATGGAGAGGTGGGGGAGAAGGAAGGTTCACTACCCATCCGACCGGCTAGTTCGGGGTCGGGACGGGGCGAACATAGAAATATCGCTCCTTCCAACCCTTATTAGAGGTCGGAAGTTTCGACAGGAAAGAAGTATGGGATCGGGCGTGGAAAAAGAAATCACCCAACTCTTGTCTTTTTGGGTAAAAGAAGTAATAAAAAATCTCGGGGCGAAGGGGAATTTGGTATAGAGAAAAGATGAAAACCGAGCCACAGAGGAGTCGGATGGCGTTCGAAGCTAGTTGGGATAGGGAGATACGAAAGTAACGACAGACGGAGGCGATGAAAGGGTGGATCGGGAAGCACAGCCCGACCTGCAGATGGTCCCGGGAGATGGTAATATAGGAAGTGGGAGGAGACGTAGGTCGGTTGGAGGAAGTTGGCAGGAGAAGAAGGTGGTCGGTCGGAATATGGTAGTCCGCTCGGATCACCTCGAGATCGTGGTGATCAAGTTCGGACACGGTGGTGGTATACCAGGGGGCCGAGGGAAGAGAAGAAGAAGCCATAAAGACTAACCGAGAGAAAGTTCGCCGGAGAAGATGAACAGAGTCGCGCACCTCGCTGAAACCCTAGCAGAGGACGCAAGAACAACAATTTGGGGTCGGAGAGTAAACAATGATGGTAAAAATCGGAAGGTGAATGCCTATTTATAGGGTTCAAGAAGTGACGCCGACCGTCCGATGATGGGCCGGAAATAAAGCGGGAAAGGGAGTGAGCCGTCCGATCAGGCCCAGAAGGATCCTCGAGGCGGCATGGCGCACGTGCATGTCCATCATTCGCCCAGACATGCGACAGACCCTCGTTGCTCGGGATAGCAATGATCAGAGGGCACATGGCGTAACGGTTAAATGCAGTAATTAAGGCACAAGATATGAATCTACTCGGACATAATGAGGGCGAGAATCGAAAAGACAGGGTGATGTG
>JAGFNQ010001033.1:160516-277000 GCA_024364735.1 Boesenbergia rotunda
TACAAGCCAAGCTAAGATTAGCATAGTTCAAGTAGAAGTCTAGTACAAGTCAACAGAAGTCAACCCTACTCAGTAGGGGTAGTCAAATGGGTACATGTCCAAGTCATCTAAGAGGAGGGACCAGGAGGATCAAATGGGCCTGGCTGCCATGCATCAAATCGTGCCATGATCTCATGGTACTGTGCATTCCAGGCTTCTCTATCGGCTGTGAGGGTACTCATAATGTTGTTGTAGTAGCCTAAGTTTGTCTCTTGGTCTTCAATATGGTACGCTTCCACTTCTTCTCTGAGGCTCTGGACGTGCGTCTCGAGTCGTGTAACTCTCTCGGACAAGGTCGGTGGAGCGGGCTGATCTACCTCTGCTGGCTAAGTCGGCAACGTCGACCTCGACCTCCTCGTCGGCAATGTCCTGTGCGGTGGTCGGCGTCGCCAAGTCAGAACCCCGGTGCCCGAGACGTCTATACCGGCTAAAGAAAAGTTTCTAAATCCTATCTCGTCGAATTCGGTCATCGTGGTAATCTCGCCGTCAGCGATATTTCGGCCGTGGTGGTGGAGGATAGAGGTGATGACGTGGCAGTAGGGAGTGCGGATCCGCCCCTTAGTGGATACACTAGAGGCATGTAGGATACAGTGGAAGAGGTGAAGGCCTATATCTATGTCCAGATGGTGGATAAGGGCATAGAGAAGAAAAGTGTGAAAGGGTTTCATGGTGGCTGTGTCCCTAGTGGACAAAGGAAGGATGCAACGGACAATTACTCTGTAGAGAGCGTAGTCCTGAATCGGGAGTCGGGTGGAGTGGAACTGCCCTCCTTCAGGGTCCATGGCTTCCCCAAAGAAATAGTTGTATAAGGTGTTCAGGTCAATATGAGAGTAGGGGGCGTCGAAGGGCGGGTTCCTTGGAGGGTAGCAACAGAAGATGGACTGAGATGGTCGGAGTCCCAAAAATCGGTTCAGTAGGGTAGGAGTGATGCTCAAGGGCATTCCTTGAACGGTAGTGACGAAGCTCAAGTGGTCTTGCCTAACTATGTTGTTATAGAATTCTGCACATAGGGTGTTGTTGATCGAATGTGTGCAGAATACGAGGTTATCTAGTTGATAGAAGTTAATTGCGGACATTGCGACTGGACAGGATTGGGAGAAGAAATGACGGTTAAGGTAGCTTGTTTTAATCGGAATGTAGGTGGTTTGTGCGAACTTGTTACAAAGTGCTAGGTTAGGAAATCTAGGGTCGGGACTGGGCTCATTACCGGGGTTCGACTGAACTGCTCGGCGTTTTCTAAGTGTAGAAAAAAATAAGTGATTAAGGATAAAGAAGGAGTGTGCAAAAAAAATTTGTAATTTAAGAAAAATTAATTGCACAACTAAATTTCATACCTTGGAGGCATGGTTGAGGCAAGGGAAGCTTAGGTTCACTTGATCCACAAGAATGAGGCAAAGGGAAGAAGGAGTGTGAGATGTGGTGTGGGAAATGAGGGAGTCTCGGGTCCCTTTTATAGGGGTTGATGGGGGGGCGCCCGACGGGTCACGGGCGCCCTTTACAGGTTGGTTTTGCCTCGGGCAGGGAAAAGGTCTGTAGGGGCGCCCGACAGGTCACGGGCGCCCTTCTCAAAAGCTGTTTGTCAGCAGCTTTTGACTGCTTTAATCAGCGTGGGAGACAGGTTTTGATGGGGGCGCCCGACATGTCACGGGCGCCCTTCTCAAAGGCTGTTTGACTGCAGCTTTTGACTGCTTACGGGCGCCCGACAGGTTACGGGCGCCCTTCTCAAGTCGGTCAAATGCAGCTTTTGCTGCTTTGACTGGAGCTGGTACCTTTTCAGTGTTGTCAGGGGCGCCCGACAGGTTACGGGCGCCCTAGGTACCAGACTTTTGACTGTTTTGACCAGGTTTGACTGTTTGACTCCGTTTGACTGTGTTTGACCATGTTTGACTAGGTTAATCATAGTTTGACCATAATTATGAAAGCACAAGCAAGGTGGTTTAATTTGAGCTTAATTTTCCTGTCTCACTGAATCTAGGGTTTTCAATCACGTTAACCTTAAGGTTTTTGTGAGACAGGTTTGAAGGTAAAAATTAATTTTAAAAGGGAATTTTCATTTATTTTGAAAAGATATTTGCTTTTAAAAAAAATTTGAAAACAGATTAAGTGTTTTTCAAAAAGATAATAATTTTGAGAAGTAGAGGTTTTGAAAAACAGTTTAGAATCTATAATTATTTGAAATTTGAGTTAGATTCGAATTTGACAAAAGTTAACTTGAATTTGAATTTCAGAAATTGGCTTCCAGGTCTTGGCGAGGCACTAGGCCTTCTTTGGCCGAAGCCTTATGGGATCATCCACCCTTTCCTTGACAAAGCCTTTTAATGAAATTTCATTTTCAAATTAAATTAGGTCATTTTCTGGTCTAACTAGCTTGGATCTTGGATCGGTAGCTTCGGCTAGTTCCGCCAAATTGGCTTCCCTAACGTACTATCATCTCACCTCCACCCAATACTATGTTTTCAAGTTTCAAATAATTTCGTCCTTAAATCTAAGTATTCCTTAAATCTAAGCATGACAATTTGCAAGAAATTAAATAAACAAGCAATCAATTTATTAAAAAAAATAATCTAATTATAAAAATTGTTTTGATTTTGGCTCCCCCTGGACTATAGCCTCTATATGGGTTAGGCAAGATGTGAATCTTGTCCTTGGGGATCCAAAATTGATTTGAACCAGTTGGTTTAGTCAGGCACAGTTTTGGCACCCATGCCTGAACCTTAGGTCTTGACTGGTTCAGTACAGCAAAGTAAGATCTTTGCCGAGATTTGGTTCTATAGCCAAGTCCGGATCGGTTTAGAACAGACTTCTGTTTTCCCAGAATCATATCAAGATTCTTGGAACCAGAAGTGAATCGTTCTAAAGCTGTTCTTAAATCCTTGACTTGAGTTTTCAAGGAGAAATTCTCTGATTCAAGTTTCTCAACTTGATCAGGGGTTTCTTCCTGAATTTTCTCAGTTAAGGAATTAGAATCAGCTCCCTCTTTCAGGAGTTTTACTTCCTGTCGGAGGGACTCGATTCGGAGTTTGGCTTTCGCCAAATCTCGGGATAGATAGGAAATAAGAGAATTTAATTGCGATTTTGAAAAACCCGTTACCTTTATTTCGCCGTCGTCGGAGAAAGTCAGTTTGCCGTCGTCCCGGTCCGAGTCTGAGTCAGTCTCGATTTGATCCGAAGCGGTCAGGGCTAGAAGATTGGACTGAGGTGCTTCTTCTTCTTCTTCTGAGGAAGACTCATCCCAGGTTGCTTGGAGTGCCTTCTTCTTTCTGGTCTTTCTGGACTCCTTTAGACTTGGACATTCAGTCTTGTAGTGGCCCTTCTTCTTGCATTCGTAGCAGGTTACGTTGGGCTTTTGTTTGTCAGTTGCCGGTTCATCTTGTCCGTCCTTTCTCCGGCTTGTTCTCCGTGTGTTAGTTTGGTTCTTCAACTTTTTGTAGTAGCTTCGAGCTAGCCGGACCAGTTCTGATTGATCTTCTTCTTGATCTTCTGAATCTGAGGTAGATTCAGGTTCAACTTGAATTTTCTTCTTGGTCATTTTCCCTGTTTTCCCTGCAAAAAAGGCTATACTTTTCTCGACCAAATTGGAGTTAGTCTGTTCATGCAGCTCAAGTTCAGAAAATAACTCATCTAGCTTAATTTTTGAAAGATCCCTAGAGACCTTGTATGCATCTACCATAGATGCCCACAAGGTGGTCCTAGGGAATGCGTTTAGGGCGTACCTTATCAGATCACGGTTTTCAACCTTGTGACCTATTGCATGAAGACCGTTCATTACCTCTTGAATTCTTGCGTGGAGCTGGGCTGCTGTCTCGTTATCTGCCATTTTGATGGTGAAGAGCTTGTTCAGTAGCAGGTCCCTTTTGCTGATCCTCGTGTCTGAGGTTCCTTCGTGGAGCTCGATTAGTTTAGCCCATAACTCCTTTGCACTGTTGAAGGGGCCTACTCGGTTCAGCTCCTCTTTCGTTAATCCGCATTGGAGAGTCTGAGTTGCTTTGGCGTCAGCTTCAATTTTGCGTTTGAGAGTGTTGTCCCACTCCCAGTAGCTTTGTGGAATTCCTTCTGTATTTCGTGGGATCTCCAGACCGGACTGGATAATGATCCACATGTCCACCTGAGTTTTCAGGTGGACCTCCATGCGACTTTTCCAGTAGGAAAAGTCTTCTCCACTAAAGAGTGGAGGTCTAGCGGTGCTGTATCCCTCTTGCATAGACATTTACACTAAAAAGAAATTTACAAAAGAAATGTCCCAAGACTTGGTCTTGGATTAGTAGTGCGAGATAAAAAAAATGATTAGGAAAAAAAATCCGAAAAAAATATTCCAAACTGGTGGTTGCACCAAGTTTGAAAACCCCGCTCTGATACCACTTGTTGGATCGAGAAATGCGAGAGAGGGGGGGGGGTGAATGTCGCAATTCGTTCGGATTTAAAAGAGCGGGTGCGCAGCGGAAATAAAAGAGAACACAACAACGCAAACACAGCAGGTTTACTTGGTTCGGAGCCTGGGTCGACTCCTACTCCAAGGCCCACGGTCGTTGACCGTTTACTTTGGGCAATTCTATATTTGGCGCAAAAACAGTTTACAATTTGAATATAGAGTGAGTGCAGTAAACTTATACAGGAAAGAATTTCTCTTCTTTTACCGACGTCCGGAGTAGATCGATGATTTCGGGGCAGCGGGACGTCGTCGGCTCAAGTTGGGCAGTTTCTGGAGCAGAGCACGAGAGCAGAAGAGCGTGGAAACGTCGAAGCAATTGTTGTTCTTTGAAGAGGGTCGAGGCCCTCTTTATATAGGGCAGGGGGCGCCCGACATGCTCGGGGCGCCCTCCACGTGGCTGCAGATCCGGCGATGCTCTAGTCAAAGCTGATCTCGTTATCTTCGGGATTGTTTTTGACTGGGGCGCCCGACGCGCACGGGGCGCCCGATTGACCGGTCAAACTTTATCACCGAGGCTTCGCGAGGGTGAGCTGCAGCCGCCTTCAGTGGCGTGGCACAGTGGGCGCCCGAGACACGCGGGGCGCCCGATCTGCGCGGTGCCCGATTTGCGCGGCGCCCGCGACAAGAGGGGCGCCCGACATGCGCGGGGCGCCCCCCAACGCGGTGCTGTCGGAGGTTTACTTCTCTGCTGACTTTGGGTTGACTCTGGGGCGCCCGACACATCCGGGGCGCCCTGCTCAGCTGCGGCCTCACTCCTTTGAGGCCCTCTGAGCTGCAGAAACACAGTCCTTCGGTCCTGCATCCAGGGTTAGTCCAAAAATAGCAAATACTAAGTTGATTTTTCACAGCCTTAGCTGTCTTGGTTCTGACTTTGGGTCACCAAAATGGAGCCCTAGGTCGAACCGACGCCTAATGTTCCCTCGAGGGGAACGCGTCCTCACCTACTCCTCTCGGGAGAGTTTTACCTGGTGCCAACCGGATCCTCCAGTTGGACTTTTGCCCGGCAGTCCTTCGCCAGGTCTTGAGTTACCAAGCTTCCCTTCGCTTGGTGCCTAGCAGCCCTTCGCTAGGTTTTTTCTTCTGGCAGCTCTTCGCCAGTGCCTAGCATTCCTTCGCTAGGGCTTGTCATGTCTGGCAGTCCTTCGCCAGTGCCTAGCAGTCCTTTGCTAGGGCTTGTCCTGTCTGGCAGTCCTTCGCCAGTGCCTAGCATTCCTTCACTAGGGCTTTTCCTGTACACTCAAGAAACTCGTTAGACAACCATTAACCCTTAACTTTTGAACCTTTTTGCCAATATCAAAACACAGGTTTGACTTGGGTGCATACTGCACCAACACTTTGACTAGACTCAAGGGGGACGCTTATGATCCCGACCTTGCTTACGGGTAACCTGGCCAACTCAGCCAGCCAGCCTGGCGCCATGAAGACCCAACAGAAGAGCCGATGAAAGCCTCACTCGGGGAGTTCCCGAACCAGGAACCCTTCCGAAGCACTAACCGACCGACCCCGGGCGGGATCTGGCAGGCAAAGCCCGAGCGCCCCCTAACTCGGTCCCCCAAGCCCGTTATCCCGACCCAGGTCTGGGTCGGGCGATTCAGTCCTCAACACTCCATCGACCGGATAACTAATAGACCCGAAACAGGACAAGACAAACGTAGCTCAACAAACCCCTCGACTTAGGGCGTACCGCATATCTCTCAGCTCCCAGTCGGATGCGTGGGGCCCCACACTCCCTGGACATGACCCGACCCGGTCCATAACACTCGGACCCGCCGGTCGGTACTCAGTCTCCAGACCAGCTCTCCCCTACGCGACCCTACATCAAGGCATCCCGGGTACGACCATGACGTCGGGGTAATACACGCCATACCCATTTATGACACACCACGCGGTTATCCCGTTGACTCAATACGGTTGTACTATTTAAGCACCCCACGCCATGCCGCGGTACCTCTAGGTGCTCTCCTACGAGCTGACAGGCACCACACCCCTGTCTCGTCGACACGGACAGGGGTTGTCAGCTCTCCCGGCTATATAAGTCCCTCCCCTCCTCATTCCGCAGGTATGCACAATTGCACTCTCCTCTACTGCATTCCCATTGCTTCACTACATTTCTTACGGATACTGACTTGACCATCGGAGGGCCTGACCGGGAAATTCCTCAGCGGGTTTGCTAACGGTCGCTGTTTCGCAGGTCGGAGCCAGGTCGGAGCCAAGTCGGCGCCGTGTAGGGATGGAAACAGGCCAGGCCAGGCGAGACTATTACCTTAACATGCTAGACCTGTATAATAATAAACTGGCCTAAGTCTAGCCTGTGGCCTGTTATAGGCTTTATTCTTGGCCTAAGTCTGACCTGTTCAATAGCCTGGCCTAGCTTGGCCTGCGGCCTATTTACAAAGCCTGTAATTTAATTCGGTTATCCAAAATACTTCTAATAAATAAAATATAACAATTTAATTCGATTATCCAAAATACTATTTAACAAATTAGCTAAAGATACTTCTAATATATAAAATATGCATGTTAAATTTAAAATAGATTTGTGGTGTATTAGCAAGTAGGGTGGTAGATAAGGTCTTGCTCTGTAGAAGTCCAAGGTTCGAATATCTATTTTGACAATATATATAATATTATTTTAACAGGCCCAGGTCGGCCTGTCAGGCTTCATAGTCTTTATATTGAGCCTGTGCCTGACCCTTGACAGGCCTGACTATTATTTTATTTTTAAACAGACCATGCCAAATACATGCCAGGCCACAGACCCTTGACAGGCCACCTGACTTATTTCCATCCCTATCGCCGGGTCAGCAGCTCGTGGCACTCGGGAGACCATCTGACCCTTGAGACTTTCACCTCGCTTCGCGACAAGATTAGTATTGATTAGTTATTAATTCCTTCTCTATCTATTGATTAATTTCAAGATGCATGATGAAACAGAACAATGTACAAGCACTCCCAAAAAGGTGGATTTATAGTCCTCTAGAAGAATAATGCTATAAAATAAAAAAAAATGATAGAGAGAATGAAAATAAGTGAAAAACATAGTGAATGACATGACATCTTGCATGCAGTGATCTCCGACAGGTTCATCGTGCCCCAGGGTATAATTTGATTCTGGGCGGCGGCCGAAGGCCGCCGATGGTGTCCAAGCGATAATCGAACATGTGCATGTAAAGTGTCACGTCATGCCATATCATTCACTATGTTTTTCACTTTCCCATTTTCACTCTCCCTAGCTCAAAATAAAAATAACTAAAGAGCATATATATATATATATATATATATATATATCTTAGTCGCATCATTGCCTAGTTCATTAATTTCACCAAATATATATTTTGATGAATCATAGTGTGTATACAAATTTACCCAAATTGAGTTTAAATTAAGTCAGTACCATCAGGTGAGATTCACAGGTGCTTTCTCACTTATACATCATCCCTTGTATCCCACAAATGAAAGTAGTCCGGTCAGTTGGCCAGCCAGCATGAAATGACCCCACAACGCTTGATCCAAAAAAACATATATACAATCAACTGTGCCACCTGCATTCTTGAGAGCTAAGTAAGGGAGACGATAAATTGTTAGCAATTTCCATAAATTTCTCTATACGTCGGTGACGATATTTTACACTAGCTATATCATGTTGGAAGAACAAGAGATCTAGATGAAATTATAATAGAATTTAATGGTTTTATTTTTTTCATAATTGACTACTACTTCATTATATTAAAAAAGTAAGCCTAGATTAGTATTCAAAGGGATGAACCCTTATAAACAATTGTAATTCAAGTGATCAAGTACTCCTAAGTTTTCTTTAGTGTACGTCTCTATTAATTTTGTCATGTAGTCTTCATTTCTAAGACAATTTACTTCGTTCTGAAACTATTACAGGACTTGTTTTTATATATGTAGTACCTTACAAGATACAAAACATCGAGCCAAATTGATAAATCTTAGTTAAAACAATAATATTCATGTCTATTAATCTAATTTTACTAGCTCATCTGTACGTAATTACTGCATGACAGATGATTATATATAAGGTGCATGCTGCATTTATAATGTCATCGGAATAGGAGCAGCGTGGGCTTGGCAGAAGTGGTGTCTTCATGATCAATCGCTTGAGCACTGTTATCGATCGATGATTCATCAGGTATTCTTCCTCCTGGTCTCTTCTGGTCCCAAGCCATGGAGATCGTAAGGTCGAGGTTGAGATCAGGCACACCGTTACTGCACCGATCCGCTCCCTCAAATAAATTCGTCACTACCACGTCCGCCGTGCTGCCTGCCGTGTCGTCGCCGTCGTTCGAGCTCTCCCACGCCGTCCGGCGCCGGGCCAGCGCCGGCATCCCGCGTTGGCGGTCAGGGTCGATGCCCATCTCTCTCAGCTTCTTCCTCAGATGCGAGTTCCAATAGTTCTTCACCTCGTTGTCCGTCCTCCCCGGCAACCTCCCAGCTATCAACGACCACCTAGTTATTAATTAATTACATTTCTATTAGGGTTCTAAATAATCTATTAATTTTTAAGAGTGCAAGACAATTTCTGATCCTACCGGTTGCCGAGTAATGCGTGGAGCTTGATGATGAGATCTTCTTCGTCCTCCTGGAAGTTCCCCCGCTTGACGTCGGGCCGAAGGTAGTTGATCCACCGGAGCCTGCAACTCTTACCGCATCGAAGCAGTCCTGCATGCTCGATCACAGTTATATCTATATATATATCCTTACAATTCACAGGAACTAATAATAAATCTGCTATAATTATATATAAACCTGCAGCCTTAGGGAGGGAACGCCAGGAGACTTCGCCATGGAGGGTGATGTAGTCGATGAGCTTCTGGTCCTCCTCCTTGGACCAGGCTCCCCTGTTGGTTTCTTGCTTATCACAGCAAGGATTTCTCATCTCCGGCCTGCACACGGCGTGGTGCAGCAGCTGGAAATTAAATTATGGAGATCGAGAATTATACTAGATCGCGAGGAGATTGGGATAAAGTGGGGGCGATAATATATACCAACGCGATCGAGGATATGAAACTGGAACGATCGATCGGGGGAGTTGGACTGGTGGTTTTGCAAACGAGGAGAGGTTTGACTTGTTAGTTGCAACGTACTGCGCCAGAAACCGAAGGGCATTTGAAAAGTCTTCCGGCTTGCGGATTTGGATTCCTGACTCGAGATCGCAGGGCACATTTCGGGCCTGGCTAGCTAGCTAGCTAGCACATGCATGCATGCAGCTGCCTGTAGCAGGCTGACTGATAGATTTGCATTCGTGTTGCATGCAGATGGCAACTGCCGACCCACACCCCCATGCAATTAATATGTTCTGGTCCAGTATGCCCAATATGCACACCGGATTAAAAAAAATTTGATATATATATATTTTCATATTTGTGAGAAAATCTAGTTTTTTTTTTCGTGACCTTTCCTGACATTTATTTATTTAATTTTGATAAGTAATATATTCTGGTGTTGCGGTCCAATTAATTCTGAAGATGCCATAGTTAATTTTATAAAAAAAATTCATTGGTCATTGTAAATCCGAAAGTGTAAGTGGCAATTGACGCTGATGTAGAGCGGTTTAATCTTGTTTCCCCTATGTGCATGTCTCATAGTGTCAAAAATCTTACTGAGCTATCACTACAAAAATTTCAGTAGTTAGCGACGAACGTATTCTCCCATTATTCCGTCACTAAACGCTAATAGCAACGAATATCAATGGAAACAGCGCCGTCGGGCAACTCTCCGTCACAGGTCAACGGTAGCAACGGAAAGTCAACTCCATCGCTAATAGCGACAGATACGTAAACATCCGTCGCAAATTACAGATCCGGGGGGTGACGTGTCCGAGGGAAAAAATAGCGACGGAAGTCAATTATCCGTCGCTATTCTATCGTAATTGGCGACGAAAAGTCAAATATTCGTCGCTAATAGCGATGGATATGGTAAAAATCCGTCGCTATTAGCGACGGATTAGTCAATATTCCGTCGCTAATTCTAAAAAATTTCCACCAATTCAGCCTACTTTTTCCCCTTCCTATATATACATTTACTACATATCAAATATCCACACATACCAAACACAACATCCACAACAAATATATAATTCAAACACATACCAAACACATAAGACATACATAAGATACATTCAAACACATAAGAAGCAAGAACTGAATCAAAAGTCTATGTTCATACATCAAAAGTCGAAGTCTAAAGATATCATACTGATACCGTAATGAAAAATTACAGTTTAGAAGATAAACAATACATACATGAATATTAGAGTGTGTACTGGATCAACCAGAAAAAATTTCCTGCACAATAGAAGACAAAGGAAACAAATAAAAGTTAAATAAAGTCAATATCTAAATATAACTCTAATAATGTTAAATCTGTAAATAAAAATGAACAAATAAGAAACAATTAAGAAACAATATCCAATATACATACCTTTCAACCGAGTCCATAGCTGAATTCAACTCTGATAATGTACAATCTGTAAACGAAAATGAACTAATAAGAAACAATTACTGATGAATAGAATAACAAACTAGATAATTTGATTGTGTAAAATATAGAGAAAAAATATAACATACCACAAAAATATCTCTACTCTTCTAGGGTATCCTCAGGATCCTGTGTCTCATGACACTCAAAACGAGGGGCGGGAGGGGCGGGCATCTGTGTCATGGGAGATAGGGTCGCTGCAAAAGCTTGCATGAGACGCACTAACTCCTCAGTGTGTGTCTGGTGGGCCCGTAAATCTCTCAACTCTGCATCCCTCGCTGCGTCCCTCTCAGTCCACCCTGCATCCCTCTCGGTCCACGTTGTCTCCATCGTCGTGAGTCGAGTCCGCAGGACATCATTTTCCTCCCGCAATTGACGAACCTCACTAGAGGAAAAGGAGGAGGATCCTGGACGTCCCCTAACCCCTGGAGCTCTCATCTGATCATATGTGATCTTTGCCTGAGAGCCCAGGCCGTATAGGGCGGTCTTCCTCCTTCCACCAACAACATCATAATAAATCTGATTCATCTCGTCGGTGGAAAGAGGCTGTGAATCCTCTCCCTCTGCAGCAGGTTGAGACGTCTCTACCTCTGCAACTCTAATGATCATTGCTTTCTGTGAAATAATAATTAAATTAATCTATATAAAATGTCAAAACAAATAAAATATAATCAATATACTTACATTGATTGCTAAGGAGCATCGATCGATAAATGACCAATCTTTTTTCTTATGGGTCTTACTGAATACCTCCCAACTAGTGGGAGGTCTCTGTAACTCAGTAGCCTGTATACACAAAATATAATATTTAAACATATCCAAAAATGATTTGCTAAATGTTTATAATAACCTAAATAAAAACTTACCAAATCAGTGGCATGCTGGACAATGGAACGGGATCCAGCCGTGTGCTTCGTGGATTCGGTGCTGGGGCCAGCTAGCTCTAAGTTGCGATTGACTCGAGCAATCGCAGCATTATCTTTCCAGTGCGGGGCATCCCAGACAGCTCACCATGCTACCCAAATTGTCTTAGGGACCTCTAAAGGCCTATTTGCCTTTTTTCTTCACTTGTAAACCATGTCCTTATACAACTTGGAGCAGTAGACATTCCATATTCTTTTAAATTGCTCCTCTGCACCCTCCTCCCAAATATACCGTTTTTGTAACAAAAAAATTATGATTAGTATCATGTTAATTGTAACATCAAATCAAATATATATCTAAACTACATACCAAAAATTCACCGTAATAAAAAGTTTTTAATTCTTGTTCAATATGACCCCACGTCATAGCAGTCGATAATCTTTTTTTTAAGTTTTTTCGAAATATATGCAGAGACCTGGTGACCATCTGGTACGAAACTATAGCAAAAAATGAAATATATTAACAAAATTTGACCTAAAATATATAAGAATTACATATGTACTTACCAGTCATCGATTACTCTAAGTGTAATCTGATCACCACGAGGTCTCTGGCCAGACTGCATGACTATAAAAATACAAACTTATAATATTAGACAAGGTATCAGACAAGGGAATTTTACAAGAACATCTAGACTCATTAGTTTCTGGCACGTGCAATGTCAATGTATTAGCAAATCAGGACAAAATAGAAAAAATAGCAAAACAAAGAATGTCTACATAATGATAAGAAAAATTCCAAGTTACATAAGTTTCAAAGGTCAGTAGAACAAAGAATGTCTTCTATTCTGTTTTGCGTACATGTCCATTTTTATTTGTGCTAAGGATGAACAACAGATTCATCCTCTTCATTTGTGTCTTCTGCACTAGTTTACAAGATTTGAATTGCTCTTATTTAGAGGCTTCCATCTGCAAGCAATTCAATGTTTTACAATCCACATACATGGGGATTGTGGATTCCTGGGGTTAAAGGCAGGATAAACATTCTCCTTGGTCAAGCATACGAAGCTCTGTTTGATAGTAACAAGTAAAAAATGACAGAAATCTCCATTTCTGACAACAATTTATAATTTTGGTACTGATGAGGATCTCTATCTCTTAGATTGAAAAACATGAGATGGAATTGAACTTACAGTAATCTCCTTTGCTTCTTCTTCCTCTGTTTGCCTGCTGTCACGCGAGATATCACCACGGACAAAACACTTTCTTTCACAAACCAAATCCCTCACCGATTGATGCTCCTGTTCCACTCCTTCGTCTCCCTTTTTGGATTGCAATTTGGACGCCTCTTTATACAGGAAGAATCAGGCGTTTCCTCCATTGATGGAGGTATTCAATACCCCATCAATGGAGGCCAGTAACGCCCAAGCACAGAAACGCCAGAGGTTTCAATGCTTGTAACGCCAACATCTCCCACTCGTCCAATTCTATCCATATAGGTCATTTAGTCACTAAGACTACGTAAGGAAGTCACAAAGACCATATAGGAGCATTCAACTCATACTTCAGGGAAAATGGTTCGTGCGACAGCAAGCACACTGAGCAATTAATGCTAAGAAAGTTGTTACACTTAACTTAGCTGCTCTATAGAACGAATCAGAGACATCAATAACTTGCCTTTACCCCAGATTAAATATTTACATCCATCTGAACATCTCTAATCCCTCATATGACATTTATGTCAAGAGCATGTTCGATATCTCAAATCAATACTTTTATTCACAATCACATTTTTTAAGTACTTAACAAAAAAATGTAACTGGTCGACTAGTGAATAAGTATTACAGATGTAAACCAATTTTAATCTTCCTTTTCAGCTAGAATCTATTCATTCTAATCAGTCGGTTTCCTAGTTATGCTCCATAGACCGAATCATCCATAGTCAATAGGACACACACTAAAGTAGCAAACACTGATTAAAACTTCAAGTAGACAGCTAAATAGTCACTTAGGGTAAGATTGAGATTAACTAATAATCTCAAGGGTCTCACATAGTAGAGAAGCAGGGATCCATTCTTCTACTACCCTTATTGTCGCTATAGCACATGTGGTATGAATCACATGCTACGATGTTTTTCTCTTTGCCAAAAAAGAGTGCATGTTTTTCTCAAATATTTAACATCGTACAGATTTCGATCTAGACATACTTAACGTCTAATCCGAATTCAACTTATGAATTCCAATCTGGCTTTAAACAGGTTTAGTAAATGGTGGGTGCATTTACTATGATCATTACATAAATGATCTCAACTTGATACAAAATCAAGGCGACCTTAACTTATGAGTATGTCTCTCTTCACAACTACATAAGTTGTCTCATAAGTAATGGTCTTACCTCTATTTATACTCAACAAATAGAGACGATTGTCCATGTGAGAGGACAAATCTTAGCCTGCCAACATGCTCATTGAGACTTTTACCAAATGTAACAAATACATTTACACTGAATAGATCATGACATTTCATTTAAATAATAGTCTTTACAATTTGTTACAACTTGCGTAGTCCCAAAGACATCACATGTTCATAAAACGACTCTTTAGTCAACGGCTTAGTAAAAGGATCTGCAAGCATTGCTTGGGTAGGGATGTACTCAAGAATTATCTTTTTCTTGTCAACAATATCCCTTACAAAATTGTATTTAATTTCTATATGCTTGCCTTTGCTGTGATATTTAAGATCCTTGGAAAAAGCTATAGCAGCTTGATTGTCACAACACACTGTAACAGGGCTCCCACTGTCCTCAACAATCTTCAGATGCTTTAGGAACCTTCTCAACCAGACAGCTTCTTGTACATCCGCTGCACAAGCCACATACTCAGTCTCCATTGTCGACAGTGCTACACAAGCCTGTTTCTTGCTGTTCCATGAAATGACACCTCGATTCAGCAAAAAAATATAGCCAGATGTGGATTTTCTGTCGTCAAGGTCCCCTGCCCAATCTGCATCTGCGTAGCCCTTCAAGCTCAGTTTTGATCCTTGGAAGCAGAGACAATAATCTGTCGTCCCTTTGAGATATCAGATTATCCTTTTTACCGCTTTCCAGTGTCTCGATCCTGGGTTTGACTGGAAACGACTAACTAAGCCAACAGCATAGCTTATATCAGGGCGAGTACACAACATAGTGTACATCAAACTACCAATGGCACTAGCATATGGTCTTTTTTTCATCTCGGCTATCTCTTCAGGAGTCTTGGGAGACATACTTTTGCTCAAAACAACACCTTTCGCTGTAGGTGTTTGTTCAACGTTGCAATCAAACATATTGAAGTGTTGTAGTATCTTAGTAATATAAGCTTCTTGGGACAAACCCAAAAGTCTTTTTGATCGATCACGAATGATCCGTACTCCTAAGATATACTCAGCTTCTCCCATGTCAATTATGTCAAATTGTGATGAAAGCCAAGACTTGACCTCAATCACAACTTTTAAGTCATTTCCAGCTATCAGCATATCATCAACATATAATGATAAAATGACCAACTTTCCTTTATCCTTTCTTAGGTAAACACAATGATCCTCATTGATCATTTCGAAACCATAAGATAAAATGACTTCATTGAATCTTATGTTCCATTGTCTCGACGCTTGCTTTAGCCCATATATAGACTTTTTAAGTCTACATACTTTTTCCTCTTGGTCATCAGCAATATAACCTTCTGGTTGTGCCATATAGATTTCCTCGTCAAGATTACCATTAAGGAAAGCCGTTTTTACATCCATCTGATGTAATTCCAAGTCATAATGTGCTACTATAGCTAAAATGACACGTATTGACACAAACTTCACAACAGGGGAAAATGTCTCTTCAAAATCAATACCCTCCATTTGGGTATATCCTTTTGCAACCAAACGAGCTTTGTATTTATTAATCGATCCATCTGCCTTCCTCTTGATTTTGAGAATCCATTTATTCCCAATAGCCCTTCGGCCTGGAGGAAGATCGACTAAATCCCAAACCTGATTCTTTCTCATAGACTCCATTTCTTCATCCATTGCAATTCTCCATTTTTCTCTAACTGAGCATCTCAATGCTTCCTCAACCGTTCGAGGTTCTTCATCGTCAATTGGGAGAATCATTAATGCCTCATTTTCAATGTCAAACCTTCTCCGAGGAATAATCTTACGATTACTTCTTCGCAGGTTTGACTGTTGAGAAACTAATTCACTTATAGGCAATTCACTCCCACTAGGTTGACTAGATTCAGGCATTCCCTGAGATTCCTGATTTGTTAATGGAGGAACAGTATCCTCCTCCTCTATTGCAAATAGAGGAGTTGATTTATCAACTTCACCTCTCGTTGGGAACTCAGTTTCGAGAAAAATAGCATCTCTTGACTCAATTTCAGAGATGGTTCCATCTTGCTGCTCACCAATAAAGACATAACCCTTAGAGGTATCAGAATATCTTACAAAAATACACTTCTTACCTCTGGGTCCTAATTTTCCATATTTGTGAGTCTTGTCATGAATATAAGCAGCTGACCCCCATGGTCTCAGATTACTCAAATCTGGTTTTCTGCCTGTCCAAAGTTCATATGGAGTAGATGGAACAGATTTAGAAGGCACCCGGTTAAGTATGTAGGTTGCAGCCAATAATGCATCTCCCCAATAGGAAATAGGCAAATTAGCTTGAGCCATCATCGACCTAACCATTTCAAGAAGAGTTCGATTTCTTCTTTCAGCAACTCCATTTTGCTGTGGAGTTCCAGGGATAGTTAACTGTCTAATAATCCCTTTCTCATTACATATTGTCTTGAACTGATCAGATAAGTATTCACCTCCACGGTCAGTGCGTAAGGTTTTAACCTTACGTTCCAATTGATTCTCAACTTCGTTCAAATAACGATTAAAGCAATCTAATCTTCAGATTTATGAGAAATCAAATACACATGACCAAAACGCGTGAAATCATCAATAAATGTAATGAAATATGAACTACCATTTCTAGCCTTCACGTTCATCGGACTACAAATATCCGAATGAATCAATTGCAATGTTGAATCAGCCCTAATAGCCTTACCAAACGGTTTCCTAGTTGCTTTTCCAGCAAGACAGTGCTCACATATAGACAAGTCAATTTTAGCACGAGTGCCGAGCAGACCCTCTCTTGCTAATCTATTCATTCTTTCTTGTCCTATATGTCCCAATCTAGCATGCCAAACTTCATCATTAACATCAGCATCACTAGTAAGAGCAATGTTTGAAAAACAACCATTATTTCCACAATTAACATCTGGTTCTACATCAAGAACCATGAAACCGTTTGATATAAAACCATATACAATTAACACAGAGTCAATTTTAAGTTCTACACGACGACTGTAAAAATTCATACAATAACCCAATTCAAGAAGACAATTCACAGAAACCAAATTCCGTCGAATCTCAGGAGCATACAGGACATCATGCAGAAACAATGTACGCCCACCACGAAGGTTGAGTTTGCAAGTGTCAATTCCTTTGACTTCAATTCTTGCATTGTTTCCCACATATATCCACTTATTGCCAGCTGGTACGCGACGGTACTCCACGTACGTAGCTCGATCACTAGCTACATGGTTCGTTGCTCCTGAATCTATAATCTACAAAGGATAAGAATCAGCTAACAACACCGAACTAGCAACATAAAGCTCATGAAAAGAAGACAAACATGGATTTACCTTTTTCGGCTCAGTACACTCCCGAACAAAATGGCCCTTCTTGCCACAGTTGTAGCAAGTTAGCTTGCCTTTAGGTTTCTTTCCATTCTTCTTTCCTTTTTTCTTGATTGGGTCTTGTACAGTAGTAGCACCAGCTTCTTTTCCCTTTCCCTTTCCTTTCTTAAACCATTTTTTCTTATTCTTGGATCCAGAACCTTCAGCTACAAAAGCTTCCTTAGAAATCCTTGCAGATTCTATTCTCTCCGCCTCTAGTTCAATATGGCGTGAGATATCAATGAAAGTCTTGATACTCTCACTATGAGTAAGGTTCTGCTTCATTGTTTCCCAAGAATCAGGAAGGGAACGAATAACTGCTTGAACCTATTGTTCGTCGGTCAACTCATGACCAGCAGTCTTAAGCTCCCGAATCATATTACCCATTTCTCTCAGATGTTGGGTCATCGTCACATTCGGGCGCTTTTTATAACTGTCAAACTTGATTGTCAGTTGACGAAGCTTGCTAATACTAACTCCGCTGTATTTCTCTTTCAGGGCAGCACAGACAGCATGAGCTGATGGTAGTGGCTCATACTCAAATACCAGGTCATCTACCACTGAACTAATCAATATCCCCTTTGCAGTGGTGTCCTTTTTCTTCCATGCCCTATAGGCATCAAGATCAAGTCTGTACTGTGCAGTTGAACCAACAGCAGGTTCTACCATAAAATGATTTACAGCCTCCAGAACTTCTTGTTCCTCAAGAACATATTATATCTTGAGATGTCATATTTTATAGTTGTCTCCATACAATTTCTCTCACTTGTTCAGTTCAGCTATGATGTTCTTAGTTGCCATGATCTATCATAAATAAACATATTATTCATTAATTCAGTGTATATCATCTGTACATAATTTTTGATTGACTCAATGTAAACTTGACTTGGATTACGAAATCAAGTGATAACTACGTTTTCACTCATTATTCGCATCATCCAATCTAATTAACATCGATCAATTATATTACATACATCCCATTAAATGAACTAATCTTTTGTCTTGAATATGAACTAATCATATAAATGAACTAATCATTGACAAGTCAGTTAACACATAACATAACTTTATTTAATAGGCTTAATAAGTAGGTAAGACAAAACAAAATCAATGAACTAGATAAGTTGACATCATTCCCATAATAAAAAATATTATGGCAGTGGCTATCACTCTCTCGTTCATCTCTAATCGGCCAGTCTGATCAGGCTCGGGATCTTTCACAGATTCTATCGGATCTTCCTCAAATATTTCAAGATCTTCCTGGATCATTTCAATATCAGGATCTTCCTCAAATATTTAAGGGTTTTCCCCAGGCATTTCGGGATCGTCCTCGAACATTTCAGGATCGTCCTCGAACATTTCGGGATCTTCCTCTGGGTCCTCCTCAGAATCTTCAATTGGATCCCACTCGATTTCCTCAGGATCCCCATCGAATTCTACAATCAGATCCATCTCTGGATCCTCTTCAAATTCTTCAGGATCCTCTTCCAGATCGTCCTCAGACTCTTCCAGATCCTCTTCCATATCATCCTCAGAATCTTCCAGATCCTCTTCCAGATCGTCCTCAGAATCTTCCAGATCGTCCTCAGAATCTTCCAGATCCTCTTCTGAAAAATTCTGGCGAAGTAGTTCTCTACACAACTCGGTATATGAGATACGTCCTTCGTAGCATCCCCAAATACATCTTGCAGCTACTTCAGCACGCCTCGACAAAGAACTAATCAATGCCCCGATCCGGTAGTTATCTAGGACTGGGAACTCTTCCTGTTCGAGTTTCCAAAATAGACGATCAAGCCTTCCCATATGCCCTAGGATGCCTAGATGTGGGAGGTAGTCAATCTCCTCTATCTGTTCCCTCAAATGATTCCGTCGCACATCTCGACGAGTCATTGTGGTAATAAATCTCGGCATCTGGAATTGAAATACACAATGTCAGTACAAAACCGACAAACCAGTAACAAAACTGGTTCAATTCAATTCACAATACAAATAGATAAAGGCATATAAGTTTCCTTTTTGTTTGTAGCTACAATTAAGCCTATTTAAATTTGAGGTTCAACATAATAATCAAATCATTCTGTTTAGTTCAGATTATTTGATCAAAATGGTTTGGTTAAACCAACTAATGGTTTGAACCAAAACCGATTTGACCAACTTAATCTTTTTCAACCAAACTAAAATCTAATTTAAATAAATTGAACCAAATCTAAACAAGTTACCGAATATAGCATCTGGTTGGGCCTGTTTGCCTTCAACTGGGAGGTCGGTGGTTTGATCCTCCCTTGGCAGTAGCGTTTTGCTGAGTAAAATAGGTTTCGATTTTTTTTTTAATTCTTGTTGATTTAATAAAATCAACTTTTTCTCTTAAAAAAAAACCCAAACCTAATCTTCTTCACCCAACGCCCGCAGCCGCCGCCTCTTCTTCTCCACGCAGCCTTCTTCCCCACAGCCATTTTTTTCTTCTCGCCATCACAAACGCTATGGCCGCCTCCATCGACACATCCAGCCGAAGGCGACGGCTCTCTTGCGCGCGCGTGATGCGATATTCGGCCAGTGGAGTGAAAACGCGCAGCGATTGAAGAACTCAGTGGCGATTTCAACGATTTTCTCCATCAACAGATCGAGATCGAGGAGTTCATCGCAAAGGAAAAAGGTAAATCATGCTTTTACAATCTAATCGCTCTGATACCAATCTTAGATTGAAAAACATGAGATGGAATTGAACTTACAGTGATCTCCTTTGCTTCTTCTTCCTCTGTTTGCCTGCTGTCACGCGAGATATCACCACGGACAAAACACTTTCTTTCACAAACCAAATCCCTCACCGATTGATGCTCCTGTTCCACTCCTTCGTCTCCCTTTTTGGATTGCAATTTGGACGCCTCTTTATACAGGAAGAATCAGGCGTTTCCTCCATTGATGGAGGTATTCAATACCCCATCAATGGAGGCCAGTAACGCCTAAGCATAGAAACGCCAGAGGTTTCAATGCTTGTAACGCCAACACTATCAGCCCGGATGGTACCATCTTGGAGTTGAGAGATGCTGACACATTGGACAAATAGACATCATTTGCCCCATGCCATCATGATTTTTGGCTATCCTACTCTTTTGATTTCCTCATATTTGGTTGTTTATATTTAAAGACAAGAATATTACATTTTCACAGTATTGAACTAAAATTTCGTAAAAACAACTTTAAAAAGTATTACAAATCAACTTACAACATACCTTAACTAGTAAGACTATATTTATGAATATGTTGTAGTAAAAGTCTTTACTAACATCACAATGAATTTCTTGCATTGGATGAGAGCATCAATTTTGAAACATCCTAATGAGATCAATACCATAATTTCCTATTACCCAGATTACATACTGCTCCCAAGTTGATTTGTATTTGAATTGTTTAGCCAACTTATCTATCAAGTGGTTGAGAAATGGTAGTTGGGCGGACATATGTAATTGATGTTCATGTCAATTGATTTCAATTTCAGGGCACAGGGACAACCATACATATCATCTGTGCTGATTTGCATGCGATGAAATTTTTAACTGTGCCTAAAAACATGCATGAGTACCAAAAATATTGGAAATATTCTAGCATAGAGTTTACTAGGGATCTCAGCCATAGTGCAAATTTTCCTTTACGACTTAAAGATTGCTACTTTTGTTCCGTATCTTAGTCATAGTGCTATTTTATTTTAGGACTTCAAGACCGCTATTTTGCTTCATATCCTTAAAGATGTTATCTCGCCTATAAGAAAGCCAAAATTCTATAAGAAAGTCCTTCAAGATAGATTTTGCTTTTAAAGGATAGAAAGCCAAAATTCTATAAGAAAGTTCTTTCGGCTTTTTACTAAAGGGCGCATCTGAGAATTGGTATTTACCAAAAGATGTACCAAGGTTTTATTTTTACCAAAGGGTACATTTATTTTAGTGAACTTCCTCTTATACCCCTCCAGCCAAGTATTATCTTTCTCTTTCTCTTTCTCTCTCTCAGTAACGAATCACAAGACATCTGAACCTGCTTTTTCAGACTTTTCATTTTAGAATAATATATTATGGGAATCGGCTAAAAAACGTAAGATAAAGAAAGAAAAATATTTCAGTTAAAAAAACATCTCTTCCAACGTGATTTCAAAAAATATAAAGAGATGATTTTTTATATTTGATTAATATAAATTAATATATTAAATAATATTACTAAATAAATTAATATATAAAAAAACTATCCAAACACGTAATTCAGATTCAAACGCAGAACCTGAAGTCACCCTAGGAGGGCCTGAAGTCATTTGACTTCAGGCCCTGCGTGCATTCAATTTTTTTTTAATTTTAAAAATATTTTTTATAATATTTAAACATAATTTATTAAATTAATTATTTATAGGATAATCTTTTATGTTGCAAACTTCTAATGATTATAAATTATATTGCAATAGGAGTTTTTTAGGTCTATTAGTGGGTTTTCACCAAAACCCACTAATAGACCTATGATATTTGGATTTCTCAAAACCTAATATCAATAATTAGAGTTGAGCTAGGAGATGGTATTTTTGATGTTCAAACTTTAATAATTATAATTTATGTTGCAATAGGAATTTTTTAGGTCTATTAGTGTGTTTTCACCAAAGCCCACTGATAGACTTAGGATATTTAGATTTCTCAAAACTCAATATCAATAGTTAGATTTGAGCTAGGAGATGGTATTTTTGATGTCCAAACTTCTAATGATTATAAATTATATTACAATAGGAGTTTTCTAGGATGAATCAGTGGGTTTCGGTGAAAAGATGATTTTTTATATTTGATTAATATAAATTAATATATTAAATAATATTTAATAAATATATTAATATATAAAAAACCTATCAAAACACGTGATTTTAGATTCATACGCAGGGCCTGAAGTCACCCTAGGAGGACCTGAAGTCATCTGACTTCATAACATCGTTGGAAGTCATCTGACTTCATATCAAAAAACCTATCACTCATGCAATTATCTGTTGGAAGCAACTCTGACATAAGTTGACATATGTCATCATAACATCGTTTTGAGAAATGATGTTCCGCCTTCATATTTAATAATCTTACAGTAGCAGACAATTGAGAATGACCAGAAGGAATACCTTCTCATACTTCTCTTTCACTAGCCTTTAACATGTCATACATTTTCTGAACTTCAGAAGTAGGTACTTGATCTACATTTGATTGATCAAATGCATTCATTGCATCGTAAACTGATTGCATTGCATTAGCAGGCCTATATGATGTCTCTGGACCAATTGAGTTCGATGATGAAGCAACAGAAGGTCCACCAAATTCAAATACATACGGCTCTCCATGACAATACCAGTTGTAATAATCTGGGACAAACTCATACCTACAGATATGAGTTTTCACTGTATCCTCATCACGGAAAGCTGTATTTCTACATTTGCGTTGATTACATGGACACTTTAACTCTGTGTCATTCAAACACTCAGGATGACACTTTGCAAAGTTCACAAATTCTTCCACTCCAGCAAAAAATTCTTCACGGATAAATCCATTATCAACCTATTATACATCCATGCCTTATTCGGAGACATTGTATCTGAATTATCAAACATAATTTAATCTAATTTAGATCCTAAATTACTATCGAATTAATCAAACAAATATTAATCAACCAAAATTATTCTAATTAATCAAACAAGACATATTAGTCTAATAATCAAATAAAATTATTCTAATTAATCAAACCACACATATTATAATCCATAATCAAATTTCATATTGATCTTATACTAAGAAATTAATCTAATTAATCAAACAAGATAATTTAATCAATCAATTAATCTAATTAATCATTCAATCCATTTATCTAAATAATCAAACAATTAATTGATTAATTAATCAATTAATCACTTAATTAATTGATCAATTAATCTGATTAATTAATTAACCATAAATGTAGCCGACTGCAGCTGCTGTCGGCGGCAATTGCGCCCGCCGGCACCTGCGGTCGACGCTTGCTGCGCCCGCCGGCAGTTGAGGCTGGCGGCAGCTGTTGCCGCACAGGCCGCGCTAGGCCGCACTTGACAGCGGCAGCCACGTGCGCCCGTAACTGCCCGCGCCTTGCCTCGCTGACCGGAGCTGCCGGAATGAGAAGGTCACGCCGCCGCGGAAGCAGAAAACATGGAAGAAAAATCATTGGAAACGTAACATAACGTACCTGGGATCAGAGGAGGGTTCGCCGGAGGAGAAGCGTCGGGGACGATGGAGAAGCGTCGGAGACGGGGAGAGAGGAAGATCTGATCGCATGGCCGCGGGGGTGGGGGGGGGGGGGGAGGGGTCGAGTCCGCAATTTTAACCTAAAATTGCGATGGAAATTACTTATTCGTCGCTAATAGCGACGGAAGTAACTTGTTTGTCGCTATTTGCGACAGACAATTTAAATTTTCCATCACTATTAGCGACGGGGTTGACCAATTCCGTCGCTATTGTTAGATGTTTGACCTGAATCGCAATATTAGCGACGGACACTATTTTTTCGTCGCTATTTAATGAAATTTTTGTAGTGTATTAGTTAAAGTCAAAGTGCGTTAAACATGATCCAAAAGGAATCATACCTGGCCTAGATGAGACTCGGATCTTATTGACCCAACTCAATGCAATTATCCCAAAAGATTCAAATTTGATCAAGGACAAATCAGTTATTACACCTCAACATTAACTATCGATGTCCTTCGGACTCAGTCTCAACTATCAAGGACCTCTATAACTCGGCCTCAGAACTTGACATCTCTTTGGCTCAGTGTCAAATCATGACATCCTCTATCTATACCTCAGCCTCATTAGCCAACATCCATCTTAATCTCAAATTCTGGCATGCTCCTTATCTCGGCCTCAATTCCTCGACATCTCTTTGGTTTAGTCTCAAATCCCAGCATGCTCTTTATCTCAGCCTTAACTTCGACATCTCTTTGGTTTAGTCTCAAATCGCGACACCCTCCATCTATGTATTGGCCTCATTAGTTGCGATATTTATCTCAGCCTCAAATCTCGGCATGCTTCCTGTCTCAGCCTTAGCTAGACATCTCTTTAGTTTAGCCTTAAATCTTGATATCCTTCATCTATGTCTCAACCTCATTAGCCAAGATATCCATCTCAGTTTCAGACTCAAGCTCAGAACTCGACATTTCCTTGCTTTTGCCTTAGATCTTGGCATGCTCCTAGTCTTGGCCTTAATCGTGAACATCCTCCCGAACATGATCCCAGCAAACCCCCACATCTAAGGCGGATCTAAGATTTTAGGTTTTTTTTGGAAGGGGGGGATACTAAGTGACGAGTATCATTAGACCAACTATATATATTTATTTTCGGAGGGGCTAGAGTGAATTATATTTCAAGAGAAGAATCCAAGGGCTTCAGCTTGTATGGTACCTCTGCATTTCATCTTACTCTTCTTCCTTGTTTGTCGATGTCATGCCATCTATTTTCATATTCAACTACTAAATCATGAAAAAGATTTCAAAACTTTGTTTTGCGTTTTGACAGTATTGATGATGGTTTTAGTTTGAGAAATCGGGAGAGAAAAAGGTTTCCATAGCAGATTAGGATAAACATGGTAGAAATCTGCCGATCAGATTATAGAAAGTCTTATGGGTGTTGAGGAAGTAAATCATGAGTTCCTCTCCTGATGTAGAGATTTCTTTCTTCTTGATTCTTAAATTAAGAGCAATTATTCTTTCATGAACTTATACAAGTAGTTTTCCTTTTGAAAGCATATTTTCATCGTTGTGTCTCTTCCTACAAGTAGACACAAACAATGTTAAATTTACGAGTTTTGGCTCTAAATCTTCTGTTCGTATGCAATTGTGGAAGTTTGTGTATGATCGATGCACATGAGGAGAGAGGGGGAGGGTGAATCACGTGTTTTTAAAAACATATCTTTTTTAAATTTAAGAAAATAGTGCACAACGGAATAAACAAATTAAGAAAAGAACACAAGCAAACACCGAGATTTACTTGGTTAGGAACTTTAACAACTCCCACTCCAAGGCTCAGGTCCATTGGACATTTTTGACGAGCAATCCATTAAATCTCTCTATCAGAAACCCCGATAGAGTAGTTGAGTACAAAATTAGGAAAGCATAACATCCTACACTTAACTTTTTGCAATTACAATAAGATAAGCACAAATAAAGTTGTTACCAACACTTAAAAAATATTCGGGCTCGGGTGTTGGTATCGATCTTCTAGTAGCGGTTGAATGTAATCAAGCAGTAGTAGGGTCGCAGTATAAAGACGAAGTTGCAGAATGATCATAGTAGCTCGTGTAAGAGTTGTTTTTCATCAACTGGCCGAATGCTTTTTATAAAGGACATTGAGGGCGCCCTAGTTCCCAACTAAGGCATCTCAGATACCTAAATCTAATCCAAAGCCAAGTCGTCATAGCTTATCCGATTAAGGGTGCCTTTATCGTCACCCAAGGCGCCTTCAGTCTGAATCGAGGAGCCTCAGGTCCCATCATGGGCGCCTCCAGTGCCAAAATCTGATTCTCGACGCTTATCTATGCGGAGACACCCTCAACCATTTAGGGCGCCTCAGGTCTCACCTAAGGTATCTCGGGTACTATTCACTAAGGTTGATTTTTACACTTAAGTCAAGTAAAAACCATTAGTTTATAAAAATAAAGTATACCTTGCAAAATAGAGTTAACCCATTTATACATAGGATAAATATGCTATGATTATTAATTAGATCCTGTCTTCCCAAGACCAGGATCTAGTTAAGGCCTCAACTTAGATTTTTGACATGGCTTTAAGTTGGATCGTGCCTACGGTCCCACCAGGGACTCGTTCTCATTGGATCTATCTCCTCAGTAAGTTATCTTACTTACCATTTACATATTTACTTAGCTTCTTGACCCATCAGGTCTTCTTGCTAGATGCCCCATCTAAACTTCAGCTAACTGTCAAGTCCGGCGAATCTAGCTAGACTTCATGTCAGGTCTCAATCAACCTGAACTTCAGTCAGTTGTCTGGCCCCTCGACCCAACTGAACTTTTCGCTAGGTTTCAACTAACCTGGACTTCAACCTGGAGTCAAGTCCTAAGCTTTTTAATCTCGCACACTTGTAACAGGGTTAGGCAAATATATATAACCTCTAACTTTAACTGTTTGTTATACATTAAAATTTGATTTCATCATTAGTGTAAACTACACTAATTGTTTGTGTTAATTATTACCTTCTATGTTGAAAAATCCTTCAGTCATAGGGTTAATGATACTGTAAAAAAGCGCTCGATCTTCAATTTATTATTAAGTGATTTAGTGAAATAATGATACTGTAAATTCGTGACCTTATTAAAATTCAACAAACAAATAAAGAAATATTAAATAATTTATTTTTGTCCTTGATTAGAAATAATTTTAAATATTAATTCTTAATTGGAAATCAATTTTGTGAATTCCGAATGAATGAGACAAAACCAATCACAAATTTGCAATTAATCTGCTAAACAAAATTACAATATATAACTATGTATATATTAAACATCTACTTTCCATGAGTGTTTTTTTTTTTTTTTGATGGTTTTGTTAGACTCAATCAATGCTATGGAAGGAAGGATATATCTACTTTGAGTGTTTTTTCAAAATACTTTTTTATAATTTTGGGTTTCCATCCAACTAATTCTAAATGATCCAGTCTCATAAATCGATAATTAGGTAAATACCCTACCGTATATCATAATTAAAATTTGTATAATGAACATTTGAGAAATTATTTGAATGTCTTACATTATACTCTTCAAAGGCAACAGCTTTTACTTAATTGATCAGTTGATTGATGATTATACATGATCAATCATTTTCTTACTTAAGAATTAAACAATGTATAAATATTTTTCTTACACATGTCCATCGACCTTTTCCATACAATGCCTGCACAATTCTAATGGTTGTTGAACTCCATGCCTTTTCTGAAGAACAGTCGAACACTTTGGGTGGATTAATAAATACTTTTTTTAATAGATGTTTGATTTAAGATAAGTTATCAATGAAAAACACTTCTTGAATTATGAAAATAAATACATATTATTATTTTTATATATTTTTTTCATAATTTTTTGGATTTCGTCAGTATTTTTTGATTTTTCCTGATGGAAGATAATTTTTTTTATCCATCATCTGTCCAACATTTTTGCTTCGGCTTTTTACCAAAGGGCGCATGTGAGAATTAGAAATTACCAAAAAGCGTACTGAGGTTTCATTTTTATCAAAGGGCACCGCGATTGAAGTGATCTTCCTTTTATACCCCTCCCGCCAAGAATTGCCTACCGTTCTTTTTCTCTTTCTCAGTTAGAATTCGAGACATCTGAACTTGCTTTTTTAGATTTTTTAATTTAAAATAATATTTATGAGAATCGGCTAAAAAACGTAAGGTAAATAAAGAAAAATATTTCAGTTAAAAGAAGCATCTCTTCCAGCATGAATTCAAAAATATAAAGAGATATTTTTTATATTTAATTAATATAAATTAATATATTAAATAATATATTAATAAATATATTAATATATAAAAAACCTATCAAAACACGTGATTTCATATTCAAACCCACGCAGGGCCTGAAGTATGACTTCAGGCCAACTTGGACTCAAAATTTTTTTAATTTTAAAAATATTTTTTATAATATTTAATCATGATCTATTAAATTAATTATTTATAGGGTAATTTTTTATATAATTCTACGAGTTGTGATAAAATCTTCTCATTTTATTGAAATATTCAGGTATGATCAAAACATGCTTACATTTGTTTAAACTTAAAATAAGAAAGTTCCATCTGGATACTACCTAAATTCACAATGCATAGCAAAATTGGGTCTTGTAGACCATCAACTATATTTTCAGAATTTGTTACAATAGGACTTTTGTAGGTCCTATTGCAATCAAATAACACCTCTTTGGGCCTCAAAATTTCATTTCAGACCCTCTTTGGGTCTGAAATATTTTTATTTTAAGCCCAAAAAGGATCTGTAATTTTTTATTTCAGACCTTCTTTGGCTTGAAAGTATTTGCTAGAAACTGATATTTAATATGAAAAACTATTACAATTCAACAACATAACTAATGCACATCCCTAACTATCTGTATGAAAGCAAATTATAGGAAGCAATTGTTTGTAAGAAAACAACTAAAAAGTATAATCTCGTTGTTATATTCTTCCAGAAAATCAAAACTCATAAGAAAACAGCTAAATATCCATAAAATTTCAGGTCCTCTTTGGGCCTGAAATAAAAATATTTCAGGCCCAAAGAGGGTCTAGAATGAAAATTTTCAGGCCCAAAGAAGGTCTGCAATGAAAAATTTTAGGCCCAAAGAGGGCCGGAAATCAATTTATTTCAGGCCTTCTTTGGACCTGAAATGAAATCCAATTGATTTTTTCAGGGGATGAAGTTTAGGAGCATACCAAACTCATTTCTTTTCAACTTTTTCTCCCTTCCTTAAAATATCCAGGGAGTGCTAAAATTATTCAACTTCCTGGGTAGAATCACACACAGGAAATGTACCGAGAGATATTCTATATTGTGCACAATGCTGAGGTGCCACATTCCAAAAATATCTCAAATGCCCTAAATACAGATTGGATAGCACAATTCGAATCTTTGGAACACCATAAACTCATAATATATGAAATTATTGCAATCGGACTTTTATAGTCCATCAGTGAGTTTTCGCCAAAACCCACTGATGGACCTACGATATTTGAATTTCTTAATACTTGATATCATTAGGTTGGGTTGAGCTAGGAGAAGGTAATTATGATGTCAAAACTTAGTCCTAACCACTAAAAATGATTTTTTTGTGTCGTGCCATTTGTGTTGTACCCACTGATGGACCTACAAAAGTCCTATTGCAACAAATTCTGAAAATATGAGTTGATGGTCTGTAAGGAACCCAATTTTGTTATGCATTGTGTATTTAGGTAATATCCAGATGGAACCTTCTTATTTCAAGTTTAAACAAATGTAAGCATGTTTTGATCATACCTAAATATTTCAATAAAATGAGAGAATTTTTTCAAAACTTGTAGAATTATATAAAAAATTACCCTATAAATAATTAATTTAATAAATCATGATTAAATATTATAAAAAATATTTTTAAAATGAAAAAAATTTCGAGTGCATGTTGTGCCTGAAGTCATCTGACTTCAGGCCCATGCAGGTGACTTCCGACCTTGCGTAGGTTTGAATTTGAAATCACATGTTTTGATAGATTTTTTTATATATTAATATATTTATTAATATATTATTTAATATATTAATTTATATTAATCAAATATATAAAAATATTTTTTTATATTTTTGAAATCATACCGGAAGAGATGTTACTTTTAACTGAAATATTTTTTCTTTGTTTACATTACATTTTTTAGCGATTTCCATAATATATTATTTTAAATTGAGAAGTCCGAAAAAATAGGTTCAGATGTCTTGGAATTCTAATTGAGAAAGAGAAAAAGAACGTCAGATAATTCTTGACGGGAGGGTATAAGAGGAAGATCACTTCAATAGCTATGCCCTTTGATAAAAATAAAACCTCTATGTCTTTTGATAATTTCTAATTTTCAGATGCGTCCTTCGATAAAAAGCCCCTGTCCCGTCTGTCCCGTTCCTCGACGACGGTCGGCGAGTCGTCCGATCGGAGGCCGCCGCCCTGAAGTAAACTATACCCTGGGGGATACGGTGAACCCGTCGAGATCGCCGCAATTGCGATCTCGCCGGATTCACCGTTGAATCCGACGAGATTGCAATTGCAGTGATCCCGACCGATTCACCGTTCTTCTAGGATATCATTTGATTCAGTACGACGATCAAAATTTATCGGTGGTGTCCGATCGGTGATCGGATGACTCGTTGGTCGTCGCCGGAGGAATGAGACAGGCGAGACAGATATTTTTCGGGATAGAGGATCCCAATTTTTACTTGGTTGATAAACGGAAATACGTGGATGGAGGTGCAATAAACGAAACTTACTGCACATAATGGCCAAATTCTCAATCATTCCTGAAACTTCGCGACTGCGCCGCCGCGCCAACGGAGCGGACAAGCCAAGTGGTCGCTCGCTCCCCTCTTCTTCTTGGTACCCCGTTGCTCCTCGTCCTTCTTTCGGTCTTTCCGCTCCGGATGGATCAGGAAACCGCTCTCGATCTCGTGAAGAACGGTTCGACTGTTCTCCTGCTCGATGTCCCGCAGTTCACCCTCCTCGGTATCGACACCCAGGTCTCCACTGCCATTTTTCTTTAATACAATTTCAAATCTTGTATCCTTGATTCTGAAAGCACTAGGAATGTTTGTTTCCGCTTCTTCAGTTCAAAATCTCTCGAAAATTTCTTTCTTTCCCAAGAATTTCTGTCGCTTCGCACAGGAACTTCTTCAATAGAATGAAAGAAAAGGGTTGCTTTTAGGGTTTTCAATTATTAAGCTACAAACATCAGCATCGCCGCAATTTTGTGAATGATTTTTCTAACACAAGCTGCATTCTGTTTAAGTTTACCTTTGCCTCGTCAAGTTTGAAACATACATTAGTTAGGGCCTTATGTAAGATAATTTTTGGTTGGCATTGCTTATTTTGCCTATTCATAGCGTATAAACATTTGAGTCTTATAGTAACTAGATATTTGCTTTTGTTCTGGGTAATTGTCTAACAAATGCAGACGGCAAATGCACTTAGTTTGATTCTGAACAAAGAAATGATGGAAAGAATATCCTCTCTTCTCAATTTTTATGAGACCTTTCTTCTTCTCAACCTTTTGATCTAGCTATCTTGATTTATCCATAGTTCATTCTTCCAGATGTTCTCCGTGGGGCCAATGTTTAAGGGTATCAAGATGATCCCACCAGGGATCCACTTTATCTACTATAGTTCCTCAAACAAGTAAGACAATTTCTAAGCATTTTCATCACTTGCAATAATTGTCTAGTTAGGTTTTGTTATTTACACCCGTCTTATAGTAATAGTAATGTTACTAAGTACCCACCACAGGTTAGCTTCGCAAAAGGATGAATGGATAATTCAAAGAGATTAGACAACACAAAAACATATCCTTTGATAATTTTATTAGTCAAGATAAAATTTCATAAAAGCTTTTATTACACAGTATAGATGAAAAGCCTTTATATTATCTAAATTGTTTCAAAACTTTCTTACTATCACAAGAACTGCAATGAAAATTGACTAGTTGATGTTTCATTATAGCATGGGTGCTTACATACTTGGATTCTAAACTTAAATTACGACAAAAATGTTTAAATAAACTCTATCTTTCTAAACGCCTACAAATCTGTTCGAAACACAATCTTTCATTGCATGGTATGTGAGCATGTGGATACTTCATGGACATTACATAAGCTGTCCTGCAAAATATTGATATTCTTTTGTCGGCAATTGCCTACTTGCCAACTATACCTAATAGGGCATTGTGATCATATTTTTGGTTAAGCTTGTGCTGTTATTATACTTCCAGATATGCATGAATCAGTACACAAGATTTGGAATGTTATTTGAGACATAACACTTATAGTGTTTATTGTTGTCCGTGTAGGGAAAGCAATGAATTTTCTCCAATGGTCGGCTTCTTCCTTAGTACAAGATCAGCCGAGGTTATCTTCTAGTATCCTTTTAGCTATAGTTTTTATTGCATAAGTTGTAGTCTCTGTACCCAATAGACTTGACTAAACGGAAGTTATGCTTCCAACAGGTGGTTGTTCGCAAGTGGAACCATTCAGAAGAGCAGTTGGTCAAAATTTCTGAAGAAGAGGTTTCAATGCATGACTATCACTCTTATATGATAGTAACATAATTCTGCATCACTTTATTGAAGGCAATTTATGACTAATAGTAAATGTGAATCTCATGCAACAGTTCAATATATGGTAAGACGGATAATCTGTATGGGGGCACTAAATTCCAATTGTGTTGTCTTTGCTTACCTTACAGTTCATGAGAATCTTTTAGGGAAATGAACCAACTCAATGCAAACCTCATTAAAATACTTGTCAAAAACATGGAATAACGTTTTCTATCTTGTTAATTACTACATTTTTCCTCCTCATCAACAAGATTAGGTTTCTCCATGTCTATCCATCAGTAACATCAATCTGGTTTCTCCTTGAGCCTCTATCTCCCTGAAGAATTAGTTAACACGCAAAAGAAGATGAAGAAAAGTTGAGACCACAAAATCACTGTCTGAAATTTGGGAATGTTGAAGCAAGCAAACTTCTCAGCTTTCAGTATGCTTGATGGGACCGGATTGGTATTCTTCTTGTTATTCTCGAGGCTTACATTGTTCTTATATGTAATCCATCTAATAGAAAATTGTAGATCTTGTAGAAGCTTGAATTTTATATTGGAGAAGCAATTATGTGGAAATCTACAGCAATCTGGAGCAATCTGAATGTTCTCACATTCTGTCGTGACCAGAAATTATTTGTGTTATTGCTTTGCAAGCTAAGTAGTGTAAACATCAGAGTGCATGGATTGACTTATAACTTGGCATGTGGCTTTTACCAACTTGTTCATCATCTTATGCAAAGTAAAATGAGCTATTTGCAAAGGAAGTTAACATGTAACTTAACTTTTGTCTAGGAAGGCAGGTACTCTGAAGGCGTTAGATGTTTGGAGTTTGATTCTCATCTTGGTCCTTATGTTTTAAATCAATATGGGGAGTGGAAACAGCTTTCTAATTACATCACAGAGAGTATTATTGAGAAAATTGGTAACTTAATATGTTATCTACTTTATCAGAAATAGTGTTCTTTCAGTAGCTGTACTTGTGGCACATTAGTTTAATCTGTTTACCTTTCTTTTTTGCCTCTTTCTAGTAATAGCTGCACGGTTGAAAATTTTTATGATGATACTGATTTTGTCTTAGAACAGTATGGTATTAGTGTCAATCCATCTCAAGATGTGGTTCCACAGATATCAGATCATGTCAATGTAATTTATTTACTTCAATGTGTTCCCCTTTTTTTTTTTTTTAAAGAAATCAGCATTTGTATCAATATTCATTAACTGCTTTCTGATCTTTGTCAACTTTATGTTTTTGCTTCTTTGGTGTATTTCCTCATTTGTCTTCAGGAGCAACATGTGTATTATTGTTTGTCAACTAATATTTACCTTACACTTATTGATTGTCTCCTCCCTACCTAGTGATATCCTCAATGCAATGCCTCCTTAGTTCAACATGTCATTTTTGTCTTTGTAACACAGACTAGTGCTAAATTAATAAAAAATTCGGGATCATCATATTTTAGATTCTTTTAATGTCTGCTTAAAGGTCACTATATCTAATTTATGTAGATATGGTTAGATGATATGAAATGAAAAATGCTATGCTCAAGGAAAAAACTCAAGGAACGACCTGACATCACAATTGCAGCGATCCCCGACAGGTTCACCGTACCCTCCAGGATATAGTTTGATTCGGGGCGGCGGCCGAAGGCCACCGATGGATGGTGTCCGGGTGACAATCGGACGTGTGCATGTTAATTGCCATGTCATTCCTGGAGGTTTTCCTTTAGCGTATCAGAGCTCTATCGAAATTTAAATATGTACTAGAATTTGGTGCTAACCTTGGAGAAGCAAATAAAAATATCTATTTACTAGGTGGTAAAAGGCTATTCGCTCGCCCCCAGTGACCCCGCCAACTCGTCCCAGGGCCACCACGGATGAGGTAAATCACGGGGACTACTAATCCGGATACTATGGCTAGCCCATGGGGAGGGCGGGCACACTGGCTTTGCCAGGTTTTGACCCCCATACCTCAAGGTGGCAACACCTACGCCCTAACCATCAGTCCATCCCGTGGGGACAAAAAATAAAGATGTATAGGATCAATTATGTACTTTGTGACATGAGATATTGCTTAACTTTAAAAACCATTTTTTAAAAAAAAAATTGAAGGAAAATAATAACTTGGTGGAGCATCCAATAAAACATTCATAAAACATCAATGGTATCACTGCTCTAGTCTCTGGTATTATGTTTAGCTTATGAATCATGATTCTCTTTTAGGATCATAGAAGTTGGTCTAATAGCTACTACCATTGGAGTCAATCTTGCCACTATTGTCTGTATAAAATACCTTATTTTGATACAAAATACTAATGATGATATTTGGGACAAATATAGTTTGATAATGATGTCAAACCATCCTGTGATATGGAGGTCTAATTCCTGTCATGGGTATTAAAGTAAAAAAGATGAAATTCTTTTCTCATTCTGAACTTTCTAATTATGTCATGCTTTCTTCTAACATCTCTCTGTGGTGTATTTTCATTGCTCTTCTTCTCAGTCACAAATGTTGGCCTTAGCTCTAATGTGGAATTGTGTGATTAATTTAGATTTTTAATAATCTGTTATTCTGATCTAATGGAGGAATGTGGCCTTCAGTATCAGGATATCACCAGAATTCATGGATTGAATGGTTGAAGTGATCTATACATCAATAATATTATTTTGATATTTTCACCATACATGAATTTTGTGATAATAAAGGCTTGAGCAATTTTTATATTCTGTAGAAAATTTGTTGAATGTTCTTACAATGCTGTAGCTCCTTATTTCCTTGTTTCCTTTTCATATTCTTAACATAGATTATGAAACTTCTTGCTCCTCCACTCATATCCTTCTGTTTTCCTTTTTTTTCCTGCATCTTTGATACCTCAAGTTATCCTAATTTTCAAGCGGATTTACAGAACCCATTGGTGGAGATATTACAATAGCCTATGAGTCTGGATTAATTGAAATTCCTAAAACTGCCATGGAGAAACAATTGATTGAGCAACTAAGGAGCAGTACGTTTCCGAAGTTAGAAAGAGAGGAACATTACAAACATGGATGCTACTACACGCCTATTCCCAATTCTGTCAATCACAAGGGCATCTCTGCAGAGGAACTTACAGCAATCAACCTTGATAAAGTAATCATCATTTCATATGTTGCCATTTCATACTATTAGGGGTAACGGGTATACCTCTTTTTCTGAAATCTGAAGCTCTTGTGTAACTTTGCATCTTCCAGAAGAAGATTAAAATGAATACGACAACAATAAGCCATATACCAACTAATTGCTGTTGGCTACATGGATTTCTGTCATTAAGATCTATGTCTATGCTGTTTTTTTAATTCTCCTAATTATACTGAGATCATCAGTTGTAGTTAATATATAATAGAATGTTCTTTTTGAAACTTGATGGTTTTAATATGGTAGTATAAGATTTTAGTTGAAAGGGAGCTTTGGTACAACGGTAAAGTTGTTGCCATGTGACCAGGCAATGGGTTCGACTCACGAAAACAACCTCTTGCAATGTAGGGCAAGGTTGTGTACAATAGACTCAGACCCAATGTGGTTCGACCCTTCCTTGGGACTTTGCATTGGCGGGAGCTTCGTGCATTGGGCTACGCTTTAGTATAAGATTTTAGATCTGCATCTTCTCTTTTTGATGGCGATGTAAATCAAATACTGAAAAGGGAGTTGCTTTACCAGTAAACAATTATTGTACAGTGCCTGATTTTTCCTGAATTTTCGGTAGAGTCCAGACCAAAAAAAGTAGGAAAAAACATTTTTAATATAAACAGGATCAAGCTCATTTCTAGCAGACTAATATTTCTACATAAACCTACATCAGATTTTAATTCAATAATCCATGTTTCTGGTGTTATTATGTTTTTCCTGTACAATTTCTGTCTTAATTGTTTGGTGTTACCATTTCAGACAAAGTTGCTGGAAAAGATATTGATCAAATATTATGGAGGCGAAGAAGATTCACTCTTGGGGGAGCTACAATTTTCTTTTGTTGCCTTTATGGTATATCCATCTGTACATCATTTCTAAATTTAGAGCATTTTTATTTGTCAAAATTATCTTGCAGATGGGGCAATCACTAGAAGCTTTTAAACAGTGGAAGTCTTTTGTTATCCTTCTATTCAGCTGCATAGAAGCAGTAAGTTCAAAAGTTTCATTCTTCAAGTAGCTTACTGATGATGTAAAAGTAGAGAATCTCACTAAACTGTGTATTTGCTTGTTGATCTTTCTTTGATTTCCTGTTCTTGTGTTAAATATGCAGTTTGTGAAACATCCATGCTACTCTTGTACATGCATAAGCTGTTGGTTGCAATGACATATTGGCCTATTTTGATCAATTAGAGAATGAAATCACCACAATAAAAATGTGAGCAAAGGGAGCTAGCTGTAGAGTTGTTTCTTATTACATTGGTTAATTGAGAAAATTACATGCTAATAGTTTTTGTTCATCTTTTCTAGCAATAATCTTTCCCTGTTCTTATTTTTAGCAAACCTCTTTACCCTTGATTTAATTGTATCCTCATAGTTATCCTGGAGGGTTTATTGGACCTATTGGTTGCCTTAATTTCAGTATGTGATCACCGCTCTACTCCATCTTGTTATTGATGCCAAAAGATTAACTTTATAATTTATTATATACTTGTGCTCAGGTGAGAAATTTTAAACTGATTTTATTTATTTAAAAATGGTTGTGATACATGTGTTTTAATGATGTTTAAGTGATCTATCCTATCAGTTGAACTGGAACATCACGCTTCTTGTCCTATTTCATGCAGCCACTTAAGACAAGAACTCGTTTGTTCTCCAAGGTAAACTTTTAATGGATTCATAATTTAATCACTGCTATGTTTCTTTGCTTAAATTGCCACATTCAATTTTCTCAAAGTAAACATGTCTTGAATTGCCTGTTTGACTATTGTTATTCCGTAATGTTGTGTTAGTACAAGTTTTTTCCCCCTTCTGTAAGTGATAGTTTGATTATGTTGGTACAGAATTTTAAGAAACTAAAGAGAAATAGTAAGATAATGCTTGTATGATCATGATGCATGGCTCCACTTTGTGCTTCTCCTACCGACTGCACTGACCTTCCCAGACAAGTACCAAACAGTTCATTATTTATGCTAATATTCAAATGATTTTTTGTTTAATGATGTGGGGTGGAACAGCTAGCTAGCGTGACTTGGTTCTAGTCTTGAGCAGTACCATACCAGTATTTGCAAATCTTGGTTGGGCATATCTCCTTATTCTTTAACTTATTAGATTGCTTCTTTGGTGTTGGATAATATTATGAAAGGAGCATCTAGTGTTCGTTCCTTGTAATTAGAGAAGGCATCTTCATAATTACAATGCTAAAATCCTATTTGTCATTCCAAAATAAAGTTGGCTGGTATTTGCATGTCACATCTCGTTACTCTTTGATTCCTTGAAAATTGCTCATTCGAGCTTCAGTTTTGGGTCGAGTGACCGCTAAATAGGCAAAATAAACTAACAAATAGAGCAGCGCAATCTCTTTTTTTGGCCTTTGGTATTTGACAATCTATGTTTTTCTTGTTCTTCTCATATGATTTGGAAAGTGTTAAATGCAGTTTATCAAAGTTATCTTCCACCAACTGAATCATGGATTTCAGAGAAACAAAAATCACGCAAACAGTAGAGGAAAGGAAATATCCTTTTCTTGGATGAGGCATGGTTCTCCAAGGAAAATTTCTTATTTCGTCTTTGCAAGGTAGTCGACGGAAATTTCCATTATTTTAGTTCACTGAGCACCAGAATATCAACTATATGATACGTGATATCTCCATTGGAACATGAACATGCAGTGATTTATTTCATGGTTCTACTCAAAATAAGTTTAGGATGATTTGCCCATTGGATTCCTGTCATTTGGAATTTCTACTCATCCTGTTTTCATTTTTTGAACCTCAATGAAATTATAGTTGACGGTCATCTGAAAATTTCAGGATTTCTTCCCGTTGGTGTTGGATTCTTCAGTTGTTGATGGTGACTTGCTCTATTGGGTTCGAACTCTTTCTTCTCTCGTGTATAAGATGAATATCAGTCTATCTTACTTTCCCTTTTATCTAGAGAGCTTTCACGCGGTTACTGTCTTTGCTAATTGCAGACGAGAAAACTGAAGGGTCTACTTGAAACTGCACTTGGGTGGGATTTTGCAGATGTAGAAGAAGATGAGGTTCTTGTGCAACAAATATTTACCTCTTTTCAAAACTGGAAAAAAGTTGATCCATTTTCTCTTCCTTTTGCAGTTCTCCCCTGTAATTGTACCTTGTGATGAAGTGAATTAATCTCCTTCAAGTTGCATGATGATCTGGGAGGAGTTTCAGATTTGGCAAGTGTTTGTCGTCTAGAAATTGTTCCACCGTAAGCCTCAACTATAGCTTGAGCTATTTTGAACATCTTCAAACTGTTAGATCTTGAATAGTATGATTATTAAGCGACATGTTATATTTCATTTGTTTTTGTTCATCCTCTCTTATTTCCCTAAAAATTATTATATTGCAGCTAGATTATTTAACTACATGGTTCATCAGCTACTGTATTTTGAGAATTTTTCCTTCAATCCGAATCTGACGCTGGGCTTCTAGACTGTCCACCGTGAGCGTTTCCCAATTTACCCTAGTGACCGGTGAAAAATTTTCGTGGGACTGAGCCGGTCATTCCAGATTCAATTTGTCTGTTGTCTGGTTCATCATTTTCCTAAAAAAATTATTGTATAGAAGATACAAATAATGATTATATTTTTTATAATCTTTTTTCTGCGAGAGAAAAATATACAAATTTCTTGGCATTTAAGGTGATAAATTCATTGATAAAATCATACAAATGTTTTGTTATTTTCGCCGTGAACCTGAACTAAATGTTTTATTGAAAAAATCATGAAATTCCAGTCCAACAATTTATTCGTCCGTTTCTCAAACCTGAATATTTCTGATAGCAATAATTAATTTTCACCCACGAATTTAATTATATTATACAAATAGTATATTTAATTAAAATCAAGGTTCGCCGCCGATGATCCACCCGGTCTGTGGCCCTCGCCGCCTTCTCCTTCCACTCCGCCGCCTTCCTCTTCATCTCGTTACCTTTCTCTCCTCCCATCAGCGCCCTTATCAGGTCCGCCACCTCCGTCTTTTTCACATCGTCGTCGACCTCCGTGGCGTTCCCCCACTATTTGCGTGGGTACCGGCAGTTAGTCTGCTGCTCCGCTAAGAACGGCCACGACATCATCGCCACGACCGCGGCGACACTCTCCATCGTCGAATTCCACCCGCTGTATGTCGATGGAGTCGTGTCCCAGTACTGCCTCCAGCGGGCACCAGCTCGCCAGAAGCACTCTGTTCTTGACGTCATGGTCTGCTTCACGAAATCCGATGGAGCATCGCCGCTAGATTTTTTAAATGATGAAAAATGACAGAGAGTGTAAGAATGAGAGAGTGAAAGTATAGTAAATGACGTGATATTTTATATGCAGCGATTTTTGACGGGATCATCGTGCCCTCAAAATATAATTTGATTCGAGACGGTGCATGTAATCGATAATCGAACGTGTACATATAAAATGTCACATCATACCACATCATATCACATTATTCACTATACTTTTTACACGTTCATTTTCACTCTCGTCAAATGATGTCGATTTTGCACAATGCTAACAGATAAACATTTGGAACGTAACATAATTATAACGACGCGACTTAAATAATTATTTATATAGATTTTAAATTCATATTTTTTAAAAATATATATATATCTCTCAATTTCTAACCCCTAAAAAGGGTAACTAATCCTAATAATAAAAAAGATTTTTTTTAGTAAACTCAAAAATTCTAAAATACAAAAAAAACATAAATTATCAAAAAATACTTTAAATATCAAACTCGACAAAAAATATTAAAATTATTTTTTTATTTCCGCATCATTCTTATCATGATGAAAAAAAATCGTCCTCGAATTACTAGTTATATCATCATCATAAGCGTTGTTGACCTGCAGTCTTGTTGCTGTGATGTAGTAGAAAGCTATTTAAATCGTTGATTCATACATGAATATCGAAAATAATCTTCTAAACCCTATTGATTCGCTCAAGAATACCAAGAAATAAAAAAGCAAAACTCGTCTTTCCTGAAAAAGGAGATGACGATTGACTCTATAAGATGAATCTCGCTCTAAAACCAACCAATGCAACGGAATATTATCGGTTCCATTGATTCATGTAGGAATACCGAAAATGATCTTCTAAACTCTGTTGATTTCTCAAAATGCTACAACCAAACTCAGCCATTTGCGAACAAATAACAAGGCCACAAATTCTTATTAATCGAAAGTTTCTCACATCAATCTAAATAATTATTTATATATACTCCAAATACTAAGACATAAATAAATGAAAGAAATCTTAACATATATACCATAATTCTTAACTTGTAAAAAAGAAATATAATCCTAATAGAAAGTAAAAGTTTTTAGTGGACTCAAAATCCTAAAAATATAAAAATTAAAAATTATCAAAAATAACTTATATACCAAAGAAAAATAATAAAATTATTAAAATTATTCTTCTATTCTCGCATTATATGCGGGAACAAAAGAACAATTTTAATATTTTTATTATTATTATCGAGTTTAGTATTTAGGATATTTTTGATAATTTCTATATTTTATCTTTTTAGATTTTTAATCCGTTTAAGATATTTTAGATGTTTAGTATATTTAAAAAAATTTTCTGTGTTAGGGTTTTTTACCTTTCTTTATGTCTTAGAGTTTGAAGTCTATATAAATAATTGTTTCAAGTAATGTAAAGACGTTTTTAATCAATAAAAATTTATGGTCGTGCCATTTATTCTCAAACACTACAAAAAAAACAGCATTCCCGATAGAATTTACCAACGGAATTCCGTCGGTAAACGCACTTACTGACGGAATTTTCTCCGTCGGAGTAAAATCCGTCGGTATTGAATTACCGACGAAAATTTCGTACAGCCGGTAATATTTCCGACAGAAATAAAATTCCATTGGAAAATTGTTCCGATAGAATGGAAAATTTCGTCGGAAATTTCCAATGGAATTTCGGGTTCCATAGGAAATTTCCGACGGAATTGACAACTTTCCGTCGGAAATTTCCGACGGAATTACTGTTTCCATCGGAAATTTTCGACGGAAAACTCCAATTTCCGTCGGAAATTGATTTCGATATTTTCCGACGGAATAATAATTCCGTCGATAAATAAAAAATATTAAAGATTTAATTTGTATTTGGTTAATACCATATATACATTTCAAACATCAATCACATTCACAACATTACTGCAAACCAGAGATCACATTCACATTCACACAACAATCAAACAACTACAATATACAAACCATCACAATAATCAATCACATTCACATTCACAACAATTACTACATTCACCAAAACAATATACAAACCATCAAATAACTATAAACATAAGCTATGGTTGGGTGCGGTCAGCGCCTGGTGCTGGCCGCGGCGACGTTACTGCCAGCCAGCCGGAGAAAGGAGAAAAAAAATAGCAAACTTACCGGCTCACTTAACTACTAGATTCAAGGAACCTTTGTATTTGTCCTGAAGATCTAGGGTTCGAATATGGGGAAGGCAAAAACTCACTGCCAGGGGTGGGAAGATCGTAGGACACGACCTAGAGAGCCGCCTAATGGGGCTAGAGGGGTCGTGTCGCTACAATATATATATATATAATTTAAACGAACATTCGGGTTGGATTTCGGATATTGGTTGCCCCTCCATACCCTCCTTCATTCAGGTCGAATATCGAATTCTTCATCGGATTCGGAGAAAATTGTTATTCCTAGAAAGTCCTAGTTGAAAACTAGACAATAGAAGTCCTAGTGGGACTAGACAGGGAAGTTCTAGTTGGAAACTAGGAAGTGGAAGTTCTAGCATGGCTAGGCAGGAAAGTCCTAGGAGGGAACTAGACAATGAAAGTCCTAGTGGAGTTAAGCATGGAAGCCCTAGTTGGGAATTAGGCAGTGAAAGTCATAATGGAGCTAGATAGGGAAGACTTAGGTGGGAACTAGGCAATGGAAGTCCTAGCAGAGATAGACAACAGTGGAAAAAGTAGTTGGGAATCAAACAACGGAAGTCCTAGCGGGACTAGACTGTAGAAGATCTAGTTTAGAACTAGACAATGAAAGTCATAGCGGGGCTAAACTATGGAAGACTTAGTTGAAAACTAGACAATAAAAATCATAGCGAGGCTAGACAAGGGAAAAGTCCAAGTGGATCAAAAGTTGATTGGACACTTGGTGATCGAAAGTCCAATGGAAAGTTGGCAGGAGATGGAAAGTTTAAGTGGGTCAAAGGTTGACCGGAAACTTAATGAAGAAGACCTGACAGGTCAAGATTGACTGAATACTAGGTAACAGAAAGTCCAAACGAGTCATGGATGACTTGAGGGTTGGGCAAAGTAACCTTAAACTTGAGTTCAGGGTCGATTAGCCCAAGGATAATCAATTAGGTTGATTGCCTAATCGATTGGGAGTTCATTGCAAGTGAATAGAAGGAGCCATAATAAATTAGGTAAATTGATTTTGACATCATCAATCAATTAGGGTAATCGATTGAACGTTGTTTCGTGAAGCACAGTAAGGTTCGGAATCAATTGATCAATCGATTAAGTCTTGTGTTAATCGATTAGGGTAATCGTTTAAAGATGTTTTCGCAAGAGCACAAAATGTGCTGGAATTGATTGGGCAATCTATTAAGGTTAAACCAATCGATTAGGGTAATCGATTGAGAGATATTCTCGCGAGAACAGAAAGCTTCGGGATCAATTGGGTAATCAATTAAAAGATGCCGAATCGATTAGTATAGCACATCAATCGATTAACCAGATGAATAAGAGTCGTCTGTAGGTTTTGAACGGTCTAGCCGACGTGATAATTGATTGAGGGTAAGGCTAATCGATTAGGAGACATTGAAAGAACCCTAGAAAAGGGTTTTCGTAAAAGATTGAAGAAACACTTGTTAATGTCAGCTCTTGAGGTTTTGATGACAAATGTTGCTGCGCTTTCCAACCATCAAGAGGCTAACCAAACCAAGAAAAGAGCAAACAAAGCAATGTTCATTGTTGTAAAGTTATTCTCAATTTCTTGTATAATCTTGTTTGTATTTTCTTGTTGTATTCTTGTATTCAAGCTTGTACAAGACTTCTCTGTCTTTGGAAGAAGGTTTTCATAGTGTATCTATGAAAGATAGTCAAATCCTGGGATTAGTCATCTCAAAGAGGTGGATACCAGGTAAATCAAAGATGTTAACGTTTTGGTAGCATTGCTTAAAGTTTTCTACTGCAACATCAAGTTCGAAGAAGCGAAGCGCAAGCTATTCATGCCCCCTAGCTCATACTAGCCGCAATAGTCTTTGCCCATTCCTCTTTTTTATTTTTTGCTTCCTCTTCTTCTCCATTTTCTTCTTCTCTTTTCTTCTCCAACGGTAGTAAACTTACCATTTTTTTCTCTCCTCTACTCGAGTACAAAAACTCTCTTCTCTAGCAAGCAAGAAATGGATAATCAACTGTTATCCTCTTCCAACAACAAGAGCAACTCTTGCATTTTCTTCCTCTTCTCATATTTTCTAGGGTTTGTTGGCACCACCCTTTACAAGAGGATAGCTTTTTTTTCCAACGAACAACCCTTTACAAGCAGTATTTTTTCCCTTTGTCCATTACAACCCGTACAAGTTAGAGGGGGAGTGTGAATACCTTGATCGCTTCTTAGTTAGAGGGGGAGTGCTCATCATTGAATGCACAACATAAACTTTGATTTAAAGTTGACTCAACATGCACAAAATTTGAATTTTATTTGGTATCCATCTCTTTAAGGCGACTAATCCAAGGCCTGCTCTTAGTGATCTCCCTTCATTATGTTTTCCTTCCCTCTCAAAAACTTTACAGAAGCAGAGAAGCCTCTTACAAGCTTGATTATACAAGAACACAAAAAGAAGAGCAAACATAAATATAACCGAATGCGAAAACGAACTTTACAATGAAATTTTAATTTTCTTATTATTTTATTGTTTGGAAATGTCTCTTGTTGACATGGCAATACCTAACACTTCACCTCAGAATCTCTAAGAATTGACACCTTTAAATCTTTACGAATATAAAGTTGCATTCAGGCTGGTTTGCCTACCAATGATAGGTTATCTTCACTAACCGATTTCCATCGAATCTAACTGTTTAAATATGCAAAACGACTCTTTTTTTTACCTTACAAGACACCAATCGATTCGGAAGCATTCTGTTCGTTGTTACAATATCACCAATCAATTGCTAGAACTCACTAATCGATTAGGAAGCATTCTGTTAGTTGCTATAGTGCCACCAATCAATTGCTGAAACTCACCAATCGATTGCCACTGTAACAAAAATACTATAGCACAAAATTTGAGTCCGGTTACCATAGCAACCCCGAAGCTACTGTAGCAAACTCTAAATTTGGAGGCTTAGGGTTTGAAACAACCCCTAATACTGTAGCAACCCTACTTTCGGTAGTAGAAGCTCTAGGTAATATACCCTAAAAACACATCAAAATCTCAATTTTGGAGTTTAAAGTCCATCAGTTGATCGATATGCCTATCAATCGACTATCAACTTTACAAAGTTGAATTCTTATCTTGCCTAGTATCCCGTTGATCTCAACCTACCAGACCTTCCTTTACTTAGCATCCAGTCAACCTTGATCTACTCAGACTTCCCGTTGCTTAGCATCTGGTCCACCTTGACATGTCTGGACTTCCGTCATCACCAAGTGTCTGGTATTTCGTGACTTACTTGGACTTTCTGTCTTGTGCCAATTTCATGTTGAACTTTCGACAGCCAAGCATTCAATCACCTATGACCACTTAGACTTTTCTCTTGCTAACTTTTATTGAATATCCGATCACCAAGTATCTGGTCAATCTTGACCTACTTGGATTTTCTCTTGTCAACTTCTCATTGGACTTGCAATCACCAAGTGTCTGGTGGACTTCCGATCACTAATTATTCAGTCAACCTTGATCCACTTGGACTTTCTTTGTTAATTTTTTGTTGGACTTCTGATCACCAAGTATCCGATCAATCTTTACTTACTTGGACTTTCCTCTTCTAATCAAGTATTCAATAAACTTGGACCTACTTGACTTCTTTACAATCGAGTATCTGGTCATCCTTGATCATCTACTAGATATCATACTAACATATTGATCAAATATCTAAACTCAAACTCGAGTTAACCCGAGCTTTGTTAACTTGGTCAATTTGACATGAGGTTGATTGCATCAATAATCTTTTCCCATTTTATGCTTGATAATATATTTAAGTTAGACTAACTCATTAGCCTAACTTTCTTTTTCATCATTCTTCTCATGCTTAAGTATGATTGAGGGTTTCTAACTTAAATTCTATATTCTCTCTTTTTGACACATATCAAAAATCTTTTCTCAAGATTCATTAATCTTAAACTTCAACATCACAATGGAGATTCCCTTCCTTCTTCTCAATCTTTCAAATCTCCCATTTTATATCCAATCATGTCTTTAAGTTGTACCTCCTCTCAAAATATGTTCCAATTTCTATCATTGTACGAACAATGATTTGAAATTTCTAAACTTCAAAAAATCACAAAAATTTAAATTATGAGATTAAAAATTTAACCTTAAATCTAAACTTTCTTCTTAAATCCTCATCTTCTCTTGTTATCTCTTTTTCATTTTCATCCAAAAATGCTTATCCAAGGGCTGAGGATACTTACAATACTTAAGAGTGGATTAACCTACTGAAATACATTTATTTCAATTAAAAAATAGTTACGAATTGATTGATGGATTGAAATGTTGAATTTTTTATTTTTTTTGGATCAAATTTGAGAATTCTAAGGTATATGTACATGCATCCATTCATGTATGGCCGTGTGGGAAGGATCTTCATGAGATTTCTATATATTGTCCATATTGACAAGAAAATAAGGGTGTCAAAAATAAATTTATCCGACAATCCAATCTGAATCGATTTGAAAAAATCAAATTTGGTTGAAAATTTTTAGATTCGGGTCGGTTAGTTGACCTAAATTTAATATTTAGTAGATTTTTTAAGATTAAATTAAATTTTATTTTAAAAATTAAGATATTTTTATATATATTAATATGATCATGGAGTATTGAGATAAAAGTGAAGAATTATAGTGAAAATAGTGAAAAAAGACGTTTTGAATCGATTTTTTAGATTATTCGGGCTGGGTTCGGATTGGTTGAGTCGGGATTCAAATTTGAACATTTCAAGTTAAATTCGGATTCAGATCAAGTTCGGATTGAAAGTTTAAATTTTTTTCTCACTCAATTCGAATCCGATTCAATCCATCCAATTGACACTACATAAAATTATATAAAATATAAATTTCTATTCTTATCAAGTTATTGCACCGTATCAATTCACAGATATTGCCACGTAAACGGCCCGTAATGCGCCGCGCAGCCGCAGTCGAGGAGCTCGGAATTCGAGAATCATCCCACTCCGGTTAACGTGGCAAATCCGCCGCTCTCGGGCGTTGGGTCGGGCGGCTAATTCCGAATCCGACTCCGCACAAAGGCAAAAAGCCGGAACGTACCCATGCTGAAACCCCCAATTGGATGACAGCGACATGGGTCAAAGTTCAGGCAACCGCGGATAAAAAGAACTGAAAGGGATTAAATGTGATTTAAAGTCACATTATTATTTTTTATTATTGGTCGGTTTGTATTTTAATTAGGAAGGAAGTGAGTAAATAAAAGATAACAATTCAGAAGAGATCGAAGAGGCGGAGAAACAAAAGGCCGAGATCGAAGGGGCTCTTTCCAAGGGCAGGCGGCAGCGGGGGAGAGGCCGGGGGCGATGGAGGAGAGGGAGAAGCATGTGTTCATGGCAAAGCTCGCGGAGCAGGCGGAGAGATACGATGGTACGAGCTCCATCTTTGCTTCTGTTCACTAGGTTTCCTAGATCGGACGTCGCGGTTTGCTGTTTGCTTTGCATTTTCGGGGTGGTCAAGTCGATTATTGTGGTGGAAAATTTGATTTTCTAGTGTTTTTTTTTTTGAAGTTGGCTGTCCCTTTTAGCGGTATTGGTGGATCGGCGTATCTGTTTTCGTGTTTTGTCGGCTGATGATGTGAAATGGATATTAAAGTCAATTTTATGTTTATTTTTCTTGTCTTTTAGAAAATTTTACTTGATTCTTGTGATGGGACCATGGGGCACTTGATAGATTCGTGTCGACACATTTTGGTCAAGGACAGGGGAATTTGTGGGTATGCTCTTTATTTTTGATTTTTGATTTTTTATTATGATAAATGTGTTTTCCTTTTTACACTTTCGATATGAAGGAAGACTGGAACCCAATGTTTTCTGCTAAATTAAAAATGTGCACAGTGATAAAATTTGGTATTCTTTCTTTTTCTTGCGTGAAATTGTACATCAATACGGACTATGGACTTTTTCTGTTGGATGATAAGACGGACTTGGATTTTTTTTTTTTTTTGATACGGTTTCTTTTTCCTTTTTATTGTTTGTATAGAAATCGGCTTATTTATTTATCGAAAAGAATACAGGTAAAAGATATTGGATAAAATTATCAGATATTTGAATGTCTTCGTTTCCAAATCTTTACAGCAGATAAATTTTGGTTCTCCACTCGTTTTCATCCATCACCTAGTTAGAGTTAATTACATATGAGGTCCTTGAAATATATCATAGGTGCCCCGTGCCAGTTTATTTAAACTACCTTTTGCAATATGTCATCAAGGAGTTCAACCTTGCAAACAATGACGAATCAAGAGGGGGCCGGGTTGGTCCCGCCCTGTCTATGTTTTAGGAATGAATGCTAATTTTCATAGACTTGATATTTCTCTGCGGGGTGTGCGGGCTTTATAGTTAATAGTTGAAACTCTTGAATACATACATATATATAATCATCTACCTGAAATAGAATTCACTAATTTTACGTTTTCTAGGCTATAAGATTGGAAGGTCAAAGGTGTCCTTTTTTACCTGAAAATGTGATTTATCATATATTATTACAACAGAAGATTTAAGAGTTTTCTTGTAGAAGACTCACAAACCTCTGGAATAGCTAACGTATTATATCTAAAATAAAAATTGTTAAATAAAATCAAATCCATTTTGAATGGACTGCATCCGAAATTAACATTCAGCATGGCTTTTATGATAATAACTATTGGAATGTTAATCAGTGTTCTAAAAGGCGCCGCCTAGGCGGTGGGTGATTGCCTAGGCAGCTAGGCGCCGCTTAGGCGCGGGGCGTCCGATTTTTTTAAACAAAAGCCTTCCGAATCAATTGGATTATCACTTTAAAGCGATTGGCCAATCGATGGCATGTCGATCGGCCGATTGATTGAACACTTCAAATCGATTGACCAATCGATTGACATGAGTTTCGCGAGAAACAGAAGCCTGCCGAATCGATTGACGATCGATTGACAGAGTTTCGCGAGAAAATAGACTGCGATCGATTAGCCAATCGATTGAACACTGTCAATCAATCGATTGCCAGGAGAAAAAAATTTTCCGCCTAGGCGTTGGGCGGCGGGTGACCGTCCACCTACCGCCTAGCGCTTTTTAGAATACTGATGTTAATAATGGAATATAATTGCCTAAACATTTTGAATAATAAATATGTAGAATCATATGTTTTCTTAATCTAGTAATATGATTTTTCTAATCTCATTTTGCATAATTGCATGTTAGGTTACTAGTAAAAAAATAAGTAAATTTACATTATATCTACAAAACTCAATAAATAATATAAATTAAATTTCTTTCCCATTTGTTTTTTCCCAATGAAATATGCACTTGAACAAATTATTAAATCATTTTTTTTTCCTAATTTTGTTGTTTGGAATTAGTGAGCACCATGATCAGGGGACACAATATTGGGAGGTAAGGAACATGGAAGCGACACTCTTCCTCTTCGCTTTAGCATTGATCATCCCCACTAAAGTGTATCGTTATCTCAATCTATAACTGCAACAGAACACTGTCTCTACAATCAACGGAGACATTTCAGAAGGAAGGTATGATATTGTTCTTATTCTTGGATACCTTGGAGGAGTAGGTTTCACATGGAGCCTCAGCCTCCATCTTCAATTGCTTCAAGAACTACCTCTTGACCCAAGCTGGTGCTTCCCATGTACACCTTGACATGTAATACATTTTTTCCTCAAACCGGTAGGTGTTCCTCTTTTCCTTGTTGCACTGCACTTTAGCTTCCCGATCCATGCCAGCTGACTTTAGATAAACTGTCTGTGTTGCCTCTCCAAATGGCAATGGTACTTTCAAGTTTCAACACTGTTGCTGCCTTTTAGATGACATCTATGTCATTAACAAAAGAAAAGAAAATTTTAAAATCTTAATGAGAGGAGCAACTTCCATGTTGACGCCACACTTAATAGAGTAAAATAAAGATGTAGGTGGATCCTAGTTTGGTGGTATTCTTTGCATTTCATGGTGGAGCTTGAGACCAACTTGTATAATGATCGAATAGGACCTAGTAGAAGTGAGAGAGACACCAGTGATGTATCCCGTACAACTTTTAGGGATTTAGCTAGATGTTATCAAGCCTCACGAATGATTCTTGCCTATGGAGAAGAGTAACATGATGAATGATTCTTTGGTTTGGTGTGGGATGCCACGTCTTAGTAGTCTCCACCATGCTCACTGTCTGAGGTGTCATGCTGTTTATCAAAGGTCTGTTACTCATGTTTCAAGCAAAGGCAAAGGCAGAAAAGTGCTCATGGGGCTGTGGAAGGAGCAGTTCGAGATGGCGAAAAAGGAGTGTCCAAGCTCTCAAGATGGTGCATGGGAGGTCATCATGGTGAATTGTTTGAAAGTTGGCAATGATTTAAACAATGAGAAGGGATGAATTGTTCACACAATGCTGGATGTCTCTCTCCCTTCAATCCTGGTGAGATGTCTTTTCCCTTTGTGGAAATTAAGCAGCATTATGTTTTATTGATGGTTCTTTTGCAATCTGAGTGTGTACACAGGAAAGGAAAGATGTGGACGCACATAAAAATTGGACTCTTTTGGTTCATAATAATTCATTAAAAATTTATGGGGAGACTAAAAAGGTTGAGAATCAAAGAGAGTACAACTCAAAGTGTCTTTTTTTTTTTAATAAGAATGGTTATTATTAATTAGACAATTTGCATAATAATGCATTAAAAATTTACGGGAGAATCGAGGAGAGTACAACACAAAGTGTCCATTTTATAGAAAAAGATGGATTATTTACTAATTGTAATTTGCCTAATCTAAGACATTTTAGGTTCGTTATATTTTAAAATTGTTTCAGGAGAACCCTAGTACAAAATTTCAGAAAAACAATCTCCTCTTTGTTAAGCTGTTATGACGGTGTAAATTTGAGGGACTGTTTTTCTAAAAAAAGTTAAGGGCCTTGTTGTGAAATCAGATATGATTTAAAGACTTCTGATATGCTCAAACAAAAAACTAATTTCATGTCCATATACAGTCAATCGCAAATAGTTTTATACAGTCAATCCCAAATAATTTTTGGCCTCAAATAGTTTGAATTCGTTTCCTTATTATTGAACATTTAAGAAAGAAGATTATTGTTCTCTGGAAATTGTTATTTGCAAAAAAAATAATTAATCAGACATTTTTGTCAATCCTTGTCAATTTAACTTTTATAATCAAACCGGCCCTAGTATTTTATAGGAAGTACCACTCATTCATCGAAGCTTATGTTGTTATTAATATTTGACTATTCATTTTTGTTGGAAGATAACATAGTGAGATTCTAGCTACTGCATTACTTGGACCAACGTTAGTCCTTGAGGAGATAATTTTCTTACTTGCTAATTGACTATTCAATGGTTTCTCTAGTCTCCTTGTCTTGCTATGGTTCCACCTAAGTTACTACTTACAAATTGGAAAGGTATTGTCAAAAAAAAAAAAAAAAATCCTATTTTCGTTTTTTATTAACTCGATTATCAGTTGAGATGTGCTTGTCATTGAATATATTGTATATGAATACGAATCCTACTAATCTATATCAATTTTACACTTTTTGATGATTATTGTATCAGAAATGGTAGAGTATATCAAAGTAATTGCCAGAATGGATATTGAGTTGACACCAGAGGAGAGAAACATACTAGCAGTGGGCTATAAGAACATGATTGATGCAAGAAGGGCATCACGGAGAACCCTGTATTCACTTGAACAAAAAGAAGTGGCAATGGGAAGTGAGCAAAATGCAAGGATGGTAATAGATTATAGGAAGAGAGTGGATGACGAGCTGACAAGGATTTGCAATGAACTTCTATCTGTGATTGCTATCCACATCCTTCCATCTTCCACTGCTAGTGAATCAATTGTTTTCTTTTACAAGATGTAAGTAACCTTTAGATTCCTAGTGTGATCTTTGTTTTCTGTGTGTTCTGTTTCACTCTTTGCTTGCCTAATCCACTACATAAATATTTGTTGCCTTCTAAAACTAGGTTTTCTTCTTTATCTTTTGTGTATGGTAATTTGTGATATTTAGAGTTGCATTTTTTTATATGCAGCAATGGTAAGGTTGTTGCAATTGACTGGAGTTTTGTGCAATGTATGGTAAGGCCGTGTACAATAGACCTAATGTGGTTTGACCCTTCTCCGGGACCTCATATTGGTGGGGTTTTGTGCACCGGGTTGCCCTTTTTATTATCTCTGTCCTATATAGAAATTTGTCGCCTTCTAAATTATTCTTTTAAATATAATATTCAAAGAAATATAAGTACATTGTTTTATGGTATTTTGTTTGTGATATTTTATTAAATTGTTTATCCTTTTCAAGATTTTGATTTTCGTTGCCCCACTTATTCCTCCTGCACTATGAATATTATTACATTTTTGTCTCTGTCTAAAGCTCCAAATGAGGAAGTGATTTAAATCACCAGGTATCACAGCCCTAATAAGTTGGAACATATATTTTCTTAAATCTTATAGAAATAAATTATAGTGCACGAAGCTACTAGCAGGTGTGAACCTTTGTACCCGTTCAGTATTTTACTTCTGTGATTAAGAATGATAAACTGGCCCCTTCCAGGAAAGGAGATTATTACCGCTATTTAGCAGAATTTAAGACTGGAAATGAACGAAATGAAGCTGCTGATCAGTCACTTAAAGCTTATCAGGTCTGTTTAACTTCTCTGCCTAGTTCTAAATTCATTAATCTCCAAAGATTAGCCAAAACATGTTATGCTCACTCGAAGAGTTCTAGTTATGATCAGTAGGCTGATACTCTTACCGGTGCAGGCTGCTACAAGTACGGCTATGACTGAGCTTCCGCCCAATCATCCAATAAGGCTTGGTCTTGCTCTGAATTTCTCAGTATTTTACTATGAAATCATGGATTCACCTGAGAGGTCAGTAGCTATAATGTGAAATTAATTCGCTACCTGCATTCAATTATTGTGCATTTTAAAAAGATCTGCAAGTTCTGCAACATACTTTCAGAATTATCTGATTGTTTACTTCCCATAAATAAAGCATGTCCTTGTAGACAAGAAATTGCAGCTTTAGTGCGGTAGATATAGAATGCATATTTATTTAAACTAGTATTTGACTAGTGTTTGAAATATAGAAATTAAGCTGCCAGATAAAAAGCTTTATATGCAAGTCTTGACTTGTGCTGCTTCATATAAAGACATGTAACAAGTTGAGACTAGAGATTGTGCACATGGAAGGCTAATTTTGTTAAATGAAATTATGCATGTACATGACTCTTCATATTTAGCTGCCAGATAAAAAGCTTTATATGCAAGTCTTGACTGTGCTGCTTCATATAAAGACATGTAACAAGTTGAGACTAGAGATTGTGCACACGAGAGACTACTTGTGTTAAATGAAATTATTCATGTTCATGACTGCATATTTAGAATCGTCTGTTGTTTTGTGAAGAAATGTAACACGTGTTGTCCAGAATCGTCTGCATATTTAGAATCGTCTGTTGTTCTGCAGGGCATGCCATCTGGCTCAAGAGGCTTTTGATAAGGCTCTTCCTGAACTCAACACCCTTAGTGAAATCTCTTACAAAGAGAGTACACTTATTTTGCAAATTCTTAGAGATAATCTGACATTGTGGACTTCGAATCTACCAGGAGGTATGTCAGTTCAGAAACTTAGCCTTATACAGATGTATTTATATACGCTTTTTTTTTTTTTGGAATTTGTGACTATGGACATGTTTTCTTCATTTTTTTTTTGTGTGATTCTGGATGCCAAAAATCAATGGATTCAAAAGATTGGGATGAGGTGTTACTGAAAGGTTCTCCAATAGCTCTTACAAGAAGTTTCACAAGCTAGCTAGGTCTTTCCATTTTTTTGCCAGACTATGACTAAGCTGTCGTACTTTCTGGAATTATTATATACTATCACTCATGTAATAAAAACATTGTTTTTTGTTAGGCTCAATTTACAGTTAAGAAAACCAGATTCTGCTACCTATTTCTTGTATTTGTTACCCATATTTTGTTCTGGATTGCACATGCTGCTTTTAAAAAAATATATATTTCAAAATAAATGTTTTATCAATGGCTTATGTAAATTTCACAACAGTCTGGATTTATTCCAACCCCCCTCCCTTTTCTATTAATTTATAACAGTTTGTGTCATTGTAGGTGGCAACGCCAAAGACATCGACACTGTGAATTAAAGTAAGGAGCTTTGCACAACTGAACCTTTCTGCTTAGTAAGACCTTGTGATTTATTACAATCTTTTCGTTTCTAAGTTTTGATAATTAATCTCTTACTGGTGAAATAACTAGGATTGATTAGGCAATGGAAAAGATTAAGGGCAAGTACCATTCTGGTGACTAGTGTCAAGGTCATAGGTAAAATCAAGACTCAAATTGATTTTTTTTATTTGTCCAAAAAATGAACCTAAATCGAAAACATTCGGGTTAGAATTAAACCGATAATTTTAGATAAATTTACAAAATACGTAGTAAACTACTAAGAAGGATAATAAACATCGTTCAAAAACATAAAATAGGACATCATAATACCCCACATTATTCACAAACTTGTTCCTCATTAAATTGAGTTCCAGCAGTTGGTTGTGCATTTAGTTCTTTTTTTATTCCTTACTGTTGTTCAATAGCAATTTTTTCATTTCCTCCACTAAAGTGATCTACAGTAGTAAATTAACACATGCTATGAAATTATTGTAAATTTAAAAGATAATATTATGTATCTGATCAAAGTAATATTGTAATCCCTTAAAATGAATCAGTGACTGTTGAACTTCAGTTTGGTGGTTGGCGTGGTGGACTTAGAAGGGAACATAGAACGAGGGTTGACAGGATGAAATAGGGACGCGGATGGTTGTGGTGACGACAGTGGGAAGTAGGAAACAAGAGGCCATGGCTGGTGAGCATGGCTGCATAGAATGACATTGGGTAGTAGGGATAAGATGTTGTGGTGAATGTGCATGGCTACTACGATGATGGTGAGAAGTAGGGAATATAGAGGCTGTGGCAGACGTGTGAGGCTCTGGTAGATAATGCTAGTGGCACTTGAGAGTGAACAAACAAAGTTGAAGACTTCCCTTTGTGTGGGGATTGGGGTGCCCAGCAATATTAATTAAGGTGTTACTATTTACTAATTTCTATTCGCCTGGATTCAATCCAGCACAGTACTTTATTTTTTTTTAATTTTTTTAGGATATATATATATATTTAGGGTTTAAGATTTAATAAAATTAAAGAATTATTTATTAAAAAAATAAATAATAAACAAAACGATCGAGGCTCTTAGATCAAATCTAGGCATCTGGATAGGCGTGTGTGTGTGTGTGTGTGATAGGCGCACGCGCGCGCGCGTTCCACTTGCTTGTATATTGATGCTGAACTGAATCCGATAAGATTGTCTACTTTCTAACCCAAAACTAAATCAATTAATTGTTTTTCTTCTTTTTATTGTATTTTATTTTAAAATTGGGACAATGTAATTCAGTTCAGTTGATTAGTTTTGGAGTTGGCTAGGCATTATCCCGTGCCTATTAAAGGCATGTTCCAAATAAATTAATCTAAACAGATAGAAACAAGGACATGCTAGCAAATTGATAATACATGTGTGATCTCTCCACGTGAACAAGGACATGCTAGCAAATTGTTAATCTCTGCACGGTAACAGGACAAATTTTAAAGAAAGTAGAAAGTTTTAGTTATTTAGTTTTAAGATCGTCTTGATCTACTCTTCTATACCTACACCAAAAATACAACTTTATTCTGGTGTTTAATTATTTTCAGTGGAGATTTTTTTATGGTTAACCTGAATGCATGTGTTGGAAATACTTCATGCCTATAAGTGGGATTGGTTTGTTTATCGAAGGATTCTAACTTTGCTCTCCCATGATTGCTTTACTCGTGGCAATCTACTCTTTTGCTATAAATAATAAGGCGTTCCAGTTTTAGTATTAATACTATCTGAGCCATCAAAATGTTGATGACACTTTATGTAAACTCTAGCACATTTTATTTGTTGCATCTACATTTCCTATTGCTATAGGATTGGGGTTCAATCTAGCACTTTTTGGATGATCATATGCAACTCATTTTGCATTTTGTGACCTTTTGGATTTTCATGTACACATAATTCAGATTTTTTTTTTTGTTCTTCTCGAGTTGCAGGTGGATGCAATAGCTAAACAGTGTTTCGGAGCCTTAAATGCTTCCGAGTTCAAATCTAGCTCTTGGTAAACCTAGTACTTTCTCAAGTGGCTTCTTTTTTGCCTTTTGGTCAAGTGGCACATGAGTTTGTTCAATCGTTTGACGATATTCAAGCATACTGATCTCGGGAAAGGTCTCTGTTGTAGTTTCATATAAACTAGAAGTTGTATTGAGATGTTTTGGTCAAGAGATGTTGTAGTTTCATATAAACTAGAAGTTGCGTACGATATTCAATCTTTACTGGTCAAGAGATGTTTTGGTCCTCTTGTTCACAGTGTGATGGATATTTGCTACAACAAACTGGCAGACTTGAATTTCTGGATTTAATTAATGAATTATCAAATGGTCTGTGGCATATGCGATCTGATATTCCCCTGATGATTTATACAAGTGCTAATTGTCTTATGCTCCATCCATGATGCCACTTGATGTTGGTGAGAGTGCAGATATCTTGCATGCATATAGAAATAACTAAAAATTCTATCTTTATAAAACAAATCACAAAATTTATATAATTGGTGATAACATACAATTTTGCAATTTTATACTGGATTCGTGTTGTATGAAATTTCTTCACGTGGCAAAGAAAATGCCTTAATAAGGGGGCGTTTGGTTTGTATTTTTCAATCTGTTTTTTTATTTTCATTTTTTGTAAAAAATATGATTTTATGAAAAACATGTTTGATTTGTATTTTCCAGCTTTGTTTTTCAGAAAAAAATATAGCGTTTTTTGGAAAATTAGAGAATGAAAAAAAAATTATTTTCTAAAAAATTAGAAAATGTGGTTTTTTGAAAAATAAAAATGAAAAATGAAACAAACCAAACGACCCCTAAGGTTCTAGTCATTGTTAAGCAAAGAACTATCTATCGAACTACATAAAAGGATACATATAAGCTTTATACAATATTCTTTAATTATTGCAGACGGGTCAGTTCTTGAGCTAGTACCAGTGTTTAGAAAATCGGACCGGATTGGCCGGTCGGATCGGTTGAATCGGGAACTTATCAGATTTTCGGTCCGAGTTAATTTTGAAAATCGGCTGCTCAAGAACTGGGTGCGAATCGTTCTGAACCGGTCGGGAACCGATGAACCGGACAAACCGGCTTGGTTTATTTTATTTTTTATTTTTTGATTTTTTTTTCCTTTTACAATTTTGCTTTCTCACTGAAAAATAAAAATTAAAAAATAAAATGTCAAAATTCTAATTTACTTTCACCTAAAATCTCAAACGAATAAACTTGCTGTTTACTTGAATCCAATAGTTTTAAACTTGAATTTTTTTTTTGAAACTAATTTTTTTTTTCAAAAATACCGTGTTGAATTCCTGATAAAAATATATCACATATTCAACCTAGTTGATGCACTCTTGAAGAAAATAATTGGATAAATTGTTTGTTTCATATATTTATATAAATACATGTTTTATTATATACCGGTTATATCCCGGTTGGACCCCGATTAAACCGGTTGAACCTCTAAACTCTCGGCTCTACCGGTTTGATATCTGTCCGATTTTCAGAACCTTGACTAGTACCACATCAACATCATCTAGATTTCAGGGTGATTAGTTCCTTTGAAATTTTAAGGAAGAAAAAAAAGTCATTTTACAAATCAACTACATAAAATCATCCTTCCATGCCCATACTTAAAACATCGAAGCAATCAACCAATGACTCACACTAACCAACCACAAGTGAACAAACAATTTACAGAAGAAATGGAATGGCGAGACCTCGACTATACTAACACTCACTGCACCTTGCAAACCGAGCTCAAGTTGCGCCTGACAACAAGTTGGATAGTCTCTACGCCCTTACTTGAACAACGATACAAGATATATCATCCTTGCTGACTCTATTCACTGCTTCCATCGTCAACAGCCGAGCGGCTGCTTGTGGATCCTTGCTCTTTCTAGCAATATCGACTGCCTCTTTGTTGCTCATTACCTGAACAGAATTGGTGAGATAGAACCAGTAAGATATAAATAGATTCAGTAACTAGCTAGAAGAGGGTGGGTGCCATATTTGAAGCAAACCTTCCACAAGCCATCACTTGCAAGGATCAATAGATCGTTGTTAGAAGTGACATCTTCATAGTGTATATCTGGATCCGACCTCAAATGTGATTTTAGGCTTTTGTCTCCAAAAGCACGTGAAACAGCTAACTGGCCGTTAACTCTTGGGACATCTCCTGATACCGTTATAGAATGACCGTAAGTATTTCTCACAGTCGACACGACTAATCGTAGACTAGGATTAATAGTGCCAATGCAGAAGAAAGCAACATAAAGATGCAACCAACGGTTGAATCGGATGAGAAATAGATGCAAAGAACAATAAGCTTAGAAAATAAGATCAGACATAATGGAAAGCACAATTAAGCAAAATGTTTTGCAAACCTGGCACGTTTGAAACAAAGCCACCTCTATTCTCAATACTCCCACGCTCAGTGTTGGGTTCATGATCGACACTCAACTGTATAACATCTCCACCTTTTGCAAGAACAGCACGTGAATCGCCGACATTAGCGATCCACAATTGCCTACCATCTATGAGAATGGCAGTAACTGCAGTCGATCCACCTCGTCCCAGATCAGAACTGTGTGACAGAATTGCTTCATCAGTTTTCTCATAGGCTTTGGAGATCGCCTCTCCTGGATCATTCCAAAAGTCTTCCTAAATCATGGAAGATAGTAATTATTAGTATACTTTGACAATGGTCGATTCCTAAAATAATTAAAAAAGGAAATTTGTTGCTGAATGAATTAAGTCTGAGAAATTGAAATAAGCTATGCATCTGCACCTCTTTAAGAATATTAGTAAAGAGATGCTTCTGTAAATAGGCAGCTACATTGTCACCCAAATGGCCATCAAATATGGCAAATAGGCCAATCTCCTGCCCTCTTATCTGGATAAACTTTGCCACATGATAATCCTCCATAGGATGGTTTGCCCTCCCTTTTACAAGACTGAACCCATAAGTAACTTTAACAGAATCTTGAGAACTTTTTCCCTTGCCGGCGCCACTTGAATGGCCTGCAAGCTATATATAACAAAAATTGCTGATCTTAACAAATCTCAGCCTCGAAAGCATCCTGGTACATCTCACTTAAAATGAAAATAAAGACACTTGCAGAACGACAGCCAAGTTCCAAATAACTTAACTCACCAATTAAACATTACAGATGATATCAAAAAAGTAACAAGAGACTTAAACATGTCTCTACAGTTCCTAGTATCTTCAACAAACATGTCCATACTTTATATAACTCTCAATCAGATTGTCCTATATCTTCATTTCATTACATGATATCAAAAATATTTTCTTGCATCTCATCTATGTTTTTCTCTTGCAATTTCTTTTCTTTGCTGCTTGAGAGATACATTTACTTTCTGGAGAAATAATAGGTTTCAACCAAGTTCAAACACTATTCCATACAACTTTATGGTTAGAAAACATTGATGAGACAATAGAAAAATTAATTGAGCAAGGACTGCTTATAAAGGTTCGTTAGAACAAACTGATACAAATACCCAACTGATTGTCAACAAAACTGAGCCCAAATATGAGATATGAAACTAATATTTATATAAACATCTCAAGCATGCAAACACATAGTTCAACGAAGGAAAAACGATCAGATAAAGCATAAAAGAACTAGATCAAACCATCTCACACCTGAGAGCAGGAACCTTTGAAGCAACACAACCTATCCATAAAACTCCAAAACTACAACACCTCCACTCGCTAAATCCTCAAAAGTGCGCCCATTCAAATCCCCAATCTGGTATTTCTACGACACAAAGCAGTCCGAATCGCGAAATCAATCGCCAAAAATCGAACCTTTTCCAGAAATTTTCAAGAAAGGAACAACTTTTATGTCCTCGGTGAGGTTGATTGGGCGGATAATGCGAGAAGCAATCATTTAAGCAGCAAGAAGAAGAGATTAAAAGGCGGTGCGGACAAGGGAAGCGGGTGGCGCAGGCTCCCGTCTGTTGACTTTGCTGGAAGAGTACGACAGAGCACGTATAAGCGTGTGACTCCATGACTGATGGGCAGTGGAATTTATCAGTAAAACTCCCACTGTCCATTGTCGACTGCAACACCCGCACTGTCCTTCCGCCTTATGTTGGGTCACCAAAGACAAAACCAACCGTTGACTTCGTTGGACTCAACCGTCCCACTATGCGACCCTACCTCCATTGTTGCGTCCGTCGGCTGCAAGATTTGAAAAGAGAGTAGGGGAGACTCGCAGTGGCAGACCAGGTGAGATCATACAAAGGTCCAACCTTTGCCATTTGGAGAGGCGCCATGACAAGTCACGGGGTGCTCACCCATCTGATGGAGTTAATGCAACATTTTAGCCTCGGGAATGGGGCATGATGTCGTACTCCAACGATAGATTTAATATCTGAAATTCGAGAATGACTGATTGAAAATTTGTATTTGAATAAGTCATTCAAGAATTAGTCAGGATGAAAATTTAAATATTTAATGTTAATTAAAAAAAATTAATGCAACATTTTAACCTTAGGAGATAGACAGAGGCAAAACATCATCATAATTTTTAGATATTTATGATCGAATTTCGATTTCAATAAATTAATAAATAAATTTTTTTAATAGATGATTAACCTAAAAATCTCTATGCTTTCTAATTTATCACGATGACTAACTGATTGATAAAAATTTTCCGTGAGCCGGATTCATCATCTCAAATTTAGTTGGTGATTCAGAAAAAGAATGGAAAATTACGACTAAAGGATGAATATATTTAGTGCTGAAGTCAATCTGCACCAGCTATTCGGATTATTTAAGGTCTTTGTGTTTGTTTGACGTACAAAATGAGGCAACTTGTGATTGGTAGTGACCAGTAAGTACATTTGCATTTTGAAATATTTATTTTCTGGACAAAATAAAAATAAATCAACTTAAAAACTGGCCCAAGAATAAGAACGAAACTGTCAAAAGAACGAAAGGATACATACAGCGACACAGCAAGTAACTGGATTAAATTTGGTGTCCAGAGGAACTAGCTAGCTTAATTGGAACTTCCACCACTTGTATAGACCAAATCCATAGATTAAGGTGATCAGTGCCAACCGCAGAGGAAAGAACTTGAGCCTGCAAATGCCAAAAGAATTTAAGAAGCAATAATGATAATTCGATTGACAAAAGATAACAGAGAAATTCTGCTTAAGTGAGGTAATTCTCATGTATACTGCGGTTTGTGATTTGTGTGTTCCATCACCTTTAAAACATCGATCACGTCAGATTGTACAGATCATTGATGTGATTCATTGATGGTGCTGCTGATTTTTACATAAGGTTACGTTGGTAGACTCATCTTGAGTTAGCCCAGCCTCGATCCCTGTCAAACCCCCTCAAACGATGTGAAAGATTCACAGACCTCTATTGTTGTATTGATCTCCCCTATCGCCATGCAATATGGGTGTTGAAACTCTTAATTCAACACTTTTACTGTGCCAATTGAAGAGGTTCCAACTGACACACCACTGCTAAAATAGTTCTCCATTGAACACCTTTCACCTAAACGTATTCAGGTTCAAGGCAAGTGACTTCTATTAATCATCTCTGTGCATGTTGATACCTTGTTAATATTTTTTCCCATCATAGGAACACATAAGTTAGCATTAGAGATTACACTAACCTTTCCTATCATTTCATAGTCACTCAACATTGTGATTCATGGGACACAATTAATCATATAGGTTTTATGAAACTTTTCTTTCCACACAAAACTCCATAAAGTCTCCATATCTCTCATAAATTTCTCTTCATTTATTAGGAACAAATGTAAAGATGAGTAGGATATAGGCCAAGTAGTGTACTATATAGCATGAAACATTTCACTCAAAAGAACATATTTCAACAACCAATGAAGATCGTGGATCAAAACTTGTCCGTTTACACAATTCATAGCCTCAATAATCTCTAATGTTGATCTAGACATTCTAGTGAATTGATGTAGAATTACTCAATGAAGTTTGTATCAGGCCATGTGAAGCTGGCATTATTAATGCAGCATGTGACAAGATCACATGGATTATTATTAATTGTGGGGGTAAAAAAAATCCTAGATAATATTCCTTGCTGTATTGTTTATTGAACATTATGATGTCAGCATGTACCATCGAAGCAAAGATTGTTTTAGGTTCAAGTCACCTACGAACCCTTTTTTCTCCCCCAAAAATAGTTGCTCTTCGAATTAACCCTTCCTTTTGTTGTTACGTTGATCGCATTTTTCCTTTTGTTGCTCACAACCAACTATTTGATGATTGTCTTATCAAATCATTGTCGCAACCATTTGCTTCTCCCAAAGAAAAAATTAGGTTTCGGATCGAGGCGAGTTAATTCGACAATTCCCAGAGTAACTATGATAAAAAAAATCTCACCGGAAAAAAAATGAAGGGAAAATCAAGATAACAAGAAAGTACAAGCAAGAATAGAAAGGCAAAGGGATCGAAGTAGAACCTGAAATTATCGGCGGCCCAATTGCCTCCCGGTGCTCTGGGAGCCGGAATGGGCGTGAACCACTTGGAGAAATCCCGATCGAAGAACTCCCAGTCTGGAAAAAGGATCACGGCGATCCCGGAGATCCCGAATGCGTAGGCGGCCAGCATCTTCTTGAGGGAGGAGGTCCAGATCCCAACAGCGACCATCAGCACCGCCAGCGCCAGCAGGCTCGTCCGCAGCGCCGCCTCGTGCCGCATCTCCATCTCGATGATCACTGCCCGTGGCAGTCCACCAGCAGTTCAATTCAACCCTTCGCTTCCCGGCCCCAATCACGAAGGAAGAGAGAGGAGGCGAAGGAAGAGTTGGTAGACGATGCGCCGAAGGGCGGGAATAGAGAGAGACTGTACTCTGCACCAAGCGCATGAGCTAAGTAGGGTCGTCGTGTTCCCAGTGGCAAAGTACATTCGCTCGCCCGGCAAGGTCGAATAACTTTGAACCTGACCAACCGGCCTCATGGCGCTCGCGCGGAATTGATATAAAATATATGGATCGAATTGTGAAAAATTATAAATAATCGCTAGGCGATTCATTCGCCCCAGCGCCCCCGTCAATCCGTCTCATGATCAACACGAAGGAGATAAATCACGGGGGCTAATTCGCTTGCCCCAGCGCCCCCGCCAACCCGTCCCAGGGCCAACACGAAGGAGATAAATCAAGGGTGCTACTAGCCCGGATGTTGTGGCTAGCGCGTGGGGAGGGTAGACATACTGACTTTGTCAGGATTTGACCCCAGACCTCTTGGTGGCAACACTCACGCACTAACCATCAGTCCATCCCGTGGGGACTAAATTGGAATGGATAAACTTTTTATAATGACTAGCCTCACCGTTGAAATGATCCACTTATTAGAAACCCCCTTTCGGGATTTCTGGAGGCATAGTACCACTGGTTGATAAGAGCATAATTATTAAAATAATATCTCGCATATTATTAAAAATAATATCCCATATATTATTGACAATAATATCTCAGTCAATAAATATTAGTCGCTAAGAGGATTCAAATCTGAAATCTCAAGCAATATATGTCTCTATGCTTACCACTTGGAATAAGGCACTTTGACAAATTGGAATGGATAAATTTTTTATAGTGACTAGCCCACCGTCGAAATGGTCCTCTTATCAGAAACCCCCTTCCGGGATTTTGGAGGCATAGTACCACTGGTTGATAATAACATAATTATTGAAATAATATCTCACATATTATTGACAATAATATTTTAGTCAACAAATATTAGTCGCTAAAAGGACTCAAATCTGAACCTCAGGTAATATATATCTTCAAGTTTATCACTTGAAATAAAGCACTTTTACATAAAATCAATACAAAGAGATAATAAAAATGATAAATTACGAAATTACTAATCCAAAATTAATATACGACGGAGAATAGATATCTTGCGAAGCACCTGACTTCGTCATATTCCCAAACCTCATGATAACTTTTAATGTATTATTCATCAGTCAATGATCGTTGATTTTCGATAACGTTGGATAATCGAGATGATGTCGTATGGCCTGTATCTAATATTTTTCACTCAACCGATTTTTTAAAAAATAAACTTGAGATCTGTTAGACTTTGAATTATCTTTTTCTTCGTTTTTTTTCTTTTTAAAAAAAAAATTAAACAGATATTTAGAAGTCATTATTTACTTTATATCTAATAAAATATTTAAAATATAATAAAATATAAATTATTAAAATTTTCATAAATAATTATGCAAATACGTTAATCCAATTAGAAATAGGTATAAATACATTACACATAAGTTCTTATACTATGATACACACAGTGAAAGAATTCAATGAAACACTTAATAAATGACGTGACAATTTATATGTACACGTCTGATTATCGCTCGGACATTATCGGCAGCTTCCGGCCGTCGCCCCGAATCAAAATATATCCTTGGGAGACGATGAATCCGTCGAGGATCGCTACATGTAAAATGTCACGTTATTCACTGAGTTTTTTCTTGAGATTTTTTACTGAAGTATATTATATATATTTAATGTTTAAAATTTTAAAATTTAGAATTTGAGTTATAGTGGATTTAAATTAATAAAATGAGAAATTTAGTTATAGTGAATTATAGTGGTTATATATATATATATATATATATATATATATATATATATATATATATATATATATATATATATATATATATATATTGAATACATTTTAATTTAACTCTTACTGATGATTACGAAATAGACTCGCACCAAAGTTAACATATAACCTTTCACCAAATCAAAATTGCAAGCATTCTCTTAAAAAAAATATATCTATCAAAATTGAAAGAAAATACATCTCAAATTACATGAAATATAATAATTAATAAAAATATATATATACACTTTGGATAAATATATTATTTAAGGTTAAAAATCAAAATTAATTTTTAAACTTATAATTAATCTATAATATTTTTTTAAGGCTCCTGTCAAGGGTTGAGTACGAGGTGGAGGCCTCTTGGACCTCTCTTTGGATCCGTCCGATCCTGATTGAGATTTTTATTTTATGCTGTAAAAATAATCATGAAAAAATCTTTTTATACGTGAAACTTTTCAAACATGAAAACTTTGACGGCAATTTTTTTTATAACCAACAATTTCTCCTCGACTCCTCTCCGTAATTGATTGTTTTAAAACCATAATTAAGACATTTTTCAACGAAATTTAATTTAAAAAGAGCACAATTTGTGCATATGCAATTCAGAGGAAATTCCATGGATGGAATGATTAACTGAGATATTTTCAATCTCGAAATCTCAATCTTGAATGACCAATTCGATCCCACAGAAATTCCATGGATGAAAGAAACATAGCCACATAGCCCACTTCTGCATTCAACAGTGACAAGAATGAGAAGATACATCAAGAAATTAGAGAATCGTGCAAATCATTCATCTTCGAGCAATAAACGTAGCATGCTATCAACAAAATTCTTAAGACTTCTCAAGATATTTGTCAGATTAAAGTGAATTAATAATATAATCTATATACTTTCCAATACCTAATTGTCATCCATGATACATAGTAAACTGATAATTTAGGAATCTTTCAATATAACATTAGTTAGTTCAACAATCGGCTACGTGATGGATGTCAAATATTATAGATTTAGCAGATCATCTTCTATAACAGCACTTCATACAAGCTGCGTAGTTTAACTGAACTTGAACCCCATTAAGCACCAATCATTGCTTCGTCCTCACAAAGCTCATCTATATCAACCATCAAATCACAGTCAGCAGCATCCTCTGATTCATTCAATCTGTGTTCATCTGTAGCCTAGAAATGATGAAACGTTTAGCATATGAATCAACAATTATTGGAAGGATAGACCCTATTTAAACTGACAATAAGCAGTTTGTAGTACCAAAATAATCTCTGCCTAATGATGCTGGTAACACATTTCATTTGCCAATTTCCATCAGGCTTTAGATGCAAGCCATTACATATTGTAGGCTAATTTTATAAAAAACGACCAGCTCAACATTGGCTCGCATCATGCCTGGAAGGGTTTAATATTTCGATCTTGAAATTGCACAAGCCACATAATTCAAATTGCTCTAACAAATCCTGGTAATTTCTCAGTTACACACCCTTACGTCGGAATAGAACTTAAAGAATTCTAACCAGTATATTTATAATTGGCCATCATATTACATAATTCCTAGTTTTCAGTTGGAGCATGGATCAGGAATATCCACATTTCATCCATTGGCATTCCAAACTGATTGAACAAATTTCGAACAAAAGGCACTTTCACTGCTTAATGAGAGACCACCTGGAGAAACCATGATCTCAAAAAGCCATCAGTCAGGAGCATAGTAAGGGTTGTGCCCAATGAAGTGTAAGTAGATTTATTCACACCAAGTTAATTGATCCCATTAGTGCATGCAGCATGACAATAGATGTCTTTAATTTTGAAAAGCACTGCTTGATTCTTCGTCTCCATTTGATCTTTACCAAAAAAACATAGGCTGAACTTTGATGGGAATGTAATGAAGAATTGAAAAGACAAAACAATGTCTAAGACTCATTGTTAATTAGTTAATGCAAGTATCATACGATTTTAAAATGCCACAGGTGAAGTCTCATTGCTGTGGAAGAAAGTTAGAAAAAACAAAAAAGAGGAAAAGGAGAAATAAATGAAGAGTATTGGGGATGGGAAGAGCGGAAGGATGAGAGAAGCAAGGTCTCTTCTTTGTTTTGTCTACTTGAAAGAAGAGGAAAGGAGAGGAATTGAGAGAACATTAACGATTTTAGCTCTTTAAGCTTGTCATTCCCAAAACATGCAAGGTTAAACTAGACTTTTCAATACTTCAGTTATTCTCCCCTCTTTCACTCACTTTCAGAAGCAATTGAAATTATCGAAAAGAGACCTAAATTGTTCCTTTCCTTTCTCTAGCTTTTTATTCTTCCACCCAAGTCGACAAGGGAAATGGTTGCTTTATCTCATCCACATTCCCTCTGTTTGGAGTAGCTTCCTCTCAACTAGGCACGGTGATCGAGAACCTCAAAAGAAGGTATGGAGTGTGCTAGTCATCACAAAGAATAAAGGAAATGTTCCACATATTAGAGAATATAGAGGCCTAATGATCCTTAAAGATAGGGTAATAGCTAGGTTATGTTTAAATACCCACAAAAACACAAAGAGTTAATAACAAAGAAAATTTATGATTGGGAGGCCTTTAATAAAACTAATCTAAGTACCAGTAACAAAGAGTTACCTTGGACTCTTGGAATTCCGAAACCACATTTAGAAGCCTTCGGTACTGATCTCTAGCTTCTGGATATTGGACCATGGACTTGACCCTCTCAAGTGCCTTCTCCAGCCTAGCCTCCGTCTGTTTTCTGCCTACATGCAGGAAATCATACTCATCCTCTGTAGCTGGTTGGCATTGCATGCTAGTGCCCTCCAAAGCGCCTTCAGATCGAAAGCCACGTAGCCCACTTCCTTTACGCCTCCATCTCAGTATGACTTTCTCCAAAATTCCCACTGTCCACACAATTTTTTTGTACCGTTTCCTCACTTGATGACCGCGTACATGAGCCTATTCATCAATACAAAGAGAACAAAACATATAACAAAAAAAAAAATCTTACGGTTAAAGATTCACAAAAATGACAGCCGATGCACGAAGCTCCCGCCAACGCGGGATCCCAGAAAGGATTTATTGTACACAGCCTTGCCTGCTTTGCAAGAAATTATTTTTGAGACTTAAACGAGTGACCTCTATGTCAAATAGCAACAACTTTTCTATTGCACCAAGGCCTAAAGATCCAGAAACTTGTAAAAATTTGACTTCAAATCCATGAATATTATATATTTATATACTAAATCAGAATGCTCTGATTAGTTTTTGTCGAGTTAATGATCATTGTTTTTCAATAAAACAAAAACAAAGAAAACATGTCTAAACAAAGCAAATTGACGGTCATGCACGACCAAAACTACTCTAAATTATTGTGAAACCAAGGGCAAACTCATTATAAAAAAAAATGATTAACGAAGTTGGGTAACGTCGAATCTCGGCTGATCGACCCGGCCCCACGGAAGTTTCCCATCGACCGCTAGGGTAAATCGGAAAGTGGTCGCGGTGGGCGGTTCAAAAGCCCAACGTCCCAAGGTTCGCGTCCCATTTGAAGGAAAAATTCTTACGAAATGTATCATAGCTAGGGATCAAACCGTGGATGCCTGGGATAGACGACTAGTCGTCCTTCACTGCACGATAGCCCCGGGGCAGGGCAGACTCATTATAAGTCCTTAGTTAATTGGTGCAAAATTGTAGAGCAAAGAAAATCATATTCTAAATAGGATAATTTCTCCGAAATATTCGCTAAATAATTTAAGACTTTGCCGAGACTTGTATCCCAAGCGGTTAGACATACAAATGAAATCCTTCTGTTAAGGGACCAATCCTTCATGTATATGGGTATATTAAAAAAGGAAAAAATAAAATAAAATTTGGTAAGACAGATTGTTTGGTTATAAAGACTTGCTGAAATAGAGTAACCGTCACCATAAATTGCTGTTCAGCCATTGAGCCTTTATCTTGCAGCATAAGTTCAGATATCAGTTAATAACTTGCACCCACACTTTAACTGTCCTGATTTATACTGAGACTGGAGATTTCAAACCTTAACAAGGAAAACTTAGCCAATCAAAGGTCTGCCAGCTGAAAGGTGACAACAATAGGATAGGGTGTGCAACATTGTATTTGAATCAGACTGCAATATAAGTGAGGCCATGAGCACGCCATGGAAGACACCCAGATTCCTCCACATCTATAACCTCCAAGAGGAAGCTATCCGGGATAAAACAAATGAGTTGGCATGAAATGGCTCTCATAAAGATGGTCAGCAGACATTAAGGCAAATTAGATTTTTTTTCACTTTTCTTTTATTTCTTTTGGATAATGCAAGAGTGCAGGCCTACATTTATTCTCTTGCACATATTGATTCATTGATGTTCTCAGATAACAAAGGGACAACCTGATGCACGAAACTCCCACCAATGCGAGGTCCCGGAGAAAAGTCTATTATATGCAACTTTACCCTACTTTACAAGAGACTGTTTCCGAGACTAAGAACCTGTGACCTCAAGGTCAAGGTCACAGGCAGCAATTTTACTATTGCACCAAGGCTCCCATTCGATGTTCTCAGATGGATAGCATATAATTCCTCTGCAGATTAGAAGTTGAAAGATAGCTTTCAATTAAGCTTCAGTCAATTTATGCAAGAACATGTGTGTGCACATATTTCCTGTATATAGATATATGAATACTTTGTGAATGTGATGAATATACTGAAAGCATGTTCATGGTGCATTTGGGACATGGTAGTTTTGCTATATTCTGGAACAAAATAAAAATTATTTAAGATTTAAAAATATGATTAGAAATTATTAAAATTTCAATGAATTAATTTAGGGATTTTAAGGATGAACCAAGTGTTCAAAAAGTTGATCTAGTAACCTCATTTTTTAGGTTAGCAGTTGGATGTTAAACTTGATGGTTAGTATCATGGTTAGGTGGGCTCAAAAGGGACTCAAATCAGATTTAAATCGGAGGTCTTATGATTGAACCAAAATTAACCAAATTGAACCAGTTTAATAGATTAATTAAATTGGGATTAGATTTGATGTATTATTTATACTCCTTAATTCTTTACCTAACCCTTATTGAACTCGCACTTGAAGCCAACTCCTCCTTCGTCTTCCCTTCTTGCCTGTGGAATATCACCTCCCGCTTCTACTAGCTGCTTCGCCAATGCACCCTCCAACAAACCTACATCCGCCAACCTGATAACATCACACCTACACCCCGCCCACTACTCATCATCATCATGCATTTGTCCTCGCAGCCCAGTGCCATAGCACCCTGATGCACAATACCCACCACTCAACCACGCCGCATTCTTGTGCATGCAGCTAACATTGTCATGCAACTGCAAGAACCTACCACTGCTCAATGCCACCACACATCCACACTGTAGCTTGGCATTGTCATCCAACGACAGCAGCTACATCAAACAACAGTTCACATCAGGCACAACAGCTGCAATTGAATCATTCAGTTCCCTGAGCAGTAGCAACCTTGTTCCCTTATAAATTTGTGGTGAGCCCCAATGGTAACTTCTTATATGCCTACTTGTTATTGTTCGAACAATGTTGGTTGAATTCTATTTACTCCTATTGTACATGTGCATCATGTTAGTTAAGCCTGTAAGTTGTTTGTGTTGGATTGCATGTTTCTTTATAAAATGCAGTTTTTATCGTATACATGCATTATGTTGTTCACGTTGGTTAGCTATTGTTAACTTGGTGTTAAAATGCTAAGCTAGTCGGCTAGTCTAGATCTTGATAGTTAATGATATTTCTAGTGGATACAAGTAAAATAGCAAATGCATATTTTGGATAACGCCTTTGGAGATATATGAGGATGATAGAACCATAGGAGGATGACAGGTGGCAAAAGGCGATTCGCTTGCCCCAGCGTCCCCGCCAACCCGTCCCAGGGTCAATACGGAGGAGATAAATCACGGGGGCTACTAGCCCGGATACTGTGGCTAGCGCGTGGGGAGGACGAGCACACTGGCTTTATCAAGTTTTGACCTCCAGACCTCAAGATAACAACACCCACGTACTAACCATCAGTCCATCCCGTGGGGACATAGCATAGGAGGATGATAGAAACATAGGTAGGAGATGATAGAAACATAGAAGGATGACAGCAGATGTCATCGTCATAATTATCACATTCAGTTTGAGTAAATATTTTATCATCATCATCATCGAGCTCTATACAAGGCACTGATAATAATATTTAAATCCATTAAATTTCTTCTAATTTACAGCATCATGAAGATAATGATAATCATTCCCGGCTATTGGGTCAGTCATGGATGTTATGCCTCCATTCAACTCTATAAAAGGTATTGCTAACAATATTCAAACCCATTAAATTATTTTTAAATGACGTCAAATCAGAAAAAAAAAAGAAAAAGAGAGTGAAAAGATAGAAGAGAATGCATGAGCGATCTCGACTCACTACAATAGTGATCACGCCGAACCCGATTGTAACATAATCAATTGAATGTAAATTACGCGCACGTCATGCCACATCATTCACTATGCTTTTTACTCTCCCATTTTCACTCTCTCTATCATTGCATCATTAATTATATTATCACTCAATTGAACTTTATCAAGGTATTGCTAAATCATTTTAAAATTTGTTAACTAGATTTATTTGTCTTCCTCAACCCATAATTGCTTCAACTCAAATTGATTCAAACTTGTCAAACTATTAACTAAATTGAGACTATTTAAAATGTACCACCATTTTAATCTATTCTCTCTATATAAATACAAGATATCAATCTTAGATTATTTCTTACTTTGTCACCTATGATAAATTTGCATATTCTATCTTATCATCTTCTCCTTAACTACATGCATTGTTTTCTAAAATCTCAACAATTTATTCATAAACTAAAACAAGAACCATCATGACAACACAAAAACTCTAGAAACTCTCCATATCTGACCATTCTTCTTTATATTACTTGAGATATCTTCATTATTATCAAGATTTTGTTGAATAATAGATCCAAGGTATCTAAGATTCTCTCTAACAAGAAATTCATGTCCTTCCTTTTCTTATGCACTGCTAACAGTGTAAATAGAGAATACAAAATGGAACCACAAAGATAATGAGCAAGAAATAATAGCAGAAATTCCACGTGTACAAAATGCATGAGCAATGTGATCAATAAAGGACAACAGACCTGGATCTTGACTATCCGTTGCCTAGTAATTAAGAACTCTTTTCTCCCTTTCCATCCTCTGAACTTGTTTTGTATACGAATGGCAGCATCATGCTCATACATTCCCGAGTTCTGTGACTTGATTGTTAGGAGGGAAATTGCATGTTCCTCTGATATTTCACTGTTGTCATCTCCATACTCGGCAAATTTCTTCCTGTGAAATGAATGCATTCTAAAAACTTGATAGATGCGAGCTGCAGCCTGAGAAGCATTGCGAACAGCACTCAGTGAGTCCTTCAATGACAGTTCAGCCTGCGTGTCTCCATCAGCAACCTCAGGGGTATTGGGTTGAGAAACATCATCATCACCTATGAAGCTAGTAAAGTCTGAATCACTAGCCTTTGGGTCTATAGCGAGAACAGAAAGATGGCTAGTCAAAGATGACTCTGCAAGAAATCCAGCAATGCCTTTGTGACCATTTGCAGACGCTAAATCTGCAGGTGTTCTTCCAGAAGGAAACTCAGGGGTAGGATCTGTCAACAAACCAGGTCCTGCACCCATTGCAACAAGGGCACAAATTGTACGCTCCCTAAAACATTAGAAAACAAGTATTGCAGTTGCTAATGGTCAACAAATAACAACTAGTCACATAAAGTATATATATAAGTCACTAACCTGCCACAAGATGCTGCCCAGTGAAGGGCAGTCCACCCATGTGTATCTCTGAAATTGATATTTACACCGGCAGTTACTGTTGGTTTTATAGCCCAATCATAACCAAGGGCAGATGCTAAATGCAAGACACCTTGCCCTTCCTCATCCCACACATTTGGGCCTTTGCTATCTTCAGACACTTTGTGTAGAAGCCAAGCATGCAATTTTTCCCGCAATAAAGCCTCAAGTAATTGATCCTTCGCATTATCAACAGAGAAGATCTTTTCTTTACTCATCTTAAGCAGAGCTGACCACTCATCAGCACCTTCCATCATTGCACTTATCTTACTTCTTAATTCAACTTTCTCTGCAAGGATATCTGCATCCGTTTGGCAATCTAGTGATCCTAGAGTCAGCAGCTTATCAAGACGTATAAGAAGATTTATTTCAGTTGATTTATTACTTCCGGAATTCATATTCTTCACACGGGAGGAATCACAATCACGAAATTCAAATTCCCTCACTTCACTGCAAGCCAACCTGTTGGAACAGGTAACATAAAAAGGAATCCTCCCAGATTTGTATGGCGGAGCATGGCAACGAAGAATTCCATCTCCAACAACCTCAGCTGGAACTTCCACTTCCCCAAACATGCATGACCATTTACATTTTCCAAAATCTTTATTCTTCAAGAATGTCCCAGTAATTAAAACCTGCAGTATGCATCATAAAGAATGACAAAGGGATGAAAATAAGTGCACTTCTAAACTAACCATGATATGGCTTAATCAGGTAGAGGACACATGTACGTGTCCGGACCTCAACACATTAACTAAGTAATGACCTAAATAGACAGCCTTTGAGTTAGAAATACCTTAGTTTCAGAGCCAGCATATGCCCAGTTTGGAGAGAAATCAATTATACTGAAAAGCTGATCTTGTGAAAGTGAGGGCATTATATATGCATCTAAATGCTCATGATTTGAAATACTAGAATCTTCTGCTACATTGTCACTGCCAACAGCACTCCAGTAGGCTCCAGAATTGGATTTTGTATGTGATTCATCAACTTCTCCTAGTTCTTTGCTCATCCATTTTGAGAAGCTATCATACTTTTTTAGGCCTTCTCCGTCTAAACTGGAGAAGTCCAATGATATTTGCTTCAAAAGGGCAGAGCAGTCAGCATTTCCATCCACAGATGTCTCATTATCCACATTAATGTTTGGTATAACAGCTGAATCTGAGTCAACAGTTGAAAGCTGCAACAGTAATACTAAAAATCAGACATTAATATCAGCCATAATAATGCCTACAAAATTTTGGGGTTCACAAAAACTGCAGTGGAAATTTGCGACTCGACCTAAAAAATCAGTCATTTTATCAGCCAGGGGAACTGCCTATATGTTTGAACTTCTCAACAACAGAAAAGCCAAGGGAAATAAATTGACAATAAATTTTCAAAAGGAAGATATGTGTACAAGGAGTGCATAGTCCATAAAGCTCATTAATACAGACTAAATAACAGATAGGAAAACAAGGATAATATAGAAAGTACCTTCCATGCTTTACCCAACAAAGCAGATACATCTTGGTTGTTGCTAAGATTTTCAGCATAAGCATTCCCATGTGTTGAAAGTTCAACTCTACTGTCAATTTCCCTCATTACAGGCTCTGAAAAACGAACTGATGACTGAAAACTTGGCATCTCTAATGTTCTGGCACTGTGTCCCAAGGCTTCATCCCATGATGTTGGATCAAGCTGTAATTTAGACCCCTTGAATGCTAATCGAAGGTCTATTTCATCCAATATATCCTCTTGAACAGAGTGACATTGTTTATTATCTATTCCCTGAAAATTACCTGGAAGGTTTTGGACAGTGTTTTGCTCAGAAGTTTTCCCTTAGTAATCTAACCAAACATGTTGAAAAAACTCATGCTTACTATGACTATCTATGGAAGGATCTGGAACACAAGAGTCCAAGAATTGAGCGCCCATCAGTTGTCCAGCACCATACTGCTGCATCTTAGTGAAAGTGTGGTATCTGGAACTTGTTTGATAATTATCTGCTGCATCGAATTTCGCTTTAGAAACACTGAAAGAAAAAGTGCATGATTGAAGTACGAATCAGCAAATCTATCCTACCTATAAAGATGATGCATAACAGCTCAAATTTTTGGTTTATTATACCTGATTCAGTATCCTCATATTCTGATGTAAGTGCACTGTTGTGACTCTCAGCATCTGTTGCTTGGGAAGGCACCTGACTGTAACTTATGATAGAATTTGAACCAACAGGACTATCTATAGGATTAAGTGGGGGAGTTTCTTCGGAATCTCTAGACCGGCTGAAGTTTGGTTTATGACCCTGGATAATTATGATGAACAAAAATGAAATGATAATCATCAAATGAGCAGCAATGCATTATTTCATAGTAGGAAGAAAAACATAATGACTATATTCAAAGGAACCGACAGGAAGGTTCCTTTGAAATATTTGTGCTGCACGGGTAGTATAATTCATTTTCATTAGTGAATTTTCAAATTCCTCAACCCTGGAAATGCATTCACTATAATTTATGGCATTGGAAAATACTCTCAAATCAATTATTAGCAAATAACAACTTATATATACAAGTATACATCGAGATGAAGACAAAAATATAAAGAAAGATGAAGATAACTAGATATGAAATAAAAAGTGCGGAAGCTCAAGAAAGCCTAACCCAACTCAAAATGCTAAAGATCACCTTGATTAAATACTGGGAGTAAGTAGCCTGTGGCTCTCTCAACAAGCCCCCCAACTGAGTCCAACTGACAACCCCATGAAAAGAGTTTGTAGTACAAAATCATATTTTAAATGATATATATAGTTCTTTGTGATTAATTTAATGGAGTATCTAATGATATATTGTTGAAAATGACGTGTATGGATTAGTAAAATTATCATATTGTTAATTAACTTGAAAAATCATGTAATTGATTAACTAGGCATAAAGAGAAGACTATAATCTGGATCAATCAATGGGAATTATATACATTGGTCATATTGACATGGTTCTCCTTTGTTATATGGAACTAGTTTTATTTAAGCTATATGCTCTTCTTCTAGACTTGAGTTGCCAAAGTTAAATGGGGCAGTTCTAAACCCGTACGAGTTAATTATGCCGTAGCCTTAGACAAAAAATGCTTGCTGAATACTATAACAACAACAACAACTAAGTCTTATCCCACTAGGTGGGATTTACTGAATATAAAACAAAAAAGATGCTTGCTGAATGAGATGTCTGAAATGACCAAGCTGTGGCTACATATATCTGTTTGTGCATAACAATAACCACACTATCTGAGACAGAAAAGCTGAATGTCAGATCTTGTTGAAGCTGGATGTTAGGTGCTTTCATAGAAAATGAAAGTTTAATGTGCTGCAAAGTTGCTGATTCCTACAGACCTTCACATATAGTTAATAATGCACTTGCTGAGTTTCAATCCTTCCTTCTGCATAGACTGTTATATATAGTTTCCTTTAAAATGGTATAGCTCATAGCTGAGAATTTATCTTGAAGGGAGGTAATTCAGGACATACTTATACAGAACTTTTCCAGAATACATGTGTTTACTTACCTTGTGCCAAAAAAAAGTCTCCTATGTCCACAATTAATAAAGTAAAGAAACAGGTCTTATGAAAACGCCACTATGATAGATATTTAACAAGGGTAAACAATAATCAAGAAAAGGACGTTTATAATTTAAAAAAAAAACAACAATGAAGTAATCTAAAGGCGACAATTAGATGAAGTTAATTACAACCTTGACTTCAAGATAGTGAACGAGAACAATGTGCATTAAGTCCCTGAAATAGAAGGTACATCAAGAAAGAGATATTGTCAGTAATTATGTTTCTTTGCAAAATAAACAAACATGTATTTTGACATTACAAATATACATAGAATAGAAGAATTGTTTGTGATGAAAATCACATGAGAACTTTTTTTTTTATTTTGAGAAACATGATTCTTCTTAGTTATATCTGTCTTCTTTCATGTCATGATAAATTTTCGTACAAGAAACACATTTTTTCATATTATCATTGATTGAAGCAAACACCTAATTGGTCTCAGAAATCAATATTTTTTTATTCTTTCTAATAACTTCATTTAGCCATCTTAGCGCTCTAATCTCTGGCACATTGACATTTTTTTAGTTATACATAAAAAAAATAAAACGACTATGTTTGTTGATAAATAAAATATAATTATGACCACAACCAAATTATATTAATGATATTACAATTAATAGTTAGACTATCTTTGATTAATTTTTCCATCTTGAACTCCGATTTATTCTGAACCATTAAAATATTATATTCAAAGAATATGCTCATTTATAAATTTCAGGAGCCGAAGCAACCCCATACTACGACCATATATATTCTTTGAAACAAGTGATACAAACTCTTTTTAATCAATACAATTAATTATTTAAAAACGATTACCAAATTCACAAAGGTAATGTATTAGAGTATTTAAAATGTTGATTTGGCGATGCCAAGTTGGCATGCCATTCTTATATTTTATTAAAGTTCAGTTTAGCCTTATAGTGTTGTCAAACATAGAAGATTGCATAGATGTTCTTTCTTGACGAACAAAGTTATGCCCTGCCAATTCACAAGTTCAACTTCTTTCCAAGTGAAAGATTGTATATCGACCAGGGGTTGAAATACCATTCCGTGCCGCTGGCACGGAAGGTTTTACCGTTCGAAGGGGAGCGAAACCGGCACAATATGCTCCCAATTTCGTGTGTGTCGAAGGCATTGCCGGAAGGTTCCGCGGCGCCGGAAGGGTCACCGGTTCCGGCGCGCCATAAGAGTCTGGAGGCGTCACTAGATGCGGGCACAGGAGGAGTCACTAACGCGGCACTGAGCATCCGCAGAAAGTAGCAGTCCTGCACTACTGAAAGGGTTGTCGGAAGCGTCCGAGGCCACCGGAAGGGTCGTCGGATGCTTCCGGCGCTGCAGGCAGGGTCAGGGGAGCTGGAGGCGTCGCGGGACGCTGGGGCCGAAGCGTCCACGGGCGAGGCACTATGCAAAATTAAAATTATGATTTATTTAATTCAAACAATTCCACTTAAATGAAATATATAAAAAATATATTTAAAATTTAAAATAATTATTAATTTTATTAATTGATATTCTAAAATTGTTTTTATTGTTTTAAATTTTATTTAATTTTTTTTAGATTTTTAAAACATTTTAAAAAATCTAATAAATCAAATTTATATTCTTTATTTTTTTATTATTTTGATTTTTTTATTGTTTTAATGTTTAATTAATATTCTGATTTTTTTACTATTTTAAATATATATTATTTAAATTAATAATTAATTAAATGAATAAATAGTTAATTTATATAATTATTATACATAAAATAACATCTTTGTATTAATTTATATAATTATAATTATTTAATCTGGGTGATGGAGAACCTTAGAATTAACCTAAGCAAAATGTTACGAGAACTAATGTTTCTATCTGATTCGCCACTTTTTTAGTATTAGTAAGGTAACATATTATAATGTATCAATTTTAATTCGAGTTATTAATAAATCAATTTTCTTTTAAAAAATTATATTTAATTATTTTTTCTAACAATATTAAATTATTTAATAATGAATAGCTTATATAAAATCAATATATAATTTATTTTTAAATTATACACAATAAATATATTTATCTAATAATTACTATATATAAATAAAAATATCGAACGTATCGGCACAGCACGGTACGATACCGAAACCGTATCGTTTCGATCTGGGACCGAAACATCGGCACGAGTCGAGATTTTAAACCTTGATATCGACTATGGTAGGATAGGTAACATATTATAATGTATCAATTTTAATTCGAGTTATTAATAAATCAATTTTCTTTTAAAAAATTATATTTAATTATTTTTTCTAACAATATTAAATTATTTAATAATGAATAGCTTATATAAAATCAATATATAATTTATTTTTAAATTATACACAATAAATATATTTATCTAATAATTACTATATATAAATAAAAAATATCGAAACGTATCGGCACAGCACAATACGATACCGAAACCGTATCGTTTCGGTCTGGGACCGAAACATCGGCACGAGTCGAGATTTTAAACCTTGATATCGACTATGGTAGGATAGGTAACATATTATAATGTATCAATTTTAATTCGAGTTATTAATAAATCAATTTTCTTTTAAAAAATTATATTTAATTATTTTTTCTAACAATATTAAACCTTGATATCGACTATGGTAGGATTACCATTTATTGCTTACTGCAGGTTCTGACAGCTACATCCTTATCCACATCAAAAAGGAATCACTATGATGTCCCACTGTTATGTTGCAACTTTTGATTGCCTAGAGCCCACTTGAGAATTTTGGGGATTCATCCTACGTGTACATTAGTATATTGATGCTTGGACAAAACATAATACCGAAATAACAGAAACATTTAGTATTAATAGATATAAATCCAGTGTCGTGTATTTAGATCAAGTGCATTTTTTGATGAATATAAAACCAGAAAGAAATTAGGCAGATATACCATATTTCCACACTTCCAAGCCATACAAATTTGCAGTGAAACTTCCAACAGATAAAGTTTGCTAACATGACAGTATATTTCATATTGGAACATAACTTTAATTGGTCAAACCATCCTAAAGAACTCTCGAAAAACCAGGAAATACATAGCTGATCACCACCATTAAGAAAGTAGATACTGATGGCACATTGTAGAGTAGATAGGAGTTGACAACATCAATACCACTTCCAATAAAATATAACAGCTTCCCTAGTGAGCATTTAATTCCAGGTTTCTTGTCTACCAAAGAATAATAGTCAATCACCTCCTGTAGGCACAAACGCCATCCTTATAAACACATTTTGGTTACAAGATTCTGCCCCACAGGAGGTATAAGAGCTAGTTGCTACAATATCAACATTTTTTAATAATTGCATTAGTTGGTTCAATTTGTACACATGTATTCATCAAATACAAAATAATTTCTCATAGAAACTTGTGTATGTACCTACAAGAAACCTTCAACCTATGGACAGTGATATTTCCGAAAATTAAAAATATGTAACAAGATATTCTGTGAAGCTTGGTATGTTAAAATATCAAACTTTACAATATACCAGATGGACTAGAATAAAACTAAAATGCTATGATACATAAATGCAATCATTACATAAGGAAAAAATAAAAATAATCACTAAAGTGGAAAGCATATTAAAGAAAGGAAGGTTTGTGCTACAACTCACTCTTCCAGCATCCAATAACTTCGTCTTTGGAAATTTTCATTCTCTTCTCCATGAGCATAGTAGCAATGAAGCACATCAATACTTCCTGCCTGAAATTGAGTCCCATAATGAAATGATACAATACTCAACTCTATAGCAATCTTAAATACTGACTGAAACACAAATTTAGAAACAAGGATGTCAAACTTTAGGTAACTTTTGTCAAACAAGGTGTTAAAATTTTATATTCAAAGCAAAAATACCAACAATGCACCAGATCCAAGAACATGAATAATGACAAACTTTAGGTAACTTTTGTCAGATTGAAGACCAAATAATAGGTTGTGTATAGATCAAACAAAATATGTCACATACTATGAGGTGTTAAAATCTTGTAAGTACATGAGCAAAAAGAGGGCCTGTTAGAGACCAACCAATGAACTACATTGTGTGCCTGATCAGTATCACTTACTTTCAGCCTCTCATGAGCTTCTTTCACAGTCTTCCCATCTTTTTTCTTTCTCCAATTATGGCCATCCTTCCTAAAATATCTCAGTACTTTACGATCAAAAAGAAAAAGAGATCCACCTGGAACAAAAACATGATACACTTGTTGTTCTTGCAAAAGAAAACACAAGAAATTTGAAAACAAATACAACTACCAAACAATTGGTAGCTGAACCAAAATAAATCTGAAGCAATTATTCAAGTTAACCAAGAAGACAAAAAAACACATTTTTCTGTAATTAGCAGCAGAGGATTATACTAGATGGCTTATTTGGTGGTTCCGGTGCAATACGAAAATTCTGATGGTTCCGGAGTATTTCACAAATTTCAGCTGGGCGTAACCAGCGATGTTGTGCTTCCAAAAGTATTTGCTCCATATCTGTTCATAAATAAGGATAGTCCAGATAAGCAAATAAGAAGAATTTAGAGTGTCATAAAAAATTGTATGTAGTAAATTGGGCAAAAATCAAAGGGGTATTGCTTTTTATCTAAAACATCAAAAAGGTGCCTCATTTTGATTTTATAACAAAGGTGCATCCATCTTCCTAAATCTTTCCCTCTTCACCATCCCCCCTCGTGCAGGAGTAATAGCCCTCATCCACACCTATTGATCCCCTCCTTTGCCTACAGCTCCAGCTCCTTTACCTTCGCCTTTGACATGCCAACATCAAGGACCCGAACTAGCAGCAAAGGGCATAGTTGCAAAGGACCTTATGTGATAACTATGCGATGGCTGAGACCTTGTGCACGTTGACCACAAACTCATGCGTGGGGATAGAGACATCGTAAGACAATAACGACCTCACGCGTTGCATCCATGGCCTCACATGTAGAAATTGTGACCTTGTGCATGGTGATTGCAACGTCATGCAAGGCGGCCACAACCTACGTGCACACAACGGATGTCAGTTTGGATATGAGGGGCATCATTTTGAATGTTTCTGGCAAATAAGAGGGGCATTGATTCAGGTGCTCCACATCGGCAAATAGGAGAGGTGATTTGGGAAAAGGGGCATCCCTTTGATAAAAAATTAAATTGTTGTTTCAATGGTTCAGATAAAAAATATTAGGTGCCTTTTTTTTAAAAAAAAATCCCCGTAGTAAATTAGCAAATATCATAGAGCAAATGAACTTGGGGACATGTTTAAAACTTGAAATAAACATTTTTAGAAATAAATAAATAAGATTCAAATCTATGTAAAGAATTTTAGACCTACATAGAACGAACAGATATCTGCTGAATATTCAGGTCAAACTGCTAGAGTACAAACAGTGGGCGGATGCACTAATCATTCAAACCTATTGAACGTTCAAAAAAGTACCCTTTCTTTAACAAAAAGGAAATTAGTGTAAAAGAGAAAAAAAAATGCACAAAAATTCATATTTTCTGGGAAAACTTTTATGACAATCATGTCATAAGTTGCATCACCTCAAAATTTCGCAAAAGAAGTCACAGGAAGTAGATTCCCACGATAATAAAACGGGTTGTATTCCCCAACTATGTGAGAAACAATCTGTATCTCCAACTATTGAGAGTGAGAAAGAAAAATACGCAACAAACTAAATCCTGCAAGTATATATTAAAAACATTTTTCCCAGGATATATAACAAATAAGAGAAACAGCGACCCCGGTCGCACAACATTAAGAGAACTCAAAAGAATGAAAAACAAATAAATAAATTCTCACCCAATTGAGGAGTCAATGAGAACCGCCTCGTCTCCGCCATCAATTATTCACAAGGAACTTAAGTGTATGGGACCTAATTCCAAAACCTCAGCGCTTCTAGCATCAGAATCGGAATCGCTGGAGTCGATCGCTGAGACAGAAGCACCGTCGAATCGCAGCAGTCCAGAAGCTTCGCAACGCGATCAATCAACAAATCTTTCCAAAAGGATAAATTTGCTTGAGACAGAAGGAATCTACGAAAGAAATCGATTTTGCCTTTCACTTCGAGTGGAGATGGCGCTGTGACAAAAGGGAAAGGGGGTGAGGAAGACGACGCGTTGATCTTCGCAGCGCCCGTGACCTTGGCCGCACAATTTCAAGCGTTCGATATTCCGTCCATTCACGGCGTCAAGAAACCGTAGCCGTGACCGCGCGAGAATGACGTCGGCCAATGGATTACGCGGGGGACACGGACGGCGGATCGAACAGCCGTGTGGAGGATGGAGCAAGAATTGGAAAGAGAGAGAGAGAGGGGTAAAAAATTTCATTTTATAATAAGTCAAAGTTTGCACTTATGTCCTTCCTTATCCGATCATTTACATTTTCAAAAAATATTAATTAGGTAGCAGATGAATTTAAAATGATCTCCTTATTAACATATATATTCTGTATATTATTATAAATTAATTTAATTACATAATTATAAAACTTAAAATGTTGCATATATTTTATTAGTAAATTTCATCTTCTTAAAACAGCAAATAATTGCAGTGATAATATTATCCTCTATCCCTTACATTTAAAAATCCTAGGAACTGCTTTTGAGTATATCACTGGCCCATATCTCCTATTAATTTTTTTAATATCAACGAATATTAATCATCAACAGTATACAATACTTATAACTAATCATGCTTAAGAGGATAAACAGAATATTAACACTTGTATAACAATTAGGAAATCATATGATTACCATGCAATGCCCATCTTCAGCAATTCATCATAAATAAATGCTTCTTTGAGAACATGCTGTAGAAAAGGAAATGAAAATAAAAATTTTAAATCAAAAACTTGAATCAATGTCCACTTACCATTGAAAATATGGCAGAATTTGCTCATGTTGTTAACATCCTTGGCAAAGAGATGATAAGGTTCAACAGTTTCTTGATAATGCAATTACTTTCCTCCACATTGAGGTCATGGTGAAAATTAACAGTGTGATAAAATTTTGCACAATTAAGATTGCTATATGCTTTTCTCAAATAGGTATTCAATAGAACATCTAACCTATCCTGTACTTGTAGCAGAAAAAAAAAATCAAATTATAATCCCCAGGAAGTATACTCATTGGGATTGATTAACCCGGGAGATTGCTTCATATCTCAGGAAATCATGCTTCTCACAAGATGAACACGAACACATCAAAAATGTAGCACAATTAGAGAACTACATCGACACAAATGTCATTTTATCTGTCCCAATCCAATAATATTATTCATCACATCTCAAAATTTTAAGAGAGAGAGTGCAACAAACTATTCCATCTAAACAATAAATTTTCCACTTGCCACATGTTTTTCAACTAAAGTCACAGTTAAAAAATCAGCCAACACATAATTTAAGTATATATCATGCTATGCCTAACTATTAAACCATGCAATGCAAATAGTTTATTCATAACCAACATACATTCTTTTACTTTAACTAGGCATGCTTAGGAGGAAAGTGAGAATTAAACATCTGAGGTAACAATCAAAAAAATCAAGCTATCACTATAGCGTATCTAATCACTTGAGCACAAACAATCATTCAATGGCCAAGAATCAATTTGATAAAAGAGAAAGAAAATGAAATTCTAAAACTTGAATTTAAATCAATTATCAGTCCAGCATGTAGAAGGTATAGTTCACAAGTCAAGACCATCAATAAGAAGAGATCACAAGATACATAACTATCATCTAAAACAATCTCCCTAAGGAGAAATTATTAGAGTTCAACAGGAACTAATTCTTGCATATCCAACATGGCAATTCAAAAACAATGCTTTATCAGTACAAATCCAACACAGAAATTCGAAAACGATGCAGACTTCATTGCTTAGTTGGCCAAAAGAAGACTACCTCTTCCCTGACAAATTCATGCCACTCCACGGGAACTTCCTCTCCTCCTCCTTCTTTACCCTTACTCTGCCTCCACTGCGATGGTGGTAACCGCCCACGCTACGGGTTCGAGAAACATCAGCACGTTTACCATAGTATCCCTTCAATGAAGGATCCTTGTAATCCTTGCGGCGGCGCTCGTCTAGCCAGTGCTTGCTCTCGCCCCGGCCGTCTCCCCCCTCGACGACGGAGGATCGTGCGGCGGCGGCCTTGGCAGCAGCAGCGACGCGCTCCTTTTCTTCGAGGATGAGCTTGACTGGGAAGAGATCGCTGGAGAGGGAGAGAGGGGAACGGAGGGTGACGTAGGCCTTCTTGTAGTCGGGCTTGGCTGCCAGGAAAGGGCCGCGCTTGATCTTCTTCCCCTCCATGTTGAGCGTGCGTACCTGGGCGACGTCGAAGCCGTAGAGGGACTCGAGGACGCGGCGGATCTCGATCTTGGAAGCCGAGGGGATGGTCTTGAGGGCGATCTCGCGAATGTAGTCGAAGGGCGGCGGCGGCAGGAGAAGCTTAATGGGCAGGTTGGCGAAGTGGATCACCCGTCGCCCCAGGCGGCTCCCCATCCGCGTCGTCGATGGGACGATCGAGTAGGCTCTCCTCTTTCTTACGCCGGCCTCAGATATTTACTTTCGTTGGACTCTGACTCGAATAACCCCGGCCGGACCCTCTAGGGTTTCTGTAGTTAATTTATATAATCAATTTACTTTAACATTGAAGTAAATTTTAAAATTAATTTGAAAATGAAATAAGAATTAAGATATTTAGAATTTCAAATCATTTAGATGTAGCAACTAATTTCTATATAACATAATTATTTCTCCATTGTTATTTTTAAATTATTGTGATTTTTTTAAAAAAAAATAAGTTTGATGGGAGGAGAAGTTTAAGCTAAACATAGTTTATCTTGGATTAAAAGAACTCAATAAGCTCAGCAATTTCAATCACTCTATTAGTTATGATCCCGGGAACCTATATAATGCTTTAATATTTTAATCACCTTTTTTTCTTTATTTTTATTTCTTCCTGATTTCAATTTTTTTAAATAATCGCTTTTACGAAAGCGTTAAACAGAATAAAAATGATAAACAATGTGATTTCAACGTGAAATCCAACTTGAATGACATTACACCTCAATTGCAGCGATCTTCGACGGATTCATCATGCCCCCTAGGTTAGAGTTTTGTTCGGGGCGACGGCCGAAGGCCACTGTCGGTGTCCAAGCGGCAATCGGACATGTACACGAAAAATATCACGTCATTCACGTTAAGTTTCACGTTATAATTTCACGCTCTCTATCATAGCTCGGCTATTACTACTGAATAGTTGAGAACGATTAGCAAAATTGAGCTAATTTTTTATGAGTATTATCTTGACTTAATGTAACTGGACCCAGACTGCGTCTTTTGGCTTCAACTTTTTTAACAAGGGCAATTTACCAAAGGGCGTCCCTAACAATACGTAATTACCAAAGGGCGTCCCATGGTTTCTATTTTACCAAAGGGCGCAGCCCTTTAAGTGAACTTCCTATTCTACCCTTGGCGCCACAATACACCTTTTCCATTACCATTTTCGAGACATCCGAACCACTTTTGCAGTAAAATAAGAATATGTGGTTCGGATGGCTAGGTAGTGGAAATATTCTCAGCCTATATATATAATACTAACTTGCAAAAGTCGAATCATCACGAGGGTACGTATATATTTCGACTTTGCACAACTCAATTGATCAAGGCAGCTGAGGAAGATAAGTGTTGAAGGAGAAAAAGCAAGCAACAGATTGGTAACAAATACAAATAGTAATGTACGTATGATTGTCATCTTTGATATTGTATCAGACCTGGTTTTATACTTATCAACTCTTACTAGAATTTGTATGTTTGGAGGAGTCTAAGGGTGATATGATTACATAATAAGGCTCTGTGAAATTTGTTAAAATGAAGATAAAAAAATGCTTGAATTCGACCTAGGGATGATATATTACCATATCAGGCCCTAGAAGGGCCAGAAATTAAAGGAGTTAAATCCCTAGGAGTGCATGATATCATTAGATTTCAGGCCCTAGGAGTGAATCAAATATGTTGTTTTCAGGCATTGGCAGGGGCTGAAAAAAATGAATTCAGGTCCACCTAGGGCCTGAAAAAAAAGAAATTCAGGTCCTCCCAGGGCCTGAAATGAAAAGATTTCAGGTCCTTACAGGTGCTGAAATCATTGGATTTGAGGGCCTGGGAGGGCCTGAATCAATATAATTCAGGCCCTGTGATTTCAGGCCCTGGGAGGCACAAGGGGGTGGGCCTGAAATAAAATGATTTCAGGCCCACGGTGGGCCTGAAATCATTTTATTTCAGGCCCACCGTGGGCCTGAAATGATTTATTTCAGGCCCACCGTGGGCCTGAAATAAAAACATTTCAGGCCCAATGGAGGGCCTGAAATAAAAAATTGGCAGGGCTAGGGTGGGTCTGAAATCACTTCAATTCAGGCCCAGTTTGGGCCTGAATACCTCCATTTCAGGCCGAGGATGAGCCTCAAGTGGGAAAATTTCCGGGTTTTTCAGCAAGGTTAGAGATTTGGGCCTTCCTAGGTCCTTGATTATGTTTTTCAAAGTTTGCTAAATGTAATTTTAATTTATTTTTCAGGGATGATAATGATGTTGACGAAATTATCTCCGAAATATGGAATACTCTTGATGATAATGCTGTCACGGGGAATGAATCAGAAATTACAAGGAATTTGGCAATTGATCTAAATGAAGAAGCAACTAATATAGAAGGTGAGGGTTTGAATTCTTCTTCAAGAGTTGTTGAATTCTTTGAGGCAACTTGGAGTGGGGAGGAAGGAATTGAAATCTGGAATGCAAATGAATTAGAACCCATTACAAGTGTACTAGAATTCCAAGCCGATGATATGCAGATTGAGGAATATGATTTCCTCCCAGATGAGTACAGTGACTTAGAGGAGGAGTTTCCATTAGCTGAAGATCCTTATATTTTAAATTCTCGATTGCTTGCTGGGCCAATTGGAGAGTTAGAGGCAAGAGATGGGCATGAATTTTTTGTGGGGCAGATATTCCCATCTAGAGAAGAATTCAAGAATGCACTTGTCAAACATACCATGATTAAGCATATGAGATATAACCTAGTTGACACCCGAAAAAATAGAGTTAAAGCAGTGTGCTTCAACCAACCATGTACATGGAGAGTAGTAGCAAGGGGGGAAGTAGAGTTCACTGTTACAAAATATATAAAGGAGCATCAATGCGGAACTGTTAGGGAAAGTGCTGATCATCATGCATGCTCTTCATCATTTGTTGTTTCTTTTGTTGAAGAGCAATTTCTTCATAATGAACAATACAAACCAAGTATGATTATATCAGATATTAAAGCTAGATTTGGAGTGACCATATCATACAGAAAAACATACATAGCTAGGGAGAAAGCATTGAAAAAGGTTGTTGGAGATTATGATGAGGCTTATAGAGATCTTCCACAATATCTGCGTGAGTTAAGAGTGATAACCACTATTTTGTTGATTATTTTCGGCTCTAAAATCCATGTTTGATCCACATTTTATATGCTTAAGTTTGCATTTGTATTAGGTTTCATGTATTCCCTTCATTTTGGCATTTAATTCTAATCTTTGTATATTTGGGATATTTTTGACACTAAATTTGAATATCATTTTGTAGTCTTCAATTGATCATGGACCTAGATAAAAATTGGGTCAGACTTGAGTCAGGATTGGATCCAGATCGAAAGGATCAAGCATCGGATTAATAGGAGCCGTCCATTCCAGAGAACGGCTAGATCTGAGCCATCGATCAACTTCTGGTCGATCCGTGTCCAAGATAGAATCAATCATGACCAGAGATCAAGATCTGAAAATTTCAGCCAAATCAGAAGTGATCTGACCGTTGGATCGAGTTCAAAATGTTCTAGACCATCCATTCAAGAAAAGGGAAGATCTGGACCATCTGCCACTGATCTGGTTAATCCGAGTTGGGGACAGGTAGATCAGAACCATTGATTGAGATCTGTGAAGTTTGGTTCAGATCTGAAAAGATCTGACCGTTGGATGAAGCCAAATCAATCTCAGCCGTTCGTTGTTAATTCTCTAATGACTTGTGGCTTGGCTGACTGGACTGAACCCAAGACATTGGCTGACTGGACTGAACCCAAGACATTAGCTGACTAAACCCATTTGCTGAATCTGATTCAACCCAAAGCTGACTGAATCAAACTGTTGGGCTGCGGGCTGAACCATGTGCTGAGCTTGGCTGAATCAAACACGAGCTGAACCATTTGCTGAGTTTGGCTGAATCAAACAAGAGCTGAACCGAACTGATTGGCTTGGCTAACCGAGCCCACGCGCAGCAGCAACAAAAGGGAGCGATCGCGCAGAAGCTAGGGCATCGTTCGGCACACACACGCGACTCATCCTATTCCCCATCACCGCCGGCGATCCACGTCCACCTTCATCGCCGCCGGCCGGTAGTCCATCTCCACCGCAGCTTTCTCTTTCGGGGTTCGGAGAGAAAACGATCATCCACTTCCTCCACAGCCGGCGATCAATTTATAACTGCAATTCTTCATCTGCTGCCCTTTACAGCAATTCATTTAACTTTCTTTGCAGAAATTTCTTCACAGCCTTGTTTTTCTTTATCAGCATCATGTTTACAGCAATTTCTTCGTTTCTAGCAATGGTTTCTTTACAGTTGATTTCGTAGCAGTTTCTTCTTCTTAGCTTTGTTTTTTTTTTCTTCAGTAATTTCCTTCTCAGTAGTTTCATTTTCAGCAATTTAATCCCAGTTCTTCACAGCAATTTTCTGTTTCGTTTGGATTCAATTAGATTTAACTGTCTTTCGATTCCTGAAATTGTGATCACCTCTTCAATAGCATTTGGCAGCAATTTGTTCCTTCACAGCAGCTTAATTTTCTGAATTCAGTCTCTTAACAGCTTCAGTCTCCAGCACTTCATCAGAATTACAGATCCAGCAATTCATAGAAGTTCCTTTTGATCCTTCACAGTTTCTTTTGATACTTCACAGCACTTCCAGAATTTCCTTCATAGCGATTACTTTCCAGCAGCTTTTGATCAGCATCCAGCGGCAGCCATTGCTTCACAGCTGCATTCGGAGTTTCTATTCCAATTCTGGCAGTAGCTCAATTATCAGAATTGGAGTTTAATTGCATTGTCAGATGAAGATTGATCCATATTTGATGAATGTTATGTAGGATGATGAATTTTTGTAGTTGATGGAGTTTTTCCATATCAATCGGCACATCCTTTAAGTCATTTAGATCATGCTCCATTTGTGTTTGGTTAAATGCTCCTGAGAACAATTATTTCAGATTCTATTGTTATGTGATAGTTTGAATTGCTATGTGTTTGATTGAGTGAATGTGTATATTGGATGATCCTTTCCATTTCAATTTGTATTTACTTGAAGAAATTTTAATCATTTCTATCATGTGTTCGATCAAATGCTTCATAGATCAGTTAATTTCAATTGGGATGTTTCTTAGTTGATTTAATCTTGTTTTGTATTGCTCTTCCATTACTTTAAGTTCCATGTCTTCATTTCATGCAATTAAGCTAGGAGATTAAATTTCTTTCATGCTGTAGGTTTCGTTCCATGTTTAGTTTCGTTAGTGCTTAATTTCAAGTTGTCTTTTCTTTACTGCAATTGTAATCAGGATAAACTAGATTTCCGTACCTGCCTTGTCTTTCCTTAATTAGACTAGATTTCATACTTGCTCTGCTATTCACTTCGTAGTCATAGCTCTCAAATCCAAAACTCAGTTTCATATCCAAAACCCAAAAGCAATAAGATTCAATCATGAGAATTATCATGCATTAACTACATTCGTTGGGAGACGACTCGAGTTACTCTATGCTACATTAGTTTAGAGGAATTCGATATCTTAATTGTATTTGAAACCGTAACACGACAAAAACGGTTATCAAATTTGGCGCCGTTGCCGGGGAACGTAGTGGTGCTTGATAATTCTATCTTTTGATTTTGTTCTGATTGCTTTATCTTTTATATACGGTTGCTGCCATTTTTCTTGATTGTTTTGTGACAGGGCTGCATGTTCAAAATGTTTTCATCCACTTACCAGCAGTCGTGCCCACAGTTTCAGCAGAACCAATCATTCAATCAGCAACCAAATCAATTTTTTCAACCACAATGTCAGCAATTTCAGCAAGATCTTCAGTCAAGTCAAAATTTTCAGAACGGGCAGCCGCCATTCCAGAGTTTTCAGCCCCAGTTTGAGCAACCATTTCAACAATTTCAGCCTCAACTTCAGCCATGGCAGCAAGAATTTCAACCTATACAGAATTTTCAACAACCTTTTCAATATTCACAGCCATGCGATCCAAATTTTCAGCTTCAAAACCAGAATTTCCAGCCCACTCAATTTCAGTGTTCACCACCACAATTTCAACCTCAGATCCAAGATTTTCAGGGCTACCATTCTCAGCAAGTTCAACCATCCTTTCAACCTCAATATCAACATTTTCAGCAAGATTTCCAGTTTCAAGGACAAAATTTTCAGCAAGACACTCAGAATTTTCAGCCCCTCCCATTTCAGCAGTTTACTCAAGGAGGCTTTGATGATCCTGATTGGGATGAGGCTCTACACCAAAGGATGATGGAGATGTGTCAACAAATCCAACAACAACAAGAACAACAACAACAACGGTTTCAAAACATACAAGATAAATTGAATCAGATAAAAGCCCAAATATCAGAACAATTAGCTTCTCAAGCTACTTTTAATTCTGAGGGGGATGATTGTGATTCTATAGGTGTAGGGGATTGCACTGAGCCCCAGGGACCACCATCATTGGTTGATGTATCAGAAAATCCAGAGGATAGGATTGAGAGTGTAGGGGATTGCACTGAGCCCCAAGAATCACCCGTTCCTACTGGTTTAGAGGCATTTGAGGAGATTGATTGTAGAACTTGTGATAGTTTTGAAGTCAATTCTAAAACTTTACAGGATCATTCTGTACTTTTATTTTGTGATGATTTAGTTGTTGATGATTCTAACTTTTCTAATATGGGTGTTGCAGATATGGTTGATGAAGCATGCGTTGCAGATGAATCTATAGGTGTAGGGGATTGCACTAAGCCCCAGGGACCACCACAATTACCAGAAAGTGTAGGGATTTGCATGGTGGAAGCAAGAACCCAAGGATCACCTACTCCAGTTGAGTGTCCACCAGAACCTGAAGTAGAGCTTGTACTTGACCAGGAGGCGACCGCAGTTACATCTATTCTTGTAGAACCTTCAGGTATTCTTCAGCACGAACAGGTAAGTATTCCTTCTATTTCTTTGGAAAAATCAATAGAGGCACCTCACTCTGAGTTTATTGTTTGTGATGAGTTTATTGACACATCTTTTGTAGAAATTGTTTGTGAGAAACCTGTAGAGGCTCCTGAAATTGATGTTGTTTGTTACGATGAATCCCTTGATACATCTTTTGTGGATATGGATTGTAAAATTTTTTTAGAAATGCCCCAAATTGATGTTGTATGTTATGATGAGTCTTTTGATACATCTTTTGTGGATATGGAGTGTGAAAAATTTTTAGAAGAGCCTGAAATTGAAGTTATTTATTGTGATGAATCTCTTGTTATATCTTATGCTGAGGTTGAATGTGAAAAACTTATGGAGGTATCCGAGATTGATTTTATTGGCTATGATACATTTCATGATATATCTTATGCTGAAATTGATTGTGAAAGACTGATAGAGGTACCCAAGATTGATTTCATAGGATGTGACGCATATCTTGAGTCATTTTATATAGAGGTTGTTCACATTTCACTATGTTCTTACCCTGCATGCGTGTAGGAGGTATTTTCTATACATGGTTTTGCAGGGTCCCGAAGGCTTCTAGAATGGGTACTGAAACTTAACAGCCTACAACCTCCCGGAAAGACATCTAGGGGGCATGCAGTGGGAGGGGTCGAGTTCACTTTAATTTTCAACTATCTACCCCAAGAATGGATCCTGAACCTGAATCGTCTCCGACCACCGGAAGATGCTCGTGCAAAATTAATAAGGGAGAAATCCGTGCACTACGAGATTGACTACTTGAGGATAGTTCTCCCAAGATGGATGCTACGTGCCCTTTATCCTATTTGAAGGGGAGTTATTTTCTTCTTACCATCTTATTTCATTGTGAATATCATTTTCATGTTTTCAAGTAATAATTTTCTCTTTTCAATGAGTCTTGCTAATAAATGCTAGAATAGAGTAGAATGCATCAGAGCCATTGTAGATATCATTTAATCCCTTTTGACATTTTACTTCTTGCATGACTAGGAATAAATGTATCTATCTAGATTTTCTTACATCATTTTAGAGTCTCTTGAAAGCAAATTAAATTTGGTTGTCAAAAATTAGAATTTGAGTCATTGGATGAAAATTCTTGGTTGCTTGAGTACCTCTTAGTATTGGATTCTAAATTGATGAATTGAGATGAATTCTTTTTACCTAGTGAGGAATTAGCCAAATTTTTGTGATACACACATGTGATTGTACTCTAGAACTTGCTTAGGTTCTTTCAAAGCTATATTTCTATGATTGGACCACATTTATAGAAGTAAATCACTTTGTTTCTCTTCTTATATCGTTTTTGCAATTTCCTTGTTGATACACTCTTATTACATATTTCTTTTCCCTCTTTTTCACATTCATCATAATATTTGGCATGGACTTAGATGCCTTAATGTTTCTTAGTGTTATTTTGCCCGAGACGGACAAAAGTTTAAGTGTGGGGGAGGATGCAAGCATACTATCATTAGAAACTCCAAGTGAAAAAAAAAAAGTGAAAAAAAAAAGTAAAAAATGTGAGCTGTAAAAAAAAAAAAAAAACTGGAAAATAATTGGCAACATTGAATTTTCATAGTTCTTCAATTCCTACTCCACCACAACCATGATACATGCAAGATAACTCAAAAGAAATGGGCAAAGTGCATTGGGATACATTTTTGAGTGTCCAAGTCTTCCGCATTCCTTAATTCTTCCACACTTTCTTATCATGCTATATTTCTTCTCCATGTTTCCTTATCATATTAGTTTCTTTGCTTTGCCATATCTTTGTGGTCATCTCATATTCTTTATTTGCTTTATTGTGATTCATAAGTATCAAGTCCCTCAATTTTCTATTTCATCTTTATCATTGCATATATTTTCTTTACCTTGTTTGAATAAACTTTTATAGGTGTGGATCCAATTCATGAATAATGGTAGAGAGTAGATAATAAGCAAGCTTATGGTAGTACATGAACCATAGTTGTGTTGGAGAGAGCTCCACTTTTCATCAAAAATGTAGAATTTAGGAAGAGAGCCACTTTAGAACTTCCCTTGCAAGGATTTTGTAAAATTCATCTCAATGAGGCATGATGGATGAAGTATGCTAAGTTGTTGATTTAAGGACAAGTCTCTAGTCCATTGATCTTAGATTTTTGAGAATTGACAACCCTAGGTAATTTCCTTTCAATTGTTTCTAACTATGATTGAGAATAATCTAGGGGGATACATCCTTAGTTTACTAATTTGCTTGTGCGAGACGCCCAAGAATAAGTGTGGGGGAGTTTGATAACCACTATTTTGTTGATTATTTTCGGCTCTAAAATCCATGTTTGATCCACATTTTATATGCTTAAGTTTGCATTTGTATTAGGTTTCATGTATTCCCTTCATTTTGGCATTTAATTCTAATCTTTGTATATTTGGGATATTTTTGACACTAAATTTGAATATCATTTTGTAGTCTTCAATTGATCATGGACCTAGATAAAAATTGGGTCAGACTTGAGTCAGGATTGGATCCAGATCGAAAGGATCAAGCATCGGATTAATAGGAGCCGTCCATTCCAGAGAACGGCTAGATCTGAGCCATCGATCAACTTCTGGTCGATCCGTGTCCAAGATAGAATCAATCATGACCAGAGATCAAGATCTGAAAATTTCAGCCAAATCAGAAGTGATCTGACCGTTGGATCGAGTTCAAAATGTTCTAGACCATCCATTCAAGAAAAGGGAAGATCTGGACCATCTGCCACTGATCTGGTTAATCCGAGTTGGGGACAGGTAGATCAGAACCATTGATTGAGATCTGTGAAGTTTGGTTCAGATCTGAAAAGATCTGACCGTTGGATGAAGCCAAATCAATCTCAGCCGTTCGTTGTTAATTCTCTAATGACTTGTGGCTTGGCTGACTGGACTGAACCCAAGACATTGGCTGACTGGACTGAACCCAAGACATTAGCTGACTAAACCCATTTGCTGAATCTGATTCAACCTAAAGCTGACTGAATCAAACTGTTGGGCTGCGGGCTGAACCATGTGCTGAGCTTGGCTGAATCAAACACGAGCTGAACCATTTGCTGAGTTTGGCTGAATCAAACAAGAGCTGAACCGAACTGATTGGCTTGGCTAACCGAGCCCACGCGCAGCAGCAACAAAAGGGAGCGATCGCGCAGAAGCTAGGGTATCGTTCGGCACACACACGCGACTCATCCTATTCCCCATCACCGCCGGCGATCCACGTCCACCTTCATCGCCGCCGGCCGGTAGTCCATCTCCACCGCAGCTTTCTCTTTCGGGGTTCGGAGAGAAAACGATCATCCACTTCCTCCACAGCCGGCGATCAATTTATAACTGCAATTCTTCATCTGCTGCCCTTTACAGCAATTCATTTAACTTTCTTTGCAGAAATTTCTTCACAGCCTTGTTTTTCTTTATCAGCATCATGTTTACAGCAATTTCTTCGTTTCTAGCAATGGTTTCTTTACAGTTGATTTCGTAGCAGTTTCTTCTTCTTAGCTTTGTTTTTTTTTCTTCAGTAATTTCCTTCTCAGTAGTTTCATTTTCAGCAATTTAATCCCAGTTCTTCACAGCAATTTTCTGTTTCGTTTGGATTCAATTAGATTTAACTGTCTTTCGATTCCTGAAATTGTGATCACCTCTTCAATAGCATTTGGCAGCAATTTGTTCCTTCACAGCAGCTTAATTTTCTGAATTCAGTCTCTTAACAGCTTCAGTCTCCAGCACTTCATCAGAATTACAGATCCAGCAATTCATAGAAGTTCCTTTTGATCCTTCACAGTTTCTTTTGATACTTCACAGCACTTCCAGAATTTGCTTCATAGCGATTACTTTCCAGCAGCTTTTGATCAGCATCCAGCGGCAACCATTGCTTCACAGCTGCATTCGGAGTTTCTATTCCAATTCTGGCAGTAGCTCAATTATCAGAATTGGAGTTTAATTGCATTGTCAGATGAAGATTGATCCATATTTGATGAATGTTATGTAGGATGATGAATTTTTGTAGTTGATGGAGTTTTTCCATATCAATCGGCACATCCTTTAAGTCATTTAGATCATGCTCCATTTGTGTTTGGTTAAATGCTCCTGAGAACAATTATTTCAGATTCTATTGTTATGTGATAGTTTGAATTGCTATGTGTTTGATTGAGTGAATGTGTATATTGGATGATCCTTTCCATTTCAATTTGTATTTACTTGAAGAAATTTTAATCATTTCTATCATGTGTTCGATCAAATGCTTCATAGATCAGTTAATTTCAATTGGGATGTTTTTTAGTTGATTTAATCTTGTTTTGTATTGCTCTTCCATTACTTTAAGTTCCATGTCTTCATTTCATGCAATTAAGCTAGGAGATTAAATTTCTTTCATGCTGTAGGTTTCGTTCCATGTTTAGTTTCGTTAGTGCTTAATTTCAAGTTGTCTTTTCTTTACTGCAATTGTAATCAGGATAAACTAGATTTCCGTACCTGCCTTGTCTTTCCTTAATTAGACTAGATTTCATACTTGCTCTGCTATTCACTTCGTAGTCATAGCTCTCAAATCCAAAACTCAGTTTCATATCCAAAACCCAAAAGCAATAAGATTCAATCATGAGAATTATCATGCATTAACTACATTCGTTGGGAGACGACTCGAGTTACTCTATGCTACATTAGTTTAGAGGAATTCGATATCTTAATTGTATTTGAAACCGTAACACGACAAAAACGGTTATCAGTCGGCAGCTTCATCCAGCAGTAGATTTATTTCTTCTCAGAAATCTCTTCCAGTTTCTCTCTTCCAGCAGTCCTTCATTTACAGCAGTTCCTCCATTCCCTGAATTCAGTTCCTTCGCAATCCAGTAGCCAGCAGTTTTCTCTTCACAGCATTTCCATTTCTATCCAGCAGTAGTTCTCCAATTCCAGAAGTTCTTCATCAGTTTCAATTCAGCAGCTCATTTCTCTACAGAATTGTCTTCGGCAGTTCATGTTTTTTCACAAAAGTTCTGCAGCAGCTTAATTAGAGTGGATTAACTGGTGGTTTAAGCGTATTGTCAGTTGTTGATTGATCTTAATTGTTGAATGGTTGTGTTTGATTGTTGAATTTTTGTATTTGATGAATTTCCACAATTCAAATGGCACTTGCTTTTGTCATTTTTATTCATGCCCATATAGTGTTTGGTTAAATGCCTGTTAGAACAATTTTTTTCAATTGTTATGTTTCCTAGTTGCTTAACTCTTGGTTTGTGTTGCTCTTCTTATTGCTTTAAGTTTTACGTCTTCGTTTACGTGCAATTAAGCTAGGTTGGGTTAGATTTCTTTAATGCTGTAAGTTTTGTTCTATGTTTAGTTTTGTCAATGCTTAATTTCAAGTTGTCTTTTCTTTTCTGCAAATGTAGTTAGGTTAATTCAGATTTCATTACTTGCACTGTCTTTCTTTAATTAGAACCAGATTTCATACCTGCTTTGTCATTTCTTTTCGTAGTATAATCGTTCAAACCCAAAACCCAATTTCATATCGAAAACTCGAAAGCAATAACATACGATCCTGAGAATTATCTTGCACCAACTACATTCGTTGGGAGACGACTCGAGTTACTCTATGCTACATTAGTTTAGAGGAATTCGGTACTTAAATTGTATTTGAAACCGTAACGCGACAAAAACGGTCATCAGCGCCCCCATGCTCCCGGGTGCCCCGGATGCCTCGGGCGCCCTGGGTCGAAGCCAACGAAGCGATAGAAGCTTATCCAACTGAGAAGCCCGCTGAAAGAGTCAACCCGGGCGCCCCCATCAAAACTCGACCCCGATCCTTGAGGGATAAGGGCTGACCGAGAGGTTGCCGGATCGTGAGACACGTGGAGGGCGCCCCCAGGCTCACTATATAAGGGGCTCGACCCCCAAGGCTTCACAACACATCTTTCCAACGCTACTACGCTCTTCGACTCAAGCGCTCTGCTTCAGAAACCTTCCATCTCGAAATTGAAGCGCCGACGATGACCTTACGCACCGAAGTACGATCCATACCAGGCGTCGATCACGAAGAGTAACTCTGTTTTCATTTACTGTAAAATTTCTATATCATTCTCTGTAAAACACTTTACGCATTATAGAATTGCCCGCAGTAAACGGTCAAGAACCGTGGGCCTTGGAGTAGGAGCCGACCGCGACTCCGAACCAAGTAAATCCTTGTGTTCGTGTCTTTCTTTGTGTTTTTAATTTCCGCTGCTTATTCTCTTAAAGTTTTATCCGAAAACATTTTACGATATTCACCCCCCCCCCTCTATCATTATTCTCGATCCAACAATAAGTACCCCTATGGCCACAAATGTAAAAATAGATAGTGACCCTGACGGTAAACCAATTGATCTTAAACTTTATAGAAGTATGATTGGTAGTCTACTTTACCTTACAGCCAGTAGACCCGATATCCTTTTTGCTGTAGGAATGTGTGCTAGATACCAAACCTATGCTAAGGAAACACACTTAGCAGCCCTAAAAAGAATACTTAGATACATTAAGGGTACCCTAAATGTAGGAATTTGGTATCCTAGGACCTCAACTTTTGACCTATCAGGATACTCTGACTCTGACTATGCTGGTAGTAAACTAGATAGAAAGAGTACAAGTGGAAGCTGCCAACTCTTAGGAAACAATCTAGTAAGTTGGTGCAGCAGAAAGCAACACTGTGTAGCTCTATCCACAACTGAAGCTGAGTATGTTACTTTAGGAGAGGGTGTAGCACAACTCTTATGGATGATGCACACTCTTAAAGACTTCTAGCTCAACTACACCCAAACCCAAGTCTACATTGATAACATAAGTTCAATTAATCTAACTAAAAACTCAATCCAACACTCCAGAACTAAACACATAGAAGTTAAAAACCACTTCGTAAGAGATCACGTAGCCAGGGGTGAGATAGTCCTTAAGCATGTAGACTCAAAATCTAACTTAGCTGATATATTCACCAACCCTTACCTAAGCCTGAATTCAGCTCACTAAGAAAGTAGTTAGGGTTATGCTTGGTAGAATAGATTTGCTCTACTTCTATTTTTATTACTTGATTTTAAAATCAGTTCCTACTTAATTTGAAAAATCATTTTTTTAAAACAATTTTTCGACTTAGTTTTTTTGAACAATTACCCCCTTCAAAACTAGGTCTTTTTTGTAAAATGGATATAGCTTAGGCCCTAACCCTAGAACTGCATGCACCTATAGATTTAGAAGTCAGAATCTTACAAGCACCTTAGGGTACTTTTGATTGATAACCTAGAATGGGTTGAGATGCTTAGGTCTTTGCCTTGATTCAAGATGCTTAAGTCTGTGCATCTGTAGTAATTGGGGCACTAAATACCAATCAACAGTAATCAGGTTAAGTGTCAAGCTTAGAAAATCTAACTTGAACAGAACACTTAACTTGACTAACCCTAGCGAAAGCTACTATTTATAACAGTTAGTAAGTAGCTAATTGGATTAGACAGGACCCGAAAGAGATAATTGAAATTAATTTGGTCTAGCTTATACCTTGAATTGGTTCAGTACAGCACCGTACTTCTTTTGCTATATTATTTTGTTATATTGTTTTTTGATATATGGCAAAGGGGGAGAGATTGGAAAGGAGAGAAGAGAGGTTTTAAAAGGTTTTCAAATTTTATCTCCTTTTTCAAAAAGTAAAATTCTTTAAGTCAATTGTCTTTCACATGACTTAAATTATTTTTAAAATTTATTTCAAAGCACTTGACTTAAATTATTTTCAAAATTTATTTCAAAGCACTTGACTTAAATTATTTTCAAAATTTATTTCAAAGTACTTAACTTAAATTATTTTCAAAATTTATTTCAAAGCACTTGACTTAAATAGAAAAGTTTCTAAGTATAAATTTCAAAATTCCCTTGAAACCTTTCTAAAGTGCTAAAGAGGTTGGAAATTATTTCACAACTCAAAAATATGGTAGAAATTTCTTAGAAAAGTTTCTAAGTATTAATTCCAAAATTTCCTTGAAAATTTTCTAAAATACAAAAACTAAGTATTTACTTGAAATTTTTCTAAGTGCAAATTTTCTAAGTGTAAATTTTTCAATTGTCCAACTCAAAATATTTTTGAAAAATGATTTCTAACTTAAAATTTTTCTAAGTATTTACAAAACTGAAATGTGTTTTTTCACGTTTAGACATAGAAATCTTTTCAAGCCCCATAAACTCTTGAAAAACTCAGGGGGAGATTTCTTCCAGGGGGAGGAAATTAACTTTGATACGTACCTATCTGGATGATTAACTTAACTTTTTGAACCGGGTTGTCATAAATTAAAAAGTGGGAGATTGTTGGTGCAAGCAACAACTAAGTCAAACCTGGGTTTGACTTAGGTGCTGCCTGCACCAACAGAAGAGGTCTCCACTTCAAGAATTGAGGGGGATGAGAGACCCTCGTCAATACCGGAGCAAGAAGAAGCCTCAACCTCCACCAAAGCAAAGACAAAAGACCACATTATTTGCTTTGGATGCAACAAGAGGGGACACTACAAGGACAAGTGTCTATTAGGTAAAAAGGAGGTAAACCTGAAACCCAAGTCAATTCATTTAAAATCTAATATGGGTTGTAGGGAAAAGAAGCACATTAGGTGCTACACTTGTGGTGAGCTAGGGTATTATCACACCAAATGTCCAAGAAAAGAAGAGCTCAAGAAATTAGAACATTTGAGAAAATGGAAAAAAGAAGAAAAGAAGAAAAGCTCACATCAAGGGGGAGCTACAAGGGTAAGGGAGGTAATCCCTAACTTTAATAATGTTTCAAATTTCCCTATGTGTGCTAGAAATAATAAAAATTACCTGCCTATGCGTAATTTTGATTTCAAGTATCATGATAAAAATATAGTTACTATTGCGTGCCAAAATTCTAAGAAATCCATGTATCATGATAAATCTAGAACTTTTAGACCTAAGGACCAAGACATTAACCCTAAGAAAGGGAGACACATGCCTAGACAAGTGGGTAGAATCTAGGAATGCCCAAAATGGACATGATGATACTATGGTTAAGAACCTAGAAAGGGAAAAATCAAGCTTTGAGGACAAATCTTGATAAATTAAAGAAAACCCTAGATAGACTCATTATGGGATCCAAGGGGTTAGGCATTGTGTCGGATGGTCAAAGCCTTAACAATGATACATTGGGTCTAGGATATCAATCTAGGAGATCAAATGGTAGTGAACAATCATATGTAAGGATGTCATATGATTATAGCAAAGGGAAGGTCAAAAATGGCAAGGAAAAGCAAATTAAAGGAAAGAAGAAGGATTTAGTCAAGGGAAGGTATATAAAGTCAAGAAGGTTAGAATTGTAGGTCAAGAAGCACCGGAGGTACACCGGTGTGGTCTTGCCATTGTGGATGAGTCACTTAGGGAGGTGACTAAGGCTAAGAGCTCAAAGGAGAACTCTAGAGGTCAAGATGAGATCCATGGTCAATGGATCTCAAGAGGATTTCTCCAAGAGGACTAGATGGACTATGGAATGTGCCAAAGGATTTGGAAGACTAATGTGAGTTTTAATCCTAGGGGTTTGACACATAAAAAGGGAGTTTTATGGATGAAAAGATGAAAATGAGACTATATTGCTTGGAAATTGATGTTCAATGTCTAGATGTCATATAAATCAATGCTAGGGGTGCATTAGGGTTGAGGATGAGAAGATACATCAAGAAGAGATCAAAACTAGGACTTTTAGGCCAAGGATGAATTAAACATATTAGATAGTTTTGGATTTCGTATCAAACTTGGTATTGGGAATAGATTTACTTGTAAACGTATTTTTTCCAAGTAGACATGAGTGCCACAAATCTCTCCATGAAATTTCAGATTTTTTGGAGATTTATGGAATTAATTGTGCATTTTTGAATTTAGGACAGAAAAGCTGGAATTAGGGTACCGATCGACTTGTTCAGAGTCAGTCGACTGGTCTAGTGCAAATCAAAAGCTCAAGTATTCGAAGATACCAGTCGACTGCCCTTGGGGCAGTTGACTGATCTTTCTGTTCGGTTTCTCAGTCGACTGACCCTGGGGCAGTCGACTGATCTGCGAGTTATTTAAAAGAAATAGCCGCGTGGGGGTGGCCGAACCTAGGGTTTCAACGCCACCCCCTGCAAGTTGTTCTCTCCCTCGATCTCCTATTCAGCTCCCAAGCCTTCCCCAAGCTCTAAAATCACATTCCTAGTCTTCCTCCAACTCGGATCTAAGCCTAGGGAAAAAAGGGCATCTTCGTTGAGTCAATCACGATCATTTTTCACCATGCAACGAGCAGGGAAAAGACAACAAGTTGTTTGCCTTACTTCTCTCAATTAATCCATAATCTATAGCTAACTCTCTACTTTTTGCATGTTTTTCTTGTTTCTACTCTTCATTTGGGATCATTTTTCGTACATGCATGGGTAAATTGCATTTTAGGGTTGCACAAAAGAGAAGATTGGGTGAGGGGTCGTCCCAACAGCGTCATACAGATCTTGAGGCACCTCGATTCCATTCCGAGGAATGCCGACGGAGATTTGCAAATACCGACTTTGTATTAATGAATTGTAGGTACCTTAACCAGTCTTATTTCCAAAAGAAAACCCTCCACAATGCTGAGATGATCACCTATTTTGGTCTAGAGCAGCTGGTCTATTGTCAGCACTATGTTAACCTTGACCTATGTAAAGAGTTTTATGCCAACCTTATATGCATTAGTCCCGATGATGGGACTTATGAGTCCATGGTGGCAGGAGTTACTATTCCATTTTCATCTGCAGTCTTAGGATCATTTTTAGAGTGTAGGGCTTTCAACAATACGTTTGCATGTTTTTCAAAAGTTATAGAGTCCTTCATCTTCCATAATGTTACTATTGATCAAATCCACCAGCATTATTTTGAAAGACATCGACCTCCTCTAGAGCATATTTTTGAGGCTAAGCGCATGAATCCGGTTAGCAACGTATTGTACAAAATTATCTTAGAGTGCATTTTACCTATTATCACCAAGGGAAGGTCGAAGATTCGGCTGCCTCACTTGGTAATGATGTATGCATTAGAGAGGCGGTTAGATATTGACATCACCTTGCATGTCTTTGCATCCATTGTCCATTTTTCGCATAGTGTCAATTCGAAGATCTACATGTCCTTCTGTCATGTCTTGACCGAGTTCTTTGAGTCTAGAGGTATTTGCACTACTAGAGGTCAGGTACATCATCTGTCCAAGGATTACGACCAGATCAGATCACGACAGCTGCCCTTGGCAGGGATTGAGTGTCGGCAGGGGGTGATGGCCTGGAGACAGCGTCCTGATTTCTCCAGTTCTGATGAGGAGGCTGCGCCTGCTGCTGCTACTGGGGTTACACAGAAGCAGTTCTCCCTACTACAGGTAGAGGTTCATGAGATTAGGGAGGAAGTTCGTGGGCTCACGCAATCTTTTCAGGGGTTCCAGCAGAGACAGGATGACATGTACGAGATGTTGCAGCGCTGGAACATGATGTATCATGCCCCTCCTCCTCCTCTAGGCGACGACATGTAGTGCAGCTTGAGTTGATGGTGATTGTGTTGGGAGTATATCTAGCGTAGACATTTTATTTATCTCTCAAACACTTAATTTGGGCTTGTAATATTTGAAAACCTCGGGGCTATGACCCTTGTGACATCTTTTATGCTTGAGTTTGATCTTTGTATGAAACTTTGAATTTATGTTTTCATATTGCTTATATGAATTTTTAGTTCATGATCTGATGTTGCTCATATGAAATAATGCTATCTTGATATTGTGAAGTATAAGAAAAGTTTGATATATATATATATATATATATATATATATATATAGGTAAGGGATGAGAAGGGGGTAGTTTTATCATGTACCTTATCTTGAGAATATATATAAAGAAAAGGGGAGATTTGAAAATAATTCTATGTTTGAAATAGTATAGGATGAGCTTGGCAAACACATAGAATCAAATGTAGGCTTGAGAGTTGATACAAAATGATAGTTTTTCAAAGAATTGGAATTTTTGTCAAAGTCAAGCATATTTGATATTTTTCACGAAACTATATTTTTCTAGGGTAGGCTATATCTTAACAAATATGATTGCAAAGTTTTAAATTTTTTCAAATTTTGTAAAATTTTCTAGGGGTTTCTGAATTTAGGCTGAAAATTCAGAGTTACTGAGTATCGATCGACTGCCCTTCTTTCTGTGGGTTTGCGAATTGAAGGCATCAATCGACTGATACTAGATCAGTCGACCGATCCTTCTGGTTGTTGATTTCTGAGGAGTTTTCAGAAATATAATAGGTTTTTATCGACACTAGGGCTAGGATTGCTTGGGACAATCGTTTTGATGGTGTCAAAGGGGGAGAACTTGTGGTTTTAAGTTAAGTTTGACTTAACTTGGTGTTGTGGAAAATTGAAAATTATGTGAAGGGCATAGGTTAAGGGGGAGAGCATGTTTATGTCTCTTAATGTGCTACGTCTTTAATTTTCAATTGTTATTATTGTTTTTGCACCTAACTTAAACATTTTGCTACACATCAAAAAGGGAGAGATTGTTAGGGCAATCGACCCAAGTATGATTGGGAGGAACATGAGTTTTGATGTGTGTGTGTGTTAATATGATTAAGTTTGGGTTTCATGTTGATCTAATATGTGAGTGTGCAGGTTTACAGGATATACATAGGCTTGGTTGGATGTCTTCAGGTACAGTGAAGGGTGACATGGAGGCAAGCCGTGGACTTGTGTGCGCATTTGAGGGACCATGGACAAAACAAGGACGATGAGTCGAGGGAAGCAGACTTCAAGGCGTACGTGAAGGATGGCATGAAGGCAAGCCGAGGGCTTGTGTGCACATCAAGGGACGAGGGCCAAAGTCGAAGAGGGATTGAAGGCAACAGATCGAGGCTGCTGGAGCAGGAACGATGAGCTGAGGGATGCGAACTTCAAGACATGCGTGAAGGATGACATGGAGGAAAGCTGAGAGCTTGTGTGCCCATCTAAGGGATGGGAGTCGAAGACGAAGAGGGCACAAAGGCAACAGATCGAGGCTGCTGGATGAAGAGTCAACCAGGTCGTGAGGGTTCGAGTACTGAGGGAATTGTACTCGGGAACTAAGTTGTGAGGGTTCGAGTGCGGAGAGAAATGTACTCGGGAAGGGTAACTCTAGACTTAGAGATGGACCAGTCGACTGATCCAGGATCAGTCGACTGGTAGTGACCAGAATTTGAAGAGTCAGGCTGTGACTTTCGAATTTGTAAATACCAGTCGACTGGTACTGGACCCGTCGACTTGTAACGGTCATTTCAGCCTCGAGCTCTATTTAAGGGAGCTCGTTTAAAGCTGTTTCTTCTTGGCGAAACTTGCTTGGTTAAAGCTGGTTAGTAGCCTACAATGCTCAGGGATTGTCCAAGGTTTGTGGCGAGGTTTCTCCACCCACAAGGAGCGACAAGAGCTAGCCAGAGGTGCTCCGGGGAATCATCCACCGAAGGATCGAGATCGTCCACCTTACGGGCAGCCGTGTAGTAAGAGTTTCATCTCTAAACTACGTAAATCGGTGTGTTCTATTAGTTGTTTGTTTTATTTTCATTTTCATTGTGTTTCTGCTTGCGCACTAACTACTTGTAGGAAGGAAAATCGAAAGTAAGTTATTCACCCCCTCTAGCAAACGGTAAGATCTTAACAATGGGACTGCAAATGCCCTACAGGGGCCAAGATAGCCTTCTTAACTCCCACCATGAACTTATGGATAGTTTGTCGGGACACAGGAGGGGAAGGAAGCTAGCATCTAGGGGACCAGATATAAAAGAACGCCATCAGACAGTGGAAACAAACAAGATGGTTAATTATTTCCGGAGATCCCTTATCACAAAGTGTACATGGGAGATACAATTACTAAACCGTCCAAAAGATACTGCTCCTTTGTCCAAGCTCTCCCTCATGGTTCTCGTATCTCCTATGGTCGCGGGGGTAGAAGTTGACTCCCTGTGGCTATAGCATATGTACTCTTCACTTGAAGTGTAGGAACGCCAACTCAGAATATGGGTGCAAGTCATTCAGGCACAAATATACCCTCTCTTACTCACAGAATAAAAAGAAACGTGGGAAGATAAACGAACATTCCAGAGAAAAATATCTACAAGAAGACTAAGACAAAAACATGTAAAATTCCTTTCATTCCAAGCAGATGAGTACATTACAAATTCAGGAAATAAAGAAAAACAAGTGGGAAAGCAAAAAATACATAGCACGAGTTTGGGAAAAAGCTCCTACAACTCCTTGTCTTCAGGAGGGAGCTCATCCCAAACTCGGCCGACACTCATAAAACTCAGGTCGGTATCTGGATTTAGTAGTTGTGTCTTCTAGAGTTGGTTGATGGTTCCTGAAGCCTTGCTTTAGGCGCTTCAGGACTTGCCCAGCCAGAATATCGCTGAACTTGTCGGACTCCAGGAACCTGGCCTTGAACTCCGCCTTGGTCTCTCTTGGCCAGGACGCCTCGTCAATCTTGAAGTTTTGCAGTTCCGTCTCGACTTCCTCCTTGATGGCTTTTAGTTGGGACATCTCTGAGGACATACGATCATTATCTTCCAAGGCTTCTTTGAGTCTCTCTAAGATGCCCGAGACCTTGGAAGTGACCCGGGCGACGTCCTCTTGAAGATCCGTTATGTGAGCAATCGCAGCCTTCACCATGTTTTCTTTCTGGGCCAACTGGTTGACTTGCTCCTGTATCCGACCGTTCATTGCTGTTGTGGAGGACTCCAGAAGTTGGATGTCCCCAGACAACTTCTTCTCCCTGGTCTGAAGCTGATCCCGCTCTTCGGCCAGGGTGCGCAAGTCGTTCGAGAGGGTAGTGACCCTCTCAGACATCAACCGCTCCCTATGACGAGAGCCGTGCAGGGCTGACTCTAAGGCAAGCAAAGTTTCCAGCTGATGCTCTACATTCACCCATAGAGCTTTGCTGACCTCTGCTTGTAGGAGGCCCTTTCGATGGGCATGATAGGCCTCGGCCTCCGCCATAAGTGCTTTGCATTTTAGGGGCTCAACCTCCCACCAGGAATATAAATAGAGGCCGACAGTGCGGCAGTCTTGAGCAGCCTATCACAGTGTAGAGGAATTAGAAAACATGAATTAGGATAATCTAAGAAAGTAGGAGCCCTTACCTTTATGAGGGACTCGTGAAGGTTGGTTAGAGGGTCGGCCGAGGTGCACATGACATCCCCTCCCAAGATTTCGTGGCTCATCGGGGCATCGTCTCAGCTTAGTGAGGAAGAGGAGTCTCTTGGCTGGGGGAGAAGCTGGACGGTAGGCGCTCCAGGAGGTACAGTTGAAGGGTCGAAGACGTCCTTGTCAGAGCTAGAGGCTCCCTCGGAAGAACATCCCTTGCCCGGAACCTCACTGAATTGCACCTGGTGGAATGATTGCGAAGCTGCCTCCAATGCTGCTTGAAGTTTCTTGCGTAGGCGATCAAACTTCATGCGAGGTTTGGTAGGCACCACCCGCTTGCCTTTGGAAGTGTCGGAGGAGTCAGCCAGGGATGTGCTGATGGTCTGACCTCCTGTCTCTGGAGTGTCATCGGCTTAAAATGATGAGACAGGGGGATGGTGTTCTCATCATCAGATATTGGTATACCCTCCTTAGGGATGGAGGGGAGCTTGCGGGGGTCAAAGCGTTGCAACCTCTTCCATTTCGACGAGAGTTTGTTGAGGCATTTCCTCTTTGGCCTCCCTGATGATCTAGGCAGCGAGGTATCGGCTGGAGGCGCCGACGTTTCCTTATTTTCTCTCATATTGACGATGACGAGAGACAGGTTGTCCTCCTGGGCACTAGGCAGCTCTGGGGCCTCTTGGTCGGTGACTGGCTCGAGCACTACTGGTGCCTCTATTTGCTCCGGCATTGTGTGCTCGTCGGACGACTCCGTAGCCTCCTCCGAAGCCTCGGTCAAGTCAGATGGTGTTGTGAGAAGGGCCGGGGGAGGGGCCAAGGCTTGCTTATTGGCTTCATCCCACTTCATGAGTTGATTCATCGCCCTCGATAACATGATGTCCTCTACAGTAAACAAGCAATGGAACATTAATTAGAATTAACAGACATTGATGAAATAGATAAACTTACCGAGATTGGGGTTGATGCTGGTGACTTTAGAATTGAGGCTCGCTCGGTACATGAGTTCATCACTATACACCAGACCTGGGCCGCTAAACTTCATGCCTGACAGAAGAATCCTAGCCCACTGGTAGGCAGGGTCTTGCTGGAAGCCCCCTAGCTCTGGAGGGGCGGGCAGGTCTTCCCTTCAGCGAACGGGGCTGAAGGGACATTGGAGCAGTTAGATGAAGAAAAATCGCTCCTTCCATCCCTTGTAGGAGGAAGGAAGACCTCCTATGAACATATGGCTGGGGTGGGCCGTGAAACTGAAAGCCCCCTTGGACGCCATGGTAGTAATAAAGAAGAAGTGAAAGAAGCGGTGGGTGAGAGGAATGTCGAAGTGCTTAAAGATGATGTATGCCCCACCCATCTGAGCGAATACGTTGGGGGCTATTTGATGGAGAGGAATGTCAAAGTAAGAAGAAATGCCCATGAAGAAAGGGGGGAGAGGGAAACGAAGCCCTAACTCTACCTGACCTAGGAAGAAGGTAAAGAATTCTAGGGGAGGTTCTACAGGTGATTGGTCCACCCTAGGGACTTCTACCTCCATCTCGGCCGGGATATCGTAGGCCTTACAGGCCACTTGGAGGATTTCCGACCTAATCCTAGAAGACGTGGACTCATACCACTCTGGTTGGTATCCCTTTTCCGAGGTCCCCTTCTTACCCTGGTCATTCTTGCTCTCCTTAACCATGATTCCTAAGGAAGAAGGTGAGAACGAAAAAGAAGACTTACGCATAGGGAAAGAGTCCTTAGAGAAAGAAGACGAGAACGATATCTACAAACGCTACTAATCGACGATGCCAGAAGGCGGACGGATGTTTCTGCCTCCCCTTTTTATAGGGAAGAAGTCGTCTGCGTGCGTACAATGGGGGCAAGACACGTGGACGGTGATGAACATCCATCTCGAGGCATCGTCGCTGTCGAGGTGGCCATTTGATATGGTCATGCAGCACATATCAGCAGGAGATCCCGAAGAGATAAGTTTTACCATGTGGCAAAGGCGCATTCGCGAAGGGATTTTGTCGCCATTAAGAGACCCCATGCGCTTTTAATGGATGATAGACAACTATCATTGTTGTGTCTCGAAGTTCGTAGAAGCCTTTTTGGAAGACTAATTCAAAGAGATTGCCTCGGACCAAGGGACGAATGTTTCGATTCCTTGGACCTGACAAGCCGCCAATGAAGTAGTAATGGATATATGGACCCACCACGACATAGTTTCTCTTCGTTGCATCATTAGTCTAATCAGTCAACCACACTTCCTTCGATTAGACTTGAAGGGAGGGACTTGTGATGGGGTCGAGCATCCCAGGGTTGACAGGAGAAACGAGGAAGCTATGTGTCAGGGTCCACCGAGTCTGAACGACTCTCTCAAACTCTCGAGACCTCCTCGGGAGGGCAGACTCCCGAGACCACCTCGGGAAGACAGACTCCCGAGACCACCTCGGGAAGGCAGACTTCTGAGACCTCCTCGGGAGGGCAGACTCCCGAGATCACCTCGTGAAGACAAACTCCCGAGACCACCTCGGGAAGACAGACTCTCGAGACCACCTCAGGAAGGCAAACTCCCGAGACCTCCTCGAGAGGGCAGACTCTCGAGACCACCTCGAGAAGTCAGACTCCTGAGACCACCTCGAGATGGCAGATCCCCGAGACTAACTCGAGATGGTATACGCCCGAGACTTTCCCTGGGAAGATAGGCTCCCAAAGCCCTTCCGGGAGAGGAAATCTCCTGAGACCCCCTCGGGAAAGCGAAGCCCAAAAAGTCATAGATCCAATAGCCCGACTCCGATAGTCGTTACCCTTTCTTGTTCAGGAAAGGTGACGGATAATTATTGTCTTTTATATGAGACAATTAAGGCTCAATAATCATGGGAGCCGTTACCTAAGTGCTATCAGGTAACCGATAAGCACGAAACGTGGAGATAAGTGTCACTAAGTCTACAGGTATATAAGGTACTTCAACCCTCAGGTAAAGGGGTTACACTCTCTGAACTCACAACTCCTCCTTAATTCTTTTCCTGCAATCAACTTGAGCGCTGACTTAAGCATCGGAGTGGGCTCCGCTGGAAAATTTCCATCGTGTTCCCATTAACGCTCGGTTTAATTTCGTAAGATGGGATCTCCTTTCTTTTTGTCATCGTCCTCGTGGGCTGGACTCTGATGACTAGTTGTCTGCGTCGATTCCTTCCGAAACAATCATTAAATTGTCAAATGAGTAAATATTACTGTGCTCATTTACTCATTAAATAATCAATGTCTTACCTTATTTAGTAGCATTAGAAACTTTAAATTCACATAAGATACTCAGGCATTTCAGGTAGGATCAAATTATAAAATTTGTGACATCTTGTGCTATAGTTACTATCCACGATTTATAGTTATATTTCATATATCCGTTTGATCTTTAATTATGATATATTTTATAGAATTATTTTTTAAATACGATATAAATTTTAAAACGTTGGACTTCTAGACTGTCCATTACGAATATTTTTTAAATTATTCTAGAGATCAATGAAAATTTTTTATGAGATCAAATCGATCATCTAAAATTAAAAAAACTTCGTTTATTATTTTTTATTTTACACGATTTATCGTCCCTTGGAACACGCACAATGATAAGAGATAGGGCAGTTGACCCATACAATAAGGCTTCAATTTTCTCACTGGGCATATTATATACCCACAGTGCTCGAACTACCGATACTGTTGGCCGCTATATCAGAGCCGCCCACACTTTCGAATTTACCTAATTGACAAATTAGGAATTAAATCGTTGACCTTCAAAATTAATTGGACGGAAGGCTTCTTACTTGAATTTAAAAAGCACACAAATTACAAAATCAATGTGCACAATTTACCAGGCTCATTAATATTTTACTTGACTCTCAAATAATGTTGTGTTTTATTGACTCAGTCATAAAATTGATCATAAAACCACTTGAGATATCTATAAATATCAAGTTACGAATATAATTTCTTTATATAATTAAATTAAGAATCATATCACTTAACTAACATCAATTTGTTAACATAGTAGTTGAGCTTTGAAATTTTAAATTGACACAAACTACTTGCATAAAATTAGAAACACAAAGTTGATATAAGAGTACTTACAATTGAATTGAAATTTCGAATGTCATTGTGTAGGAACCTAACAAAAAGATCAAAGATATATTTCATTACTCATCAATATAACTCAATGTGTAGGAACCTAACAAAACGACGATGAGCCAAAGTGAACATTTTTCTCTTCACTTTAAACCTTTTGCAACTCTTGAGCCAAAGCCATAACTCATCTACCATAGGCCTTAGTCGTCTCATTAGATTACTCAACTCGCCCTTAACCCTAGTTGGCGGCAAGGTGAACTAGCTTTCGTTTCCTTTCATGGTCAAAGAAATGCTAATGACAAATTGAGGTAGTTTAATTACTAAATTTATTTCACTAGAACTCATCAAAGCTCAATTATAAAAACTCCAAACAATATCATTACATTATAATACACTCTACAATGGAGGTTTTTTTTATACAAAAATGAAAAGAGTACCCAATGTTTTCAAATTATCAATTAAATTTTTTATTAAAAGAATATCTCATTCCACCAACAACCAAGGTATAATTATCCAACTATCCTCCAATATATTATTCTCATTATTATCTCCTATCTATATTTCCCACATAAATCTTGAACTGGAGTGCAATGTAACATCTACGAAATCGTAGCTAATGTAACATTTGTAGCAGCTACGGTTTCATAGCTATTACAACATGAATGTTAGGTAAGTAGGTCGAATTTGCATTATGATAGCTATGAAATTGTAGCTGTTATACTAGTTGTAACAACTATAATTTCGTAGCTGCTACGTAAATGGTAAGTGAATAAGGTTGAATCCGCGTTGTAGTTGTTACAACATGAATATTTTTGAATTGTTTCAGTAATTACTATGATTTCGTAGCTGCTACAATATGAATATTTTTGAATAAGTTAAGTAACTATTATGGTTTCGTAACTTCTACAACACACTTTCATGAGAAAATAATAGAAATAATGTACTGAAGGACAGTTAAATAATTATACATGAATTATTGGTGAAGTGGGATGCTCTTTGTGGGATGTCTCTCGATGATTTTGTCCCTTTGATGATTTCAAAAAGAGGGATGCTCTTTTTATTTTTACCCAACTTTTTTATATTTCCCCCCAAAAATTTCCATTAAATTGGAATAATAAAATTATATATATATATATATATCATATATTTTAATAAAAAATTAGTTGTATTTATGAATGTTTTTGGAAAGTAACAAAACAATAAAATAACCCAAATTATTTTAATATTCAGTTAATCAGAAAGATTGGAAAGCAGATAATTGTTATGGAAAATGATCAAACAATTATAAAATTAAAATATTTATTAATTTTATTTGCCAACTTCCTATTGGCAAAATCTTAAACCCCCTCCCTGGAGTCCCTGCTCGGCGCTGCGCTGAATAAAATGGCGTGGCCATTCAGCATTTCACTCCCCCACCCGCACTCTACAAACTGAAACGGCTGCCTCGGCGATCGCAGGAGAAGCGACGGGTGGCGAAGAAGCCGAGATCGGAATTCCACCTTTTTTTTCTTTCCGCTCCTCCATCGTATGTGACGAAACCCTCGCCCTCGATCGCTGCCCCCTTCCCCGCCGTAGTTTCTACTTCTTCCAGGGTTTTGATCTTAACGCGAGTCTCGGAGTTCGTAGGCCGGAGCAATGAACACCGATAAGGAATTGGTGGACGATCTTAGGGACGTCGGGAAGCAGCTCGAATCTCCTCCCACCGACGTTGACGATCTCCTCATCCTGCTGGACGTAAGACGCCTCGTCAAGACCATCCTTTTTATGCTTTTCAAAATAGGGTGCTTGGTTGTGTTTTATCCATCGTGTAGTGTTCTACGCACTTGATCAGATTTGTATATAATCTCTGGCTGTATTGCTTCTCGTTTTTTAGATGATGGTAAGGTTGCACATGTTTATCTTATATCTAAATTTTTGTTTTACATCTATGGAAAAATTTCTTAAACAATCTAATAGTGGCTTTGGATTTATTGGTTAAGTGATCTATGTTTCTTTGTCATTCTGTAAGAAAAATACAGTTTATCTGTAGTCCTGTACGGGAAGTTTTTCATAAGTGGTTTGGAGTTGCTTGAGATTTAGTTGAGTTCAAAACTTTATCAACAATTATACTAGTATTTTGTATTCTCATAAAGTTAAGACTTAAGAAAGTTAACCTTGAGCTGTGAAATATACTTGTCACTTTGTTGGAAATTGTTTTTGGTTCCAGTTTAGAAATGTGAAATATACCTAGTCTATTGTCACTTTGTTATAAATGTTTTTTTTTGGTGCTACTTTAGAGATAATTGAGATCTAAATATTGGCATGAAGAATTTATCCTTAAGTTCATGATGTTATCATAAAGTTTCCTACACTAACTTAAGACTTGCAAAGTATCATTTCCTCTTGTGTCACTTATTATGCGAATACATATGCACATCTTGCCCAATGAGGAAGTATAAGTGCTGAATAAAGGGGTGTTATTGACTTAAAGTAAGAAAATGCATTATTTCCTTTCAAATGGCATTTTTGCACTATAGTGAATCTATTGATTTGGTGATTGTGTGTTGTTAAACTAGGAATGATATTTAGTGTTCTTTGCTTTATTCTTTCATGCACTTAGAGTTAATAGTATCAATCCATTTTGGGAACATTACTTTGTAATACTGTTTATCTTTGGCACATGGTCTTGCTTTGATGTTGCCTTCTGATTTCAGCAAACTGAGCAACTCTTAATGAGAGTCCATCAAGCACCAAGTCAGGCAATTATAGACGCGCTTCATCCTGCAATGAGTTTGTTGGTTGACAAGAGACTTTTGACGCATCCAAATGAAGATGTGAAAGCGATAGTTGCTTCATGTACAAATGAAATTATGAGAATCACTGCACCTAATGCTCCATATAATGATGATTTAATGAAGGTCTAGACATATGAATTTCATTTATATCATGCACATTATTTCTTTACATAGCATAAATTTAACTTATTTTTTCAAGTAGTTATCTATAACTTTTTCTTGCTTCCATCATGCAGGAAGTGTTTGAGAACATAGTTGACACACTTAACAAATTGGATGACATATCTAATGACTCATTCTTTAAGAGGGTTTCTATTCTTGACACCTTTGCCAAAGTTCGATCATTTGTTATGATGTTGGATCTTGAATGTGATGCTCTGGTTTTGAATATGTTCCACATTTTCCTTAGAACAATTCGGTGAGGGTTGCACATTTATCTTAACAAATAGTAATGTCTTAGTTTGTTATATTACTAAAGTAAGATATTCTATCCTGTTTAATTGCCTTATTGAGATTGTGTTCTTCCATAATGACTTATATTATATTTTGTGAATTTATCAATTACTTCTAGTATTTTATGATGCTTTTATCCATGTATGAAAGTAAGGGGTGTCAATGAACCATGCCTAGGTCAAGGCATCCTAGTTCAATAGGGTTGTGCCAATCTTGATTTACGATGGAATCAACTTAGGTCCAACATGAGTCTTAGAATAATTGGTCTGTGCTGCGATAAGCTTGGCTAGATCATGAATTTAGTAATGAGATTGTAATGACTTTTTGAAGTATAAAAATGGTAGAAAATCTAAAATATTAAGATAATAAATTATATATTTTTAAAAAAATAAAACTAAAATGATAAGATTTTAACTATACTAATATTATGTTAGTAAGAAAACATGAATATATTTGAATAAAAAAAATTGTTCATGCTTTATGTTATACTTGTGAGTTGCTTGCCGTCTAACCTTGTGCTATGTTTGACATAACCCGAGATTGAGCATGGCCCATAGACTAAAAATGTCATGGCCAATTGATGTAGCACAACAAGTGGAAAAGGAACAAACCCCTCACCCAAATGGAAAACACTCATAGAGAGAAAGAGGAAATGGAGGTTATATTAATTTAACAATAAATTACAAGACTCTAAGACTTCTTCTATAAACTCGATTTGACAACAAACATAGAATCAAATATTCTACAATAACAACAACCAAGTCTTATCCCACTTGGTGGGATCGGCTATATGGATCCTTCTACTCCATTGGACTCTATCCCCTACTATATTATCATCTATACTTAATTAAATATTATCTTGTTTTAATATAATCAAATATTCTAAATAAGGAAAATGTACTAGACTTTAATTGTATTGTAATTATTCTCTATTGATTACCAAAATAGAAAATGCTAATTGGCTCTAAATTACTAAATGTTAAAATCAAACTTAAAATTTGTTGCGGACATTTCGATCTCAAATAATTTTTCAATTTATTTCATAATTTTTGTGCCCCACCAAGAACTTGTGTCAAGTTGGGAGATAAAATAGTCCAAGTCAGGTCTCGCTGTGCTACACACAAGTGCGAAGTGGTGGGTGTGCCTCTCTATTTATTTAAGAAGCTTAAGGGAAAGATGCCGCATCTCATCCTTGGTGATCCAAGTGTTTAAATCTGTGGAAACCATTTCCAATGTTCTAGGTACCTATGAGTACTTCCATTTAGAGATATCACCATCTATAAGTCCATAATGCATGCTCAATTTGATGAGACAACTTTTTCGTCGTTGGGAGCGCACGAACCAATACTCACACTACCTGTAGATAAATCAACAGATAAGAGGAAGGATCGGATGCCCCACTATTGACACCTTCGGATGCCCCACTATTGACAAGAAGTTCTCAATATTGAAAATTAGAATGTTGTCCAAATTGACAAACAAGTTAATAACATATGCATTAGTACCAATTTTCCTCACAAGAATGAACAAGAGGAATGAGCATGAACCTTTTTAAAATATTTTATAGGAAAGAATCTAGGGTGAATACGGACAAATATATAATCCCCTACATGATTCTTGTCACTATATGTATCGACTTGAATTTTATAAGCCCCATTACTCAATGCAATTTTCTTCCTAACATTTGCATGGATGTCCCTGACGTGGTCAATAAAATTCTCGGTTGACAATTCAATAGGTTGATGAACCCATACATGACTTCGAATAAACTATGACTAATACATCGGTTTACCAAGTTCTGAGCAAGTTTGACAAGTGGCAGGGTAGACAACTGTGGCCATAGGATCAAATCCATGGTGTGTTGGATTGTGTACATAGGTGAAAGTTGGTTAGCAAATTTTACATGAGTTATATTCTGGAACTTGCTGATAATCTATTAGAAGGTCCTTTGGTAATTCTCTATGGCCTACTGCAAGGTCCTAGGCCACTAATGGTACCATGACTCTGAACTCCTTTCCTTCTTTAAATTGAGACTGTATGAGAAGGTGGAGGGATTTTTTTGAGGATTGGGCTAGCTTGGTTTAGGGTTAGACTCGGGTTTGCTAGGCTTGGCTAGGTACAATTGGACATTCTTTCCATTGTGACTTTAAGAGTGGATTTTTCTCTTTCATAGTGAGTAATAAAGTGGATATAATAGGGGATCGAATCTAATGACGTAGGAGGATCCATATATTTGATCCCACTTAGTTGGATAAAGGGTTGATTGTCGTTGTTGTTAGTGAGTAATAAAGAGATCGTAAAGCCAGAGCTAACCAAGGGCGACATACGACCATGCTCGCGCATTGCACTACATCTTGTCC